>MEHQ01004155.1:35854-50289 GCA_008828725.1 Saccharina japonica | reverse complement strand
GGGGGGGGGGGATAGGGGAGGGGGGGCGTCAAATGTAGTGAGCTTGACCTTTTTTGCTACTATAACTGCACTGTACAGAAACCTAAATCTGGCTCTAATTCCAAGTAATTTGTCCCCACAATGGGGACGACGACCACACACAACCTATGGACTGTAGAACTTAAAGTGCAGTCCACACTCTATTATTAGTGATTTATTATTGCAGGGGTGAAACGGGGTGCCCAATAGACTACACCTCCATTCTGATTGGTCAACCCCTCGACCCCGATCCCACCCGCACCAGATCTCATTTGGCACCCTGCTCCTACATACATAGTAGGTGCAGAAGTTTAGGCTTGGGGATAGGGTTGGGGGGTGCACAAACAAAAAACCCCCGACACATCCCACTACCCATTTTCGAGACCCAGATAGCGGGGGGGGTATACGAAAACCAAGGAAAAGTACAAACATTAAGAACAAAAAAAATCGGCTTTCGTAATTTTGTCCAGAAATCCCAACACGCGTGTTTTTATAAGTTCCCCCGTAAAAGTAATGGTGGCTCAAAAACAAACACCGTACAACTTGATATTTTTGTTTTTCGGTCGCCATACTGCAATCAAGCCAAAAGGGTTAAGATTGGTTTTACCCATCCGTCGGAGAAGGACTTGAAGAAAAAATGTGTGTGTGAGGGGGGGGGGTCAGGAAACAAAAAAAGGCAATGCATGTGCTCTCACACGCATAAAACGCAAGACACGCAGGCACAGGCACACAAAATTACACAGGACACAAGACGGAGAGGTAGGGCGGGTGGTTGACAACCAGCGTAGAAAATGCGCGCGTGGTGCTCACACACAAAACACGCAGAAACACACACCAAAGGCACCCAATGACAGGCATACAAACGCATGAGACACACACCACCCCTAGTTCTGACCGAGAGAACGACAATAAGTCACACCGAAATACCCCCCTCTCCCCTCCCCGGGATGCTAGCTGGGTTATCGCCGATGTATCACATGTATAACCCTTTCCCCCCCCACTTCAAACGCAGACCGAGATCATGGCAACCCGTAACATCAACGCCCCCCCCCCGCCAAAGAAGGTTGGCTGAGACAACCAGGATTGTCTGTCACAACAATATCGCCCCCCCCTTAACCCGCTGGACTATGGTCATACGACTACGGCCATGCATGAAAAGGAAGTACACCCCCACCCCTACCCCGCTTTTTCACCCCTCTCTCCCCTCCCCCCCAACCTAAACATGCCGAAAACCCTGTTCTCTCTCCGCCTCCCGAACGTTTACTGAGATAACATCAACGATGTGTCAAATAACTAGATACCTGCGTTCCCTCCTCCAGCCCATAAGAATGCCGACAATATATACCGCGCAAAGCCACCGCGGGGCTCCTCCAAAATAGCCGAGATAACGGACAATAACTAGATAAACCTAAATACGCCCCCCTCACACCTGCCCGTCTCGAAAGAGAATAGTGGTCAAAATAAGAAAATAGACTAAGAGAGACAACAAATGAGCTACGCCCCCCCCCCCCCCTACACCCGGAAGGGGAATAATATTAGCAAAACGTTCTACCAGGTATGCAATATAATGGAACGACCATGAGCCGCAATTGTTGTAAATGTCTCCATTAGGAGTAGGAATCGTGCCGTCGAGAAAAGGATGCGTGGTGCAATGGCCAGATGACGAACGCAAGCCGAATGAGTAGCCCCTCCCCCCCCCTCCCTCCTCCCTCCCCTCCCCTCCCCCCCCTCCCCTCCCCTCCCCTCCCCTCCCCCTCGCCCTTCGCTCCCTCCCTCCTCCTCCCTCCCCTCCCCTCCCTCCCCTCTCCTCCTCCCCTCCCCTCCCCGCCCTGCCCTCCCTCTCCAAATACGCCGACAAACCCTCCACCCCCTGCTTCCGCCTCCTCACCTGTAGAACGCCTGAAGCCGTCGCTGGAGTTGGTCGAAGGACATGTACACGTCTCGGATCAGGTGGAGCGGTGGGACTCCGTACAGCGCAAACATCACCAGGAAAAAAATCATGTAGAAGGAGAACTTGAACACCTACGGATCGTAAGAGAGAGAAAGTTATTTTACATGAGAGAAAATTACCACGATTTTTCACGGGCCATGACCCGACCCGCGAGTCGGGTCCAGATTTTCTTCAAATCTCACAGGTCTGGTCGGGTCGGGTCGGATCAGGTCAGGAGGTTTTCAAATATCACGGGTCGAGCCGGATCACCCTTGACCCACCCGACCCGACCCGACCTGACCTGACCCGCCAGGTTTTTGGCCAACTCATAACCGGAACGGCGACTTATAGTCAGCCAACCCACAGCCCTAGTAACTGTAATACCTAGCCTAGCCGACTCAATAACTTAGTCGGTGACTTAGAGTCAGTCAACTCGCAGCCTTAGTTATTGCAATACTTGGCCTAGCCAACTAATAACTAGTCGGTGACTTAATAGTCAAGTCATAAATATCTAGTGTAACACTTAGCCAACTAATAACTAGTCGGTGACTTCTAGTCAGCCATGAAAAGCTATTGTACACCTAGCCAACTAATAACTAGTCGGTGACTAAGAGTCAGCCATAAAAACCTATTGTAATACCTAGCCAACTAAGAACTAGTCGGTGACTTCTAGTCAACCTAAAAAAACTATTGTAATACCTAGCTGACTAATAACTAGTCGGCCAACTCACAGTCCTACCATCCGGGTATTCACAAGAGAGAGACTATATGAGGGAGGTAAGTACTACCCTTCAACCCGGAGAGGCAGGGACCATTTAGGTATCCAAGCGGCGGTTCTAGCATTTCCGCATCGAAAGTATACGACATGGAGAGGGATGTTTTACCCCCGACCGGTGCTTACATTTCCAGATTGAACGTGTACAATTGGGAGAGGGATACTCCAAGACGTATATGATATAGGCAGAGAGAGGAAGAAGAGGAGATTGCCATCAGTAGGAAACATATCGAAAGGATCTTCTTCCTTAGAAGGTTGAGGTTTAGTTGTTCTCATTGGCTGGCCGCGGATTTTCCTAGAAAATTATTTACGGTCCTCCGTTAGAGGTTACAACAAGAGAAATAATGCGTTTTTCAATTAGTAAAGTTTAGAATTCCTCATCGGCCGTGGATGTTTCCTGGAACATTCCATCTGGCCCTCCAGATGCACCAATAATTGATAGACACAATGAACGTATTTTAGATAGACACAATGAACGTATTTTAGTATTGGTAAGTTAAATATGACAATAAACGGTCCTTGTACTTAGGGACAGTGGTATTTATCCTTGGCCAAGATTTTTCCTGGAACATTACTATTAATAAAGTTCCTTCCTGTCGGGGGCACGGGGTATGTATGTAGGGTTAGGACAAAAAAAGCCTACCTCCGAGAAGAACTCCAGCAGCATGATCGCGGTAGCCTTTCCGTGCCAAGCGCCCGTCATGCGGCTGTCGATGACGTGCAAGATGAGATGAACCGCAGCCGCAAAGGCAGCCACCGACAGAATCGCGTACTCTTCCAAAGCGGAAAGGGGAAAAAAAGGAAAAACAAACAAACAAAAAGGGAAAAAAAGGGAAAGGCGGGAAAGTTAAAAGAAAAAAAAGGGAAAATAACACAGAAAAAAAGGAACAAAACACACACGCGAAAAAAAAAGGAAACAAACAGCAAATCCCACACGCGCCAAAAGGAACAAAAGGGAAAATAAACGAACAAATCACATGTGTAAATACACACGCACACATGACTGCGAATGTAATCCCCGTTTGATGCTATTAATAGAAAACGAATTAAACAAGCAATTTCAAGACGGAGCCAGCTGCCACCCACAAGAAAACCGCAAGGAGAAAGGAAGTCCGGGAGAAAGAGACGACCATACCAATAGCAGTGGGTGTGAGAAGAAAGAGAGACCAGGGAGAAACCCATCCGACTGGGACAACCTCGAGCCACACCACACACGCAAAAACACAAAACATACCAAAACAACGTACAGCACACAACAACAACACAACAACAGCAACAATACAACACAACAACAACAACAACATCGACAACAACAACAACAACAACAACAAACACAGGTATATATTCTTACGAATTTTTATGAACAACAACAACAAAGTTTCACACTATTTAAACTAGTTCGAACACATTCTATAAGTATTCATAAGGAAAATCACCAAAATCACAAATGTGACAAAAACCGGCCAGTTAGCAGAGAGATAAAACAGTCAGTGCGAGAGAAAGAAGACACCCATGGGAAAACCCAACCAAACCCGAACAGGATCAGCACGGCTGGGGCGGTCCACCGAAAAAATTATCCAAGGCCCAGTACGACCACCCATGCTACCCGTCCACCACCAAATTGAGAAACCATCAAGCTCGACAAGCCTCGCCATCGGACGTCACTTCTCTGCCCCCCGGCTGGCTCAGGTGTTCCACTCGAAGCCTTCGAGAAGGCGGGTAATCGCGGAGAGGGCGGAGGGTCGAGGGGGTGTTTTTTTTTGCCGCAGATGTTTTGTACCGGTGCAAGACCCTTTAAAGTAGTTCCGCCGCATTTTAGTTTGGACGTTTCTCAAATTCAGTGAAATTACTTACAGCAGTACAGCAGTAGCAATCCCACCGCTTATCGTTCGCCGCTTCTTAGTTCCGCCGTTTCTAAACTATTCAATCGGTTGAACTCACAGCTGATGTATATAAATAATACTTTTGTTTAATTCAGTGAAACTACTGTATACTGTTTCCACCGTTTCTCCTTTCCACCGCTCCTAAATTCCCCCGCTTCTTAATTCCACCGCTTCTAAATCCCGCCGCTTTTTAATTCCACCGCGTCTCAATTCCACCGCTTCTTAATGCCGCACGGCTCTTACCCGCGACAGCCAATGGAAGGCCTTGACGAAGAGAAGCTGCGTGAACAGCGCGATGGTGACGGCGGTAAGGTCGCCCCTGAAGACCGTAAGAGCGAGGCAAGTCTCCGTGATGGCGTAGCGCGCCTTCTCGTACATAACCTGCCCCCCCCCCCCATCCACCCACCGGCCGGCGAGGAAAACATAAAAATGACGTGTTAACATGGGGAATGAGATATTCTTACGAATTTTTATGAACTAAACAAAACACTATTTAAACAGGTCGAACACATGTTATATTCATAAGAAAATCACAAAATCACAAAGACAAAACCGGCCAGTTAGAGAGAGATAAAACAACAGTCAGTGCGAGAGAAAGAAGACACCAGTGGGGAAACCCACCAAACGCGAACAGGATCAGCACGCTGGGGCGGTCCACCGAAAAATTATCCAGGCAGTACACCACCATGTACCCGTCCACCACCAAATTGAGAAACATCAAGCTCGACAGCCTCGCCATCGAGGTCACGCTCTGCCCCCCCGCTTGCTCCAGGTGTTCCACTCGAGCCTGAGAAGGCGGTAACGGCGGAGAGGGAGGAGGGGAGGGGGTGTTTTTTTTTTGCCGCAGATGTTTTGTACCGGTGCAAGACCCTTTAAAGTAGTTCCGCCGCATTTTAGTTTGGACGTTTCTCAAATTCAGTGAAATTACTTACAGCAGTACAGCAGTAGCAATCCCACCGCTTATCGTTCGCCGCTTCTTAGTTCCGCCGTTTCTAAACTATTCAATCGGTTGAACTCACAGCTGATGTATTTAAATAATACTTTTGTTTAATTCAGTGAAACTACTGTATACTGTTTCCACCGTTTCTCCTTTCCACCGCTCCTAAATTCCCCCGCTTCTAAATCCCGCCGCTTTTTAATTCCATCGCGTCTCAATTCCACCGCTTCTTAATGCCGCACGGCTCTTACCCGCGACAGCCAATGGAAGGCCTTGACGAAGAGAAGCTGCGTGAACAGCGCGATGGTGACGGCGGTAAGGTCGCCCCTGAAGACCGTAAGAGCGAGGCAAGTCTCCGTGATGGCGTAGCGCGCCTTCTCGTACATAACCTGCCCCCCCCCCCCATCCACCCACCGGCCGGCGAGGAAAACATAAAAATGACGTGTTAACATGGGGAATGAGAGTACACATGCACTTCTAACTTTTGTTCCCCTGTTTTTTTTTTTTGTTATCCTCTAACAGAACGGTAAACAGGAAGCTTAACTCTTTTAGTGTGTGTTCTTCACATTAAACCGTCTTTTCTACCCGTCGACATCCAGCACACCCAGTGTCTGTGTGCCAATTCTTCATCCTAGAGAACTACCAGTTCTGTGGCCACAAAACTACGACACAGGGATACTAGCAGTGTATATAAACCTGAAATTGACTCTCATTCCAAGTGTTTAGTCCTCACAATAATGGGACTGCAGTCCTACAGGTATCAAGCTCACCACAATTTCACAAGCGTTGATACGAGGAATGAGGCTATGCACTTACAGCCTTTTCTGCACTTTTCGTTTTAGTCCTCCAACGGATCGGTAGAAATGAACCTTGACCCCTTAAGAACTGGTCCCACGTATTAGGGGACAAACTACTCGGAATTAGTGTGGGATAAGTTTTTCAGTTGTGAATGAGTTAAGCTCACCACATTTCCACGTATGCATAAAATACGCGTCGTGTGTCAATTTAACACGTCGCTCCCGTTGCAACTGCAGACCAGGCTGCAGCTACCTTGGGCATGCTAACCGTGAAAATGTGTTTTTTTTTATACAACTATTACAAAAACGTCAGCTGTGAGTGGTGAGGGGATGTGAAACCGGCGAGCTGGGCTGCAAGGGCAGGATCGAAGCGGAATTAAACTGTCTTGTCTGTCACGAAAGTTTCGACGTTACGTTACATCAAAACAAAACAAAAATTCACACCACAACGAAAATAGTGCGACATCTCATCCCATCCCGCTTCATCCCCACACCATTTCCCATTCCACCACATCAACATCCCACTTAATTCTCTCATATCATCACGCCTCACCGCACAAACCAAACCATATCGCACCAACAATCCCACCACACTCCACTTCGCCCGTTCCCATTGCATCCCATTTCATTCCATCCCAAACTATCCCGTCCCAACTATCTTACCCTATGCCACCCCAACTCATCCCATCCCATCCCATCCCATCCCATCCCATTCCATCCCAAACTATCCCATCCCAACTCATCCCATCCTATCCTATCCCATCCCATCCCATCCCATCCCATGCCATGCCATCCCATCCCATCCTATCTCACCTCGACTTCGATGTCTCTAAGACGGCCCAGGAAGAGCCTGCTGAAAAGCTTCCCCATCAGGAGCGCCACCACCACGGCCAAGTTGCCGAGTGTCACCTGCGCCAGCTTGTTTGTCGTAAGGAATACCACGGTGGGGTAGTAGTCCACTCTGCAGTGGCGGCGACGGTTACGGAACAGCGGCGGTTACGGACAGGGGTGGTTACGGGTGAGTTGCGGTTTCGGGACAGCGGCGGTTACAGATTTCGGACAGTGACGGTTACGGAACAGCGACAGTTTCGGATAACGGTCAGTGGCGGATACGGGAAACAGACTAAACAAATTACGGGAAACAGACAGAAACAGTTACGGGACAACGGCGGTGATGAGACAGCGCCTGTTCCGGACAGCGGTGGCTGCGGGAAACAGAAAATAGACCGAAGCGGGCCAGCGGCGGCCATGGACAGCGGCGGTTACAGGAGAGTGACGGTCACGGATTACGGCGATTACCTTGCGGGAAACACACCGAAAAGGTTACGGGGAAAGCGGCGGTTACGAGACAGTGACCGTTACAGGGCAGCGCCCGCTACGGACAGAGGCGGCTACGGGACAAAGGCGGTTACGGCCAGCGGTTGTTGGGGAAAGAAGCGGTTACAGACTGGGTCGGTTACGGGATAGCGGCGACTACGGCCAGCGACGGTCACGGACATTAAGGGTTACGGACAGTGGCTGCTACCGGTAGGGACAATGACGGTTACGGGAAATAGACTGTTGCAAGATACCGGTGGTTGCGGACGGCGGCGGCTACGGACCGCGACGGTCACAAGCAGCGACGGTTACGGACAGCGACGGCTACACCGAGTGGCATTATGGGAAACAGACAGAAGCGGGTGCGGGACAGCTGTGGCGGCTACGGGAAACAGAAAGAGGCGGTTACGGGACAGCAGCGGTTACGAGACAGCGACGGTTACGGACAGCGACGGTTACAGATAGTGGCGATGACGGGAAATAGACAGAGACGGTTACGGACAACGCCAGTTACAGACACCGATCAACGAAAATCGAATTCGATATACGAGTGAGTCCACGATACAGCAGTATACAGTACCGATAAACGAGAAACTGGCACAGCAGTCTGGTGCTGTAGATATGACACGATTTCGATTTCATGTGTGATAGATTTCGATACTAAAGTCGACGCTGTTCGTCGAAACTTTTCGTTCAGTATACTGCTGCATCAGCGAAGAAAAACAAGCAGTAGAGCTACAACGTATTCGACAAAATGTTTGACGCGCAGTCTGCGTACGGTGCATAATGCATAATAGAGGGATGCGCGTAGCAACCGCAAATCGCAGAACACCTGAAACATAGCACGTTGCCTACGCTACGCCTTCCGTGATTGTCCTGTCCTGCTGCTGTGCTGCTGCTGCGCTACAGCTACTACAGTAAAACAAGTATTGCCAATGTATATCGTACGGAGGCGTTTTTTCACCAGGGGCCATTATCAAAAACCAAGAACCGCAGAAAAAATGAACACCCGCCCCGAAGCCAAGAACCGCGCGGAACCGGGACCGGTAACCTGCGCATCCCTGGTATAATGAATACGAGACGAAGAGGACTAACTACTCGTACTCGTACATATTAAATGTACTAACATTGGTTGCTTGGGTTGGGGTTAGGTTTAGTTATGCTTGCATCGTACACAGCGAGCAGTAGCGGTGTATGTCAAACATTTTCTCGAATAGCTCCTGGTAGCCAAGGCTATGACTACGTATCAGCCCTCAATGTCACACTGGTTGTTTAGGTTGCTACTACTGCTGTGTGGGCATGGCCACGTGCTGGCTGACGGTTGGCTGGTTGCCTCACCAGTGAGCCAATAAAAAGAGGCAAAATACACGTACGTATTTACGTACTCGTAGTACGTCGATATTTTTGTTCTTGTTTACAGTTGACAGGTGTACCGGTACAAATGCTATGCTGCCATGATTGCCTCTCTGCCTCCTTTAACCTTCGCACCTGAGTTAATGTTTGCTGGTTTCAAAACACGCACGATACATCGGTTACACGCAAAGGCTTCGTACTGACCGTACCTGGTTTGCCAGGCGTGTAGCACCGTCGCCACGGCCACTACGACGCTCACGCCCGCGTACGCCCCGATCCTCATGTCGCCGCCGTTCGCACGCTCGCAACAGCTTGTAGTATATCCTCCCGTCTAGCAGTACAGTAGCCCTCTGCAGATGAAACGCTAGTCGTTCCGGTCGCAACCCTTCTCTGCCCTATTGTAGTTGGCAGCAGATAGTCACGCTCTGTCGCTGCTGTTGCAGTTCCCGGTTAACCCTCCGCGTGTCTCCCCCCCCTTTTCCTCCCTCCCTCCCTCCCTCCGATCCTCTCTGTCTCTCTCTCTCTGTGTCTCTGTTTCTCGCAAACTTATTTTGCTGCAACTAGGACGTCCCTACAGCGGAGAAGAGTGCAATAGTGAAAGTTGTGGGGCGGTGTTGCGCGAGCCACATCCCGCAGCGAGCGCCCGCTTTGGTGTTGTGTCCGGTTCTTGAGCACGGAGCCGGGAGGTGGAGAAGAAGGTTTTCCACAATTTGGAAGGCGTTTGTCTGTATTCTCATGTGGGGCTCCCAGCCCCTCTGCGTGGGTGCGCCCTCTCTCTGTCTGCAGTGTAGGGCCAGTTCGCAGCTGACAGTTCTCGGGTCGTTTTCTACCACAACAGACACGGGCTCGAGCTGGATTATTTTCTAGCTGCTTTGACCAGAGGGAACCGCACTCCAAGTCACGATGTCGTCAGGTGAGGGTTGGCTGGGGTTCCGTGAGCGTACCGCCGCTGCTTGCTGTCAGATTTTTGTTCATATTTTTTTCAACTGAAAAAAATGTAAGATTGCCCTGCCCGGTGGATCAGGGAAAAGGCCTACCTGGTACAGCAGTATCACAGCCGACTTGGGGCATCTGCACAGCTATTAACCGCTTTGCGCTCTTTGCGTGCTGCATCAGACACCCAGCTTGTTGGCAGAGGTCGACACTGGAGAGTTTTACGCCTTGGGTGTTCTGAGATCTGATACATCTGCGCGACGATCACCCCCGCCCTTTTTTTTCCTCTACCCTTTGATCTTCGACGAGAATTCGTGAATCGTGATCCAAAAACGATTCGATGAAGTCCCACGGGCAGAAAATGATCAGATATTGGAGACTCTCGGAGAAATCTTGAAATCACAAGCCGACAGATCATGATCTGCCTGAACTACGTAGACCTCGCAGATCAGTAGGTTGTGACATGTATAGATGACGCCTATCCTACAGATCATCACATGGAAAAGTGTACAGATCAAACAGATCGTACCATAGATCAGTGTACGTACAATGTGCTCATCACACATACGTTTCAGGTACGTACAATGTGTAACAAAGTATTCAAACATAACTACCGGTACACTTGAATACTCGTACATCACCCTCCATCCCTCCATGGAAACTTGCCAGATCGTTCCGATGCTCCCGTAGACCAGCCGCGTGTAAGTTTTTTACAGATGGTGCAGATCCGTGAAAACGAGCCGTGTAAAGTGTACTACAGCAGTGATCTGATCTGCCCGACACGTGGAATCCTATCTTGACATCTTGATCTTCTCACATCGATCTTAGGAAAATCTACCGTCACCATCCCCCATCACAGCAGTTATAGGGTCACCGGCCTACCCGGCAGGACAGCAGCAGTGGTGGTTCCTCTACGTATAGTAGCGGTATTCGCCAGGCAACAGCAGTACCGGCGCTATAGCGGCAACCGGCACTACTCCGCACACTGCCGCGCCGGTCAATCCCATCTGTGCCAAGCGATTTCACGGGCACTATATAGGGCAGCCGGCACTACTTAACCGGCACTATAGAGGGACAACTCGTACTGCTGTGCTACGTCGTACATCGTATATACAGCAAATACTGGTTTACCAGGTATTCCAGGTATACATTATATATACGAACCCGTTGTCCTTCTTACAAGCCAGTAGGAGTTGGGCAAACACGCGTGCTGGAATCTATCTGCCTTGAAAGGTCTACTGCTTATAGATTATGAAGTCGGGACCGATCATCTGTCCGACAATGTAAAGACTCACTTCAAAATCAACCCCAACCCCAACCGGAGCTATAGATCATACAGATCATACAGATCAGGAAAATATTTGCTCTGAATTTTTACGTCAACCCCAACCCCAACCGGAACTAGACCATACAGATCATACAGATCAGGAATATATTTGCTCTGAAATGTTTACGTTTATAGATCATGAATTCGTGTTTGATTATCTCTCCGCCTTGTGAAGACTAAGACTTACAACTCAACCCCAACCTCGTCCTCATCCTCAACTTCAACCTTAGCAGATTTTGGATGGGGAGGCGGTGGTGGCGGTGGTGGCGGTGAACGGCGTAGGCGGAGCGGTGGCGGTGGCGGCGGCGGTGGCGGCGGTGGTGGTGGTGGTCGCCGCAGCGGCAGCGGCAGGACAATCATCGCCCCCAAACCCCTTGTCCGGAAAGGAGGCCGTAACGACGACCGCGGTGGCGGTGATGGGGGTGGTGGGGGTGGTGGGGGTGGTGGTAGGCGTGGAGGCGGTAGGCGTGACAGACATGGTGGTGGTGGCGGCGGCGGCGGCGGCGGCGGTGGTGGTGGCGGTGGTGGTGGCAAGAGGAGCGGGGCTGGAGGTGGGCGGCGGCGGTGGGGGCGGGGCGGCGGGGGGTGGGGGCGGCGTGGGGGCAGAAGGGTTGGGGCGCAATGGGGAGCGGTGGGAGGGCCGGGAGGGGGCTGGAGGGGGTGGGGAGGGGGAAGGACAAGTCGTACTCGGTGGAGGAGCTCGACGAGCAGATGGACAACTACTTCAACCGCGATGTAGGTCGAGGTCATGTTATACTTTTTCGAGCGACTCGAATTTCTAGCTTACACGGCAGCCTTTAATATTGGGGCCCTTTTTTAGCTGGGCGAATGAAGGCGGAGGACGTGTGCTCCGTGCTACGAGAGGGGTACAGAGTAGTGGCCGAAAAAAACGCCTTTATATCACGTAGCGGTCCCTCTATAGTGCCGGCTGCCCACTATAGTGCCGGTTGGGTAGTCCCGACTGCCCGCTATAGTGCTGGTTGAGTAGTGCCGACAGCCCGCTATAGAGCCGGTTGAGTAGTGCTGGCTGCCCGCTATAGTGCCTGTGAAATCGCTTGGCAACAGATGGGATTAACCGGTGTGGCAGTTTGCGGGGTAGTGCCGGTTAGCCGCTGTACATAATGCCGGTATTGTTGGCTGGCGCATATGATACCGGCACCTTATAGAGGGACCATTACTGATCACATTTTGGCAAAAATAAGTTTCTGACTTGACTGTTATTAATAGTATACTCCTCAACTGAGGTACGATTACCCAATAAGGCGTATGCCTTGGAAGGCATGCCTTATCCCACCAAGGCTGGAATACCATTTTTGTTATACAACAGTGTTCGGTTTGTCCCTACAGCAGGCCATGGGATTGATTGTACATCGGGTTGTACTAACTGTAGTTTTGTAGGTCAAAGTAGGCGTTTTTCGTTAGGGTATCATATAGATAGAGCCCCTCAAGTGATGAGCCTCAGAACACAGCTCGTGCCGTATATAGTTTTTTATTTTAAGCAACAGCTGTGATATCGAGGATTTCGTCGAAACTCATATTTTGCGTATACAGTACACAGGAGTACGCCACAGATGTTAAGAATCTCTTATTTTTTACATCCAGACTGGAATTCTTACGTAAGACTGGGTGTGTTCCACACTATTTTCGGTACAAAGAGGTCGAGGTCTTATTTCCCCCCAAAAATCTCAAGTCTCAAAATTATTAATTATCAGATTATTGACATTGTCACGTACTACTGTATAGGAGTATGGCTCGGCGATCTTAATATACGGATCTCCACGCCGTCTCGCCGTCCGACCGAACTTCATCCGTTTTTTTAATCTTGTTTTTGTCTGTTTTGGAGCAGATGACAACAAAAACCTAAACTAGTTCACAAAAACCACCTCCATATATACATACCAGGTATCTTATATGCCCTCCCACCAGCACACACAGCAGTTGAGGGCGATTACACTGTTACCGGGTGGGCTATTGTTATTATCAGAACCCACGATGGACCCCAAAAACATGTAGAACTAACTATATAACTATTTTTGGGCTAGTCGGTGTTACTTGCTCTGTGGCTTACTTACCCGGTGGTTACTCGCACTTGTTTTTGTTCTTTAGCTTTTAAGAGCGTTGTACGTATGTTCTTCGTTCTTTTGCCCGGTGGCTGCGTGCGAGTAGTAGCTGGTATATTAGGAACAAACGCCTGCTGTATTTCTCCCTTTTTTTTCAGCTTGCGACACCCCCCGTTTTTTTTTTTCAAGGTCATACCACAATCCCGAGGGGGGGGGCTTGTATGATACCCCCCGTATGGTTCCACAACCATTTTAGGTTCTGACTACTATTAATAGGTTCCCCTGTGATAGCGCGGTTACACATACACGCTCGCGCGAGCTCCTAGCGAGAGATATTGATACCGTGTCTTATTGTCGACAGGTATAGTGTTGGGGGGGAAGCAACACGGGTAGATATAGGTAGATGCATCTCACGATATGGATACACCTATACCAGGTATATACTATTTTCGATGTGGGCTTCGTACTTGAGGAGCTCTGCATATACGTCGTAGCTCACCCAAAAAAACTGACTTTGAAAAGCACAGGAAAGCGATACTTACGCACCAGGTACATATAAATAGATATAAATAAAATGAGCATTGACCACTCAGGTGATCTTGGACCTGTTCGGCTCTGACTTCGCTTTAGACCGGACTCGCACTCGGGACCCGTTTTGAAGGCCTCGCGTTGGCTTTCTCGCCCGCTCTTCTCGAGGGTCGCCCCCCTCAGCCTCCGCCCGTGACTTTCCGCCCGCGCGCACTCTCGAGTCAAGCGCCGCCGCCGAGCGCAGCGACCTCGAAGTGCGTGGATCTTGAGGAGATATCTCGGCTCTACTGGCCGCTGAGGATGATATGCGTGGTGCTGTTGCTGCTGAGAGTATATTATTATAACCGATGGACAAATCCCCTCGGCCTCGGTATGATAGCGACTAATATTGATATTTGACAACGTAAATGGTGTTCCAACGAGAAGGCATGCCTTCCTTATAAGGCGTATGCCTTATTGGGTAGTTCCTTGGTTGAGGATTATGTATATGTTTATATACTGATAGTCAGTAATAGATAACCCTAACCCAATAAAGCACCCCCCCCCCCTTCCCAAAATGTCACATGCACCTCCCCCA
>MEHQ01004368.1:597992-771310 GCA_008828725.1 Saccharina japonica | reverse complement strand
CTCTTCTGTGGAGCACGTCCGACGTCTACGCTATTCAGCGTGGGGGATGCCGTGTACCGTGTTGAATCCTGAAGGATGGTTTTGGTACCTTCATCGATGACGTTAGGATTCTTGACATAGGATCATTGCTTGTATCTGTCTGAAAACTACGAGCCCCTGGTCGTTCGAGTGATCAGTGTGAGCTACGCACATTCTCTGGTTGCTAGTATTTGTTTTTGTTTTGTTCGTTTTCCGACAACGATGGCGTGAGTCGCTACAGTCGCTACAGTCGTTACCCCTCTCTTAAAGCGTAGCACGGCTCGACATGCACGGGAGATTGTGAAGCAGATGGGATCAGTATTGAAACGTCATGCCATGTATAACCGATGCAGTACATCCAAGCTGGGGCAAATACCAAGGACACTGACCGGTGTACTATTAACACCCGATTTTCCAAAATTGAGAATTGCCTTTCCGGTGAGAGTGAAAGTAGAAAATTTAGGGCTTTGTGTTGTAAGAGATGCACTTCCCTCACAGTCGACATTGACACTGTAAACTATTGTGATTTGTGACAGCCGTCGATGGCAAAAATAAACAAAATCGGCATGGGCGGTCTCAAGAAATCGAAGATACAAGCAAATCGGGATTCATGGGCGAGGTACTGTACTTCGCCCATAAATAACAATTCCCTTACGTCCTCTGTTTTGCGTTCCTGTCAACGCTGGTCTCGATTGGTTTTTATGGATAGATATCTACCATCGATGAACATATGTTCTACAGTGGGTTGAATTCTGGTTGGGAGCGAAATACAACTGTTAAAAAACAACAAACTACTAAACTCGATGATCATCCCCATCGGAAAGGCATTTCTCAATTAGGAAAATCGGCTGTTCATTGTTGTACCGTTTCGAAACCGAACCGGCTGCACATTGAGCTCAGTTACGATTTACTTCATGAGACAACGAGCAATAATACATGTCGACCCCTCATAGTAAACAATATTGCTGTGGTGCAGCGGATGCTTCTATTATTGCCGCTAAGCGGCCGACGTCTCCTGTTTGTGTGGTGGTTGACCTCGTAACTATAAAGGTCGACTTATTTGATTCGAGAAGCCCCCCAGAAGGAAGTTTCTTGTTCAGTAGAAATCGCCGCAGAAGGCGCCTGGGTACGTATAGTGTGTGTGCACATAGCCGACGCGAGTCGACGACGGAAACAAAGGCCAAATTTACTGTTCTTGAGGCACAATTGCAAAGGCACGCTCTGCAGCAGCGGGGAGGGGGGGAAGCGTGCCTGCTATACTTACGCGATCCCGAATCTGAGCTACGTCCAGAAGGGAGGGAGCTGGAGGAAGAACAGCAGTGGTGCAAACGTTTTTAGTCGGACGGAAACAAAAATAAATAGAACGTACCACTAAAACACATTCTGGGGGGGGGGGGGATACGCACAGTACTGTATGTAGTACATCAGTTCTGGTGGTGCTGTACCTGGACAAGGCAAGGCAACGGCAATATCTAACCCACACTTACGGGTCGGTCTTGACAAGAAGGCTTCCGCCAGACTCCAGGCGAGGTGCTTCACTGTCGAGATCCTTGAAAATGTCGCGCAGCAGGGGTGCCGACGTGCTTCTCTGCAGACCTGTAGAATCGTTGCGAGCGATAAATCAGGCCCACCCGAGAGAACCTATATCGTACACGGATAAATAAACTGTTTTATGCCAGGTATCTGGAATCGGTACTGTTACGGGGGACCATAGTAAATAGGACCTATGTTACACATACAAACCTATATATGTACCTATTTTTACCAGCAATATGTGGTTCTATGTACTACAGTAGGATCCCCCGTAATACAGCAGTACTGCAGTACGACTACAGTGGTGGTTGATGACGATTGTCCTTGCATGTGGGCAGAGCCAAGCACTTAATCGATGTGGATCGACTTCTACAGCATGAGCTGCGAGCTCCTCAGAGCTGGTAAAATAATACAGTCTCAGTTGTTGTATTGATTATCAGCGGTCTCGAAGAAGAGACGGTGGGTGGAGAAGAAGAAGAAGAAGAAGAAGTGAGAGAATGCGCGAGTGCATGCTCATCGATTACAGCTCAATCAACCAAAAACAAAAGCAGACCACAGGTCGTATCACCCTCGGCGAACCAAAAATGCGGCATAACCCGTGAAAATACTCGGGTAAAGTCTTCGTACCTACAACCTGTCTGTTGGGGTCCCTCACTGGGAAACCGTTACGAAATATTATAAACTGATATCATATCCTGATCAATCTGCTACTTTTATAGATGATATTGATCGTACTGTTCCTAAACTCTGAATGCGTACGTACGTGCGCTACTGCTACTCGTCGTATGTACCACACAGCAGCATTTTAGTATTGCTGCTGTCTTCTATATACGAACTGTAACAATCAGGTGACTGTGTGTCCTGACAGCGAACCGATAGACTACGTACTACTGTTGTTGCGTACCAACGTAGCTATTTCCAACACGACCCCGCGATGGATGGGACATAAAGTCAAGTTCCTGTTCAACTGTAAAATCAAAATACCAATTAACTTGGTTTTAATGTACGTTTGCTTGATACTTACTGCAAGTGTCCATATCTTGTTCCAATTTGTTTTTCAACAGTTACAACCCTCGTTACTTGTCAGTGTACTTGTCTGAACTACCGTTCTGCATATTTTACAAAGTGGAATCCGTTGCTATGTCGCGACAAAGTTTCATTACTCCTTTGCCGCGTCGAAACAACATCAACCGCTCCTGCTTCGCCTCGACGGGTGATCAATCCTTCTACAGCTAACGCAAAAAACAAAGTACAACGCATACCCTTGCAACGTAAAGGCAGACTACTGATGTGACAGGTTCAACGCATGGAATATCACCACGTAAACCGAAAAACATCACACACAGAGCCTGCGTGGGTCTCGTCTCATATTTTCCAGACAGACAACACTTCTTGTTTGTTTTGTCCATCCCGTTTATTATCTTCGCCCTTCTTTTCTCTCTCCTTCCTGGTCGTAACTCAGATCCGGGGTCACAAAGTAGGCTCTTCTCCCTCCTCCCCCACTACGGTTCTTGCCTTGCATTATTATCGCGAGATGGTTTCAGCACTTTCTTCCCTCGTCGATTAGCGTCGGATTCCGTCTACCCACGCCACGAAGGCGCTCTCAGCAATTGGTTCCTTTGAATATTTTTAAATAATGTAAAATATCTCTCACCACGGTGTGATTTGAACTTGGGTACCAATGATAGTAGCCTTTGAAGCTGACCACTACTCTACCGGGGCGACCGGCTGCACGGTTTTACTCCGTACTTTACAATATATACTACGCCACTCAGTATTGACCTGTGGTCGTCCGGGGACATCCAGGCCACATCTCCGGGTTTCCTAGATGGATATGGATCTTAGGGCATAACGGATAGGGCTACTTGCTGCTGTAGATCATCGCCCACAGCTATCAGTTGTTGTCTTTCTTTCTCTTTGTTCCAGCAGGGTCTCTCTGACCGGGTTCTGCCCAGGTCACTTCCAGCGCGGACCCTCTGACTGGGCTCTGCCCGGGTTCTGCGTGGCTTCTTTCTTCTGGGTAATAATTGACACATCTTACTTCGCGGCAGCTAGGGTGACTGACTCCCTCGAGTGGTACAGCTTTATGCTGGCCTTGAGCTGAGCTAGGTCATCGGGGGCTTACCATAATACTGCAGTATTCGAGGGTAGGCCGGTTGTCGCACAGGAAATCTCGAGTTTGAAGGTTGTGGGTGTGTGTATGTATATTTCGGTCAGGGATCGGTCGTGAGGTTATTTCGGGTATATATCTACAGCAGTACGAGTCTTCGGGTTCTTTCGGTATATCTGCGAGGTGTACGCTTCAGGTGGAGCTAGCTTTGCTTGCTGTTGCAAAGTTATCTACAAAACAGATCTGGTTTGAAATATACGCTTCAGAATACGCTACAAAAATCGACAAGATCTTCTTGGGTACAGGTAGAGTCAATATAATCTTCATCGAGACCTTTCACTACACTTGGGTGCAAGGTATCTGTCATCGAGCCAATGGCGCAAGTGATCGACTCTTCGAGTGGGGGGCTAGCTTGCTCTTGGAGCAGCAGCTTGGTTGGAGCACCACCAAACATTTTGTCTAGGAGTGCGAGGTACGAGTAAAGCAATATTTGTCAACAAAATATATCTTGAAATATACTGACGGGGGGAAATTGTCGTGATATTATTGTAGGGGAGAGGCGAGAGGTGAGGCCAACTCTCCGTACCTTTGCCTTCTAGCTCCATATAAACATGGCGGAAACGGGGTTTCACTCTGGTGCACGTAGGGTTCGGGTCGGCAGAAACACTTATTACTTTGATCTAATTCCAGACGTGGCATGGCACCTGCACAGAAGAAGCTCCCAAAGTTACTGGGTGCAAGCGAAAAAGGTATCCGTGTGTTCCTCGATATTTTAGATGAGATGGAAGCCTGGTGTTGATTGTGCGTGTAATAGATACAAGATGCGACGTTCGTTAGGTAAACTGTGGAGTTCTATGGGTAATGGGATGTTTGGTAGAGGGATATTGGATACCGGGATCCCCATGAGGTCGATGCCATGCCCCGGTGTTTCATTCTATATGCATTCCATATGTTTCCATATGGTGATATATGTTCTACATGATACGCGACAATGTATGATACTTGGTTCTGCTATCCTCTACTCCGCTTGAGCTGTGCTCGCTGTGTGCGTTATGTCTACATTGACGAGCGCTCCAGCACCTTGACCCTGTCCGCCTGTGTAAGGGCCCGCCATGCGCCCGAGAATGAATCAACACGCTATAGCGCGCAAACGATCTCAGGTTGCCAGGGGCATAAGGCTGTACAGCCGGTACAGCCCTCGGAGAACCGAGTGTGGGTCTTTCCGTGTCGACATGAATGACGCGGAATCAGAGAATTCTTGGTGGAGAGCAAGTGAACAGGGTAAGAGTTATCTCGAGCTCCGGGAAGTGGTTTTGGATAAGGAGAGGTGGAAGACGGTGCAACTGGTGGGGATTGTGGACAAACTGTACTGCGAGCGCCTCGTTCTGGTTGAACGCATCGTGTACTATGAACGAGCTTGGGCCGCACGGACGGAAGTGTGCCATGCTCGCAAAGGAGAGGGCCCGTCTAAACGAGGTGGACTTTCGGTTTTCCTCGGCACAGCAGCAGATCAAGTGGAGGCTAGAGGTCATACACCGGATAGGGCCGCAGCACCAGCAGCGTACCGCCTCGGCCAGCCGTGAGCCGACGCTGGTGGACCTGCTTGCTGCTCGAGGCACGAGCAACGCAGGCGAGCAGGGCCAGGAGCAGATGGGGCAGCAGCGGCCGCAGCAACCCCAGAGGAAGCTGGAGCAGCAGCAGTTGGCAGCAGCAGAAAGGAAGGATGAAGCCCATCGGGAAGATATGGAGGTGATAAGAAGAGAGTTGGCAGCAGCGAAGCTGAAAGCCGCGACGAGCGAGGCCCAGCGCGCTAATTTGGAGAGGGTAGCGACAGAGCAGAGGAGCACAGCAGCTGGGACAACAGTGCGGCAACAAGTGCAGGGGGCTCAAGCCGGCACGTTCACCACTGCCGTAAACCATACCCGCTTGGGTTGTTGGGTAAGCCCGGGCGCGCAAGAGCAAGTGACTCCGGCTGGGCGTCACGTTGAAACTCACCCAGCGGCGACGAAGGTACTTCCGGTATACGCGAAAGAGAACGTGGATGCAGAGATGGTTGCATGTAGTGGCTGGGGATATCTGGGGGAGGAGCATAGAGTAAGCGCGGATGAGGCAAGGATGGTTGACTGAGGGAAAGGGGGAGGAGATGGAGGAGACGAAGAGGACGGCGTTGGAACGGGCGGGCAGCAGGAGCATCAGCCGTTGCGACCGCCGCTGCCGCCGCCACCGCCGCCGCCCGCGGTCGGCACGCATGTAGACCTCGAGGTGGAGCAGCACGCCCTGGTAGTGGAGAGCCGTTTGGTACTGGCGCACCGAGCCCTGGCATCCTACGAGATACGTAAGGAGGCGAAGGAGGTGGAAACGGTGGTTGAGGTGGCGGGGCAAGAAGAGGAGGAAGGGGAAGACGCGGATATCGAGCAGCAGCAGCAGCAGCAGGGGAGCAAGCAGGGGCGGGGCGGTGGCGAGCAACACCACCTATAGCAAGGGTGTGTTTGGACCAGTATGGAAGCTGGACCGCGATGGTGCCTGGGTGGTGGCCGCATGCCTCCGATCAGCCCTGATTGAGGTATGCGCTTTGTTGGTGCTGCTTTATTGATTGCTTGCGGAAGGATCGATTTGAAGGCTTTTCTTATTTTTGTTGATGCTTTTCGGTACGATGATACGTGCTGTTCAGGCGTACGTAGCAGGTGCGTCGTAGAAGTAGGCTTGTTCACCACCTACTACCATACTGAATACGTGTGGTTGGTTCTGTTGTTTTGCGTTCTTGCGTGGGATAATAGGCTATGTACTTGACTTGGGGCGTGGGGAGGATGGGATATGATGCATGCATGATAGGATTAATTACACACACTGACGAGCACTTGACGAGCCAACATTATGTTTCGGTTGTGGGCTTTGCTTCGATGCCGTGATCGCTTCTTCTTGAATGCTGTGCTAAAGTGCTGTCGTACTGGAGCATTGAACTGCTGCTTGATAGCAGCGGTAAACCGCGTAGACAGCGTACATAGTACAACAAATGCTGGTATTATATCGAAACCAGCAGGGCAAGGTACATGAAACATGCTCATATGGTTGTACTGCTGTATTTGTCTTGAGATACCTCGTGATGCGAGTACTATACTGATGTTAGTATACCAGGTATACCATATATGATTCGTAGCTCGTTGTGTTTCGTGGTTTATGAGCGTACGGTTATATGCGTAAATACGTACCCTGGTACCAGAGAAGAGCAGTAGCAGATAATTGCAAGTGGACTCGTACTTGTTTTCAGCCGGAACAAATCCGTAGCAGTAGAGATAAATGTGACCCTCTCTCCCTCCCTCCTTCCCTCCCTCCCTCTGTATCCCAAATATTTGGGTTGGTGCGTAGAGATTGGTGACAGTAGAATGAAGGGGAGTTGGAGAATTAAATTTCCTGCTGTGCTGCTTGTTTTGTGTACCTGACGAAAACGAGTGCTCTCTCTATCTGCGGAGGGTGTTTCTGGCTATGTATGAAGGTATTACCCCCACGCATATACCGTAAGACGCTGCGTGTTGTCAGGCACCAGGTACAAAGCACTACGTACGTACGCACTACTGCTCAGATAGGGCTCTCACGGTTGACGATGTTGGAATATCCTGGGGCGTTGTGATATGATATATATGAATATGCGATGGAATACGAAGTGATACCTGGTAATAGTTTTGGACGATTCAGATTGACTGCTGTATTATATGTGTGCTCTTCCGCCCTCCCTCTTTCCCTCCCTCCGTCGTAGTGGATCAGATATAGGTACGAGATGGTTCTGATCAATATTTATTTAACACGCATGATATGTACGTACTTTAAGCAGGAGGGGTGTAAGCGGGGTAGGTGCTTTAAACACGTAATAATATAGCAATGACTGTATTATTTGTTGGCGATGTGAAATATGTTCTTGCACCTGTCTGATCACGGCCTTCACGTCGTGATGAATACCTCAATGCGTTTTGTCTTTCCACGCACTCTCGACTTATTGGTTGGTTAACTACTGCTGTAAGCTTGAAACCATAGCACGTGGTCGGATAGATTATGTTTACGTATCAAAGAGGGGATGGTGATATTATATTGACAATGCCCCGAGGCTGGGAACAGGGTGTACAAGGCTAATAGGACGTTTCCTGGAAAATTGCCGAGTGTTAAATGAATAGCATTGTGTTGTTCACTTCGTCAAGATCGACTTGAAATTACTAAGCCTTCCTGTGACCACTTCGTAATGGATACGCCCTCTGGTACGCACGGGATACATTGATAAATAGATTGATTGATTGAACGAGGATTTGAGAGTGGAGGATTTTTACTGGGTTTCTGATTGGGCTTCTGGGTTTTCTGTGGGGTTAAGGTTGGGTTGTGGTTTTTTATTGATGGTTTGCAGGTATTCAAACTCCTGCCTGTTTACTGATTAAAATGGTGGTTACTACTGTGCGGATATACTATTTTTGGCCGAACCGTGATCGGGAGCTGTATTGTTGATGGTCAGGGAGATATTCAATGATGATCACGGCTGGTCTGGTAGCTCCGAGAAAACATTGTAAGAGAGTGAGCTTTTATTGAGGATCTTTCAGGTATTGAGAATCTAGCACGTGTATTGGTTTTGAAGTTAGTACTACTGCCATAAACTTGTGTTGACCCATTTACACCGAGCTGATGACCGATTGATTATCGCGGACAGATGTCCCTAGTTACGGCAGCTGAGTGTCTTGGGAAGATTGTTGAACTTTGAACCAGTTGGTTTAGATTTTCATATTTAATTTGAATGAATTTGCTCGAATTTCTGGTTTTCGGTACTTTGAATTTGCTTGAGGTTTTTATTAAGGGCAGCGGCCAAAAACAGGTATACCTGGTCCTTTTGCGGCCAAAAACAGGCAAATACTTAAAATCAAGTCAAAAACGCACTCTACGTGCCCTGCCATTGGTCCAAAACTCGTTGTACCTGTTTTTTGCCTCTTTAACACCCAGGTATACCTGATTTTTTCTACTCTGCTTGACTTTCACCTTTTTTTTGTCGTTTTTAAGCCAATCAGAGGCCCTTCATAGTTCCACCCTGAGCCCCCTATACAAATAAATGCCGACGTCCGCGGAGACGCCCTCCTCCCTTCGCACCTCGCACCACACGCTACTCGAGCGACACATATGTCTGCCTGCACACCTCCGCCGAAATAATACGAGATAGAAGCCTCCCCTTCGGGATTGTGGTTGACTTGGAATACCAAGGGTGTCGCAAGCTGAGAAGGGAGAATACAACAGCAGGCGTTCGTTCCTCGTACTATTATTAGCATCTACTCGTATACGTAGCCACCGGGCGAGCACGAAGAACATGAAAAACTCTACTTTGCGTTGCAAGGAACGACAGGTTCGTGGGGTGCGTTTTAAACTTGATTTTAGTATGTACCTGTTTTTGGCCCGGAACGGACCAGGTGTACCTGTTTTTGGCCGCTGCCCTTTTATTAATGTTGTGGTGTTTTCACTTGGCTTTGAATTTGAGATTTGTGATATTGAGTCTGGATATTGACTTCCGGTTTTCGGAGTGGTTGTCAAGTGATCATGCTATTGCGATGCTTTATTTCCATGCCGTTCACCGCTCAGGGAGAATATTAGTTGGTTGGACTTTACGCACTGATTTGGTCCGCATCCTGCGGATATTTCAATTTCAGGCAGTATCGATTTTAATGCAGGGAGAATGTTGATTGTGCGTGCAATAGATACAAGATGCGGCGTCCGTTGGGTTGACTGCGGAATTGTATGGGTAATGGGATGCTTAGTAGCGGGATATTGGATAACGGGATTCGCATGAGGTTCATGCCATGCTCCGGTTTTTCTTTCCATATGCATTCCATATGTTTCCATATGATGATATATGTTCTACATGATATGCGATAATATATGATACTTGGTTCTTCTATCCTCTACTCCGCTTGAGCTGTGCTCGCTGAGTGCTATATATCTACATTGAGGAGCGCTCCAGCACCTTGACCCTGTCCGCCTGTGCAAGGGCCCGCCATTCGCCTGAGGTTGAATTAACACCTGGCGTGATTGTCCTATCCTAGATCTAGTGCCGGGGTTCTTACTTCAACGAGGCAGGATACACTCGTATTGATGCTCGTATCTCTGACGAAGATTTGTTGGAATGCCTCCATGCTGGTACGTATCCTAAACGTGCGCTAGACCGTATATATGTGAACGAACCGCTTAGCACTGTAGCTCGTTCGGTTACTGCTGCGCTGTAGCTCGTTCGGTTACTGCTGCGACTGATGCTTCTGACACGCATCGGTCTGTGGAGACACTGTTTGATCGTATGTGCAGGTTAGTTGCAGAGGTTGAAACTGTAGATTATTTCATGGTTGGCGGAGATGTTCGACGATCCTGGAAATCCGCACCAGCACAGCTGGTCGCGAGGATATGTTTGGATGAAATATAACCTGACGTCATCAGGCATGCATGCACCTGCCAATAAATGGATAACGACGAGTTACACTCTCTATCCATTGATTTATTCTTGATGGTGGAACGTGAAGCTAAAATATGGTCGAAAACACACCGGTTACTAGTACATTCGTCGAGATCTGTCGAACGTACGAGGATACAAGGAAACACTGGTTACTCTTTGACAGAAAATCGGAATTATCACCGAAATTTTTCTACGAGTATGATTCCTCGTAATACGGGTTTTCAATTCGGTCAGAGCCGTACTGGGATTTCTTCTAATCATCAGCCAAATGACAACTTCGACCGCCCTGCCAATTATCAGAGCGGTGCTGTTTTTTAATATTATCACAGCCAGCGAGATGACGACCGAGTTGAAAATTTTCAGAACCGTGCTGGGTTTTCTTCTCGCCACAGCCAGCGAGGTGAGAACTTCGACCGTGGTCACCATACAACCATAGGACATGATACGAATTCGATGGCTGGTACAAAGAGATATTCATATTGTGAGAGTCGAGGATACCAGCAAAGTTCCTTTGTGGACAGTATCCCTTATTTCTGTCCAACGAGAGGGGCTGGAGTCACTCAGAAGCGTGGTGGATATGTAGGTCGAACGGTTCAGCGCCAGGCCAGCCATAGAGCGCGAGGGATCGGAGGCACGCATGGACGTTATACCAACCCTACGTCTGTGCCCAATGGATTTTCTGGATCGGCGAGCCCACGGATTAAACATTTCGAACATCAGGATTTTCGTCAACACCCGCGTCGTCGTCTTTCGGCTGATACCGCAAACAGTTTTTGTGGACCTGTTTCTTCTCATGGTCCGGATGGTATCTTAGTTGGGTGTAGTTCAGGTTCAGGTGGTGGTGCTATGTTGCATCCTGCAAATAGTGATGCGGGACTGTGTACGACTGTCACTAATAACGTCAACATGGTGTATGATCAACCTATTTCTAGAATAGAGGGGCGATGGGATTCAACAGCGACGGGCACTACTGCTACTGCTGTTCCAGATATATCTACAATTGTTGGTGACACGTATTTGTCTGGAAATATGCCTAACCATCAGTATCAATCTTGTGAGACTGATTTTACCCGCGGTTCAATTAATGCCGTTCGTCGTGGTTTAGATCGATTTGTTATCGTTCCTGCTACATTAGTACATTCTTCAGAGCAGTCCGCAATGGCGGATTATGTGGATGTAGGTGAGGAGTCTGTGATTGTTGTGGACACACCTGTCGTCTTTCTTTCTGCTGAACTGGTTACTGTTTATGAGGAGAAGGTAACGGAGAATGTGGATGCATGTGAGGGTTCTGATATTGTTGTGAATATGCCTGTCGTCGTTCCTTCTGCTGGACTGGTGACTGCTCCTGAGGAGACGGTAATTGAGAGTGTGGATGTATGTGAATAGTCTGAGATGGTTGTGGATATACCTGTCGTCGTTCATTCTGCTGAACTGGTGTCTGTCCCCGAGGAGACCGTAACGGAGGATGTTGATGTATGCGAGGAGTCTGAGATTATTGTGGACATATAATACCTGTGGTCGTTTCCTCTTCTGATCTGGTGTTTGTTTCTGAGGAGACCTCAATGGGTGTGAATGTATGCGATAAATCAGATATGCCTGTTGTGGCAGATATCGTTTCGTTACAGACGAACCCTCGAAAGGATGTTGTTCCTTCTGAGCCCATTAAACCGAAGACAGGTACTGAACCGGGAGTTGGTATACGATTGCGTGAGGTCGGGCTCGAGGACTCTGTTATTCAACTTCGCGTTGGGTCAGCGAGCGGTGCAAACGAAATATAATTTGAGCGCAAAGCGTATGGTGACACTGGCTATGGTGGGGTAAAGGAATAAGTGTTTGCCGATTTTGCGAACGGTTCGTGTGCTGGGAGAAAGGTTGTTGGTGAATAGACAGGAGATTTGCCGGTGGTCGTGTTTGCTTGTCAGAAGGCTGAAGTTGTACCTCCTAGCTCGGGCCCTCTACTAGCTGCGCCTGACTGATGGCTTTAGACCACAACAGGAAGAAGCTGGTGGGTCCCTTCTTATATGTGTGTTGCTATTTGTATGAGCGGATGTATGTGTGGTATGTCTAACTGAAAATATGTACTGAGGTGATTCAGGAGATATCGCAGGATATTGTTGAATATTGCTGTGAAGGTTGCCATGTGATTTTGAAAAGTCTATCGTCCAAATTTTGCTGTGAATGTTGCTTGATTTTCAATAAAACGAGATGTGGTCCCGTAGCGTTTTATCACGGATGTATGTCCACTGCTAGTAATTTTGTCGACAGGGATGATGATGCTGATCGTGGTTTATTCTGCTCCCTTCGAGTTGTGCTGTTTTTGCGTGGATGGTCGCCGGCTGTCCCTGTCTTCTTTTTCCCGTCGTTTTCTCCAAGTCCCTTTGGGCCTGTGGGTTCGCTCTGGGGGGGGCTGTGGTCGTCCGGGGCCATCCCGACCGCATCCCCGGATTTCCTAGTTGGATATGGATCTTAGGGTTTAACGGATATGGCTACTTGCAGCTGTAGACCATCACCCAGAGCTGTCAGTTGCTTGTCTTTTCCGTTGTTCCAGCAGGGTCTCTCTGACTGGGCTCTGCTCAGGTCACTTCCTGCGGGGACCCTCTGACTGGGCTCTGCCCGGGCTCTGCCTGGGTTCTTTCTTCTGGGTAATAATTCACACATCTTACTTCGCGTCAGCTAGTGTAACTGACTCCCTCGAGTGGTACAGCTTTATCCTGGCCTTGAGTTGAACTAGGTCATCCGGGGCTTACCATAGACCGTACATATACGTACGTATGCATTCCTTCTGAAATAACAAATAGACGGACAGCAGCAAGCAGTTGGTGAAACTATTATTTATACTAATAGTACAATGGATGCGCCCAAAAACAGAAACAAAACTCATACTCGTACTACTGCTAAATGCGTTAACTACATCGCGTCAATATTTGCAAATACATATAAAATACTCAATTTAAAATATCTGTGATTGAAATAGAAGCAAAACAACTACGAGTACAGTACTTCTTACTGCTGCAGCCGTCAACCACGTTGTCCGCCCCGTAAAAGCGACGTGTGGCACTACAACAAAACAAATCTTGCGCAAATAGCTTATCATCATATATACCACGCTTCTGCCCCCCCCCCTATACAAAGAAGGCTTGTGGTGCTACGTACTACGAAACAAAACAAATCTTGACGTTAGATGATGATGCATGCGATCCAGGAAAATGCAGTTTAGATGTCCTCCGCACGATCCAGATCATTGATGACAATGTGGCGATCTTCAGCATACGTTCTCCCTGGTGACCCCAATAGTTATAGAGGTGATGCGGTGGCTTGGTCCTGAAATATACCTCTCCAGCAACCCCACGTTATGTTGTAGCGGCGACCCGGTAGCTCCGGCAGTCCCAGCTCACAGTGCTGTAACGGTTCCGGAAGGTATCGTTCCGACAACCTTCGGCGCTTTTTGCAGGATCCGTGAACCGTCGTGCATTACCCCGTGTTGATAGGATATTCCAGTGACCCATGAACATTTTGCTCCACAGACCCCGGGTGATGATCCGGCTTTTCAGAAGTTAAAATTGAAAGCCGAACTCGTCGTCGAAGCTGATGGTAGGCCTCTCACTGGCGCCCAGCACAGCAGCCGTGTGCGTGCTACTCGTCGCTGTCTCTGGGCGCGGAGCCCCTTGAACGTAGCATTCAGTGTCGGCGTTGGTGGTTGTCTTGTGTATCGAGCACCAGTTTTGTCCAGCTCCTCCTCCTCCGGTTTTCTTCTTGATGTGCCCAGCATCAGGCTTATTACCCTTTCGATACACCTTGCCAGGTACGGCGTAACCGCTCGTGTAGTGGCCGTCTTTGCGACAGTTAGGGCAGGTGACAACAGTATTGGGCTGTGGTGCTGCTGTCATGGTCGTGCCATGGCCAGCAATCCTTCAGATCTTGCTCCGAGACAGTCCACCCAGGCAGAGATGCCTCATCGTAACCTGGATCTCTGTCAGGTCGGAGTCTGGATCCTTTTAGGTCGTAAGCTTGATGTCGCGATAGTTGTCCGGGAGCCCTTGGACTATGATTTCGGTGAAGTGGCGATCGGTGACAGGTTCGTTGACCGCGCTGAGCCGGCTGCGGATCCGTGTTGCCTTAAGAATTACGAGCTAATGCGAGTTTCTAATTTTGACCAAGTCTCTCGTGATAGAGACTCCTCGCAAGATAGCATCGACCGTTTTATTACTTGATTAAACAGTTGGTTGTGTCTGAACTTTTCCGTCGGCACTTTTCATCAAATTCTCAGAATTTTGTTTGTTTACCACGTTATACTCTTAACATATTATCATAATTGTATCTGTCTACTACGAAGTTGGGAGTCGTACACGGGTCTCGAAACCCAAAGTCTTGTGTTGACAAGTCGCTGTATCACCTGTTACTCTACTCGTACAAGTTGTGTCTACGCCCAGTTATTCTTCATTTCTATAGTAGACGTACTGCAACTTTCATAATTTTATATGTCTACTACGTTGCACTCTAACATAAAATAATAAGTTGGGAGTCGTACACGGATCTCGAACCCCGGACTCTTACGTTGACAAGTCGCTGTACCACCTGTGACTCTACTCGTACAATTTTTGTGTACTTCCAGTTTTTC
This sequence comes from Saccharina japonica, assembly GCA_008828725.1. Lineage (NCBI taxonomy): Eukaryota > Phaeophyceae > Laminariales > Laminariaceae > Saccharina > Saccharina japonica. The sequence continues at coordinate 756,568 of MEHQ01004368.1, read as the reverse complement.
TTTATTTCTATGGTAGACGTACTGCAACTCTCATAATTGTATCTGTCTACTACGTTGTACTCTAACAAAAACAAGGTTGGGAGTCGTACACGGGTCTGGAACCCCGTACTATTGTGTTGAGAAGTAGCTATACCACCTGTTACTCTACTCGTAGAAGTTGTGAGTACTGTACATTCATTTTTTCTTTGTTTCTATAGTAGACGTGCTGCAACTCTAACGGAAAAAAACGTGGTCAACACGGTCTCGAACCCGGGACCCTCGAGTTCAAACATTCTAATCACACCCGTTACTCTACTCACCCTCTCTGTATTATGGCTTACTTATACAGTAGGCGTACCAATATGCGACTTACATACACCTGGTGTATTGATAGCAACTACACCGGAAATTGAATTCCAACTGCTTATCCTCCTGTGTATTGCTTTTCATCGAGCAGCTGTTAAGTCTGCCAGCGAAATATAATCTGTTTTATGGCCGGTGTTGTTTATTTCTATAGTAGATGTACAAATATGCGACGTACATACACCTGGTGTATTGATAGTAACTACACAGGAAAATTGAAGTCCAACTGCTTATGCTCCTCTGTATTGATTTTCATGGAGAAGCTGTTAAGGCTGCCAGCGAAATAGACACGTGTCAAAGGCTTTCTGCACCGCCAATAACATGGACTCGGGGGATGTTTCTCCAGAACTCCAGGGCCTCACAAAAGTGGAGAAGATGATCATTGCCATAAGCTGCGCCATCGTGCTCGTGTACCACCTGAAGGGAGGGCAGAGGAGGTTCTCGGGGCACGTCGTCGACAATGTTTCCTTTTTATATTTCCCACCACTACACACAAGTTGACGACAGTTACTAATATCCCGCTGCGCGAGTTCCTAGGGACAGCTATACTATCTTATAATTGTCGGGATCCTCGTCTGGTTCCATTGAAGTCGCTGATAGAGCTGCCTGCAAAGCGCGGATGGTTTCGTTCGTCACCCGGAGGTACTTTACTTCCAATTCTTGCATCGCCCCTCGCCATCACCTGGGGTCCCACGCTCGTCATAAGCATGGATTGCCACCAGGAGAGCCGCAGCCTTGTCCGTTGCCAAGTATAGGATTGTGTACAGGTCTTGGTTAGCGCGGTCGTATGCGCGCTGACGTTGCAGTACCGTACCCCCAGGTGTATACAGTAGACCAGGTGTCCGAAGAGTTGCAGTTTCTTCAGCTTGTTCCTCTGTAGGCCTGGCTTGACTCTCCATGACTGCAAAATGTCAGGGCGTTGTATGCTGAGGGTGGAGCCGGTTTTCCTGTGCCAGTCCGCAAAATCTTCGCGTCTCTCTCCGGTGTATGACTTGATTCCTCGTACCGCGTTGATTAGGTTGCTGTTGGTGGTGGCGGTTTTGCCCGTGCCGTGCGCCATATATTATTCAAGCAGTCGACTGACGATGTACTAGTACGATGTTGTAGTCGTTCACAGCAGCTCCAGCTGACGATGACAATCGATGCTGGCAGCTCTGTCGAGCGGCTCAACTCACAGCGGGTACAGCAGCTCGGGGTCCTCGACGTACTCGTACTCGAGACGTGCTTCGTGACTCGCAGCTATCTCTGCAGTGCTTACCCGTAAATCAAGCGCTCATAACCTGATGACGATGGTCCTTGCATGCGGGCAGAGTCGAACACTCTATCGATGTGGATCGACTGATACAGTATGAGCTGCGAACTCCTCAGAGCTGGTATAAGAAGAAGGCCCCAGATTTTGTATTGATTATCAGCGGTCTCGAAGAAGAGACGATAGTTGAAGAAGACCAGAAGAAGAAGAAGAAGTAGAATAAGAAGAAGTAGAATAAGAAGTAGAGGAAGAAGTAGAAGAGAAGAAGTAGAAGTAGAAGAAGAAGAAGAAGAAGAAGAAGAAGTAGAACAAGTGAGAGAGTGCGCGAGTGCATGCTCATCGATCACAGCTCAAGTCAACCAAAAATAAAAAACAGACCACAGGTCGTATCACCCTCGGCGAACCACAAATGCGGCATGACCCGTGAAAAGACTCGGGTAAACTCGTCGTACCTACAACCTGTCTGTTGGGATCCCTCACTATGAAACCGTTACGAATTCTTGTGAACTGATTGAATATCCTGATCAATCTGCTACGTACTCGTATATATGACAGCTCATCGTACTGATCCAACAATCTGAACGTGTACGTACGTGCAGTACTTCTTACTCGTCATATGTACCATACAGCAGCTTTTTGGTATTGCTGCTGTCTTCTACGAACTGTAACAATCAGGTGACTGTGTGTCCTGCCAGCGAACCGATAGACTACGTAATGCTGTTGGTGCGTACCAACGTAGCTATCTCCAACAACAGTGGTCCCTCTATACTGTAGTATCCGGCTGCCCGGTGTAGTGCCGGTGAAATCGCTTGGCACAGATGCGATTAACCAGTGTCACAGTGCCAGTGTGCGGAGTAGTGCCGGTACTGCTGGCTGGCGTATACCGGCACTATAGAGGGACCACTACTATTATGACGACTGTATACCAGTATACTGCTGTACCAGTATAATATGCTGTTGTTCTTATATAAACTCATGGCGAGCACCTACCACTACTGTATATGTACTGTAAACACTACAGGTAGTATTACATAGTAGACTACGAATAATCCAAACGTTCGAACAGCTCACGTGTCATTTTCAAGATTTTGATATTTTAGGGCAGAACATGTAATTGATCTCGTACAGCTGCACAGCTGCAGTACCGTATGTTCACCGGCAGCCCCGGTGGAATGACAGGTGAACATCGTCCCCGTTAGAGTCAAGGTCGTTGGTTCGAGCCCCCCGAGTGCATACTCGTATATAATCGTAAATACTTTTTCTCGCAAACAGACATCTTGACTACTGTATTAATAGCGGAAAGCGCGAGAGCGTGAGTTAGAAAATTTCGAGGAAAATCGACGAGCGTTGGGAATGCTGAACCCTCTGCGCTATAAAAATCAAGGCACGAACCATAGTGGGGAGGAGGGAGAACAGCCTGCTTTGTGACCCCGGATCTGAGTTACGACTAGGAAGGAGGGAGAGAGACAGAAGTACGAAGACAATACATGGGATGGAAAAACAAAAACAAAAAAACTACAGCAGGATCTGGATCTTGATTCCCGGTATAACATCTTGCTGTGCTGGATCTGTTGAGAACATACTATTAATAAGTATCCAATCGGCTATCATCATAGATCTTGCAGATTCTACGGCTTCCACCCGGCAACACGAGCTGGATAATCTCTACAGATCAGGGATCTATCTACCCTGGAAGATGCATAGTAGGCCATCAACCGAAGTGGTCATCAAGCGAGGATCGTGACATATCCAAAGTGTGTACGGCTTGTTTTCATTTCGACGCGCGCCATACAGCAATCGATTTGAGTATTGAAAGGGAGGGAGCTGCAAACTGTTGACTCGTACGTAGGTCAAATAAGATACAGCGCTGGCCCCGTTCATAAGAAAGTACCTCGTAAGAAAGTCAGCCTTAAAATATCTGAAAACGTCAAGAAAGCTCTCAGCCTACAGTCACTGCCTACTGTAAGCTTTAAGGAAGTTGAACCTTTCCTGTGGCTGGGCAGGGCCCAAGACGCCATGGCACCATTGCCACCAGACTGTGCACTACATACAGTACCGGCCCGCTCGCAAGAAAGGAAATCACGAGAAAGCCAGCCTGAAAAAAACAAAAAAGCTCTCAGCCCAGTCATTCCATAAGCTATAAAAAAGTGACCCCCTCGTATGGCTGGCCTAGGTCCAAGCCATCATGAATTGTGCAGTACTAGGGAACGTCTTCTTCGGGAACAAAAAAGGAAACCGCAAAATAAGAACATGTGCTATCATGCGTGCCCAGAATATGAAAGTCAGCCTGAGCCCGACTTCAGGTTTCTTGTGAGAGGGCCGATACTGTAAAATGTCTTCCCGGCGACCGAAATAAGAAAGTGCAGCTTAAGAAACTGTGCTTCCGCGCGCCCGGAATAAGAAAGTCAGCCTGAGCCCGATTTCAGGATTATTTTTGAGAGGGACGGTATTACTGTAGACGGGACGGTAAAAAAATGTCATCAAAATCTTCGACTCTCACCTCGGCTGATGTGGCCGGTGCGATCCATGTCCTAGGCGAATGGGTCGAAAGCGACGATGCTGCTGCTGCTCCTGCTGCTGGTGCTGTCGGTAGGCGTTTTTGTTGAGGCGGCCGTGTTGTTCGTGTCGCAGATATCTAAGGGTGTCGGCACTTGCGTATCTACTGCTGCTGCTGCTGCTTCTGCTGCTGCTTCTCACTGCGGTGGTCGGGGTAGTCCTGCTGTGGTCAACTGCAGCTGATGAGCCGGTGCCGGCGCTGGTGCTGATATTGGTGAAAGCGGGGGCAATCGTGGCGATAGTGATCGTGCCAAGGCTGGTCTCGGCGCTCGTATTGTTATTGTTGGTGCTGGTGCTGCTACCTCTGCTCCGCTATCGTTGGTGCCGCTGCTGCACTCGAAGAGGTGTACAGTGCAGTGCAGTATAGTGGTACGAATATTTTGGTTTTGTTGGTGCTGGCGATGGTGTCCTCAAAACTGGGGCTTGCTGTTGTCGATGCGCCGCTCAACTGTGGCGACGGTGGTGGCGGTATCGGCGATAGGGGCGGTGGTGTCGACGGCGGTGCTGATTCCAGTGGTGGCGATGGTTCTGCTGCTGGTGCTTGTGCTCTCGGAGCGGCTGCTGGTGCTTTGTACTGCCCAACTAAAAAGGTGCCTTTGGGTCAGGTTGTCACGTCGCGTTTTGGGATTATTACTATTTTTTACCGTACGTATCTTTTTTGGGATTTTGTCTCGGTTCGGAATATTGACGGTTTCATGATTCCTATGATACCTGTTTCCCTCACATTTTTGGTACGTACGTGCTACGTATTCGGTCGTATAATACCCGTGCCCATCACCGACGGTAATCCCGCCCCGACCCCCGATCTCCAGTATAATAGTAGTTACGCAGATACTGTACGTACAGTAGTAGATAATCCTCATATCGGACAGATCACGCGTTTTACGTGGATATAAGATATAACACATCTACTGTAAATCCTAAATTTCGGTTATGATGTACAGTATTGTGTGTAGGATTTGTGTACGAAGAGTACTCGTACTGTACTCGTGCTTTACTCGTATTTGTAGTAAAGGTCCAACCAGTAAGCATGTGCTACAAGTAGATCAATTGTCGTGTCCGGCTCTCACCCGGAAATATGAGGTACTCGTAGATCAGACATATGTATCAGGAATACCTCTGTCATGAAAGATTATATCAACATGAAGGAACGATGACCAGATATATATTTGTTTGATGCGTGGAATCCTCCACGACAACACAGCAGCAGCAGCAGTATCGTTCCGCCATGTTCAGTGAAACATATAGCCCGCGCCTTGCACCCCTCTGTCCCTTGTCCCCTCCGGACTCCTGTTAACTTATGTCCCCTACCGTACCCTCCCCTATGTTTTGTCGCTTCCTGTCGCGTCCGCTCCCCCATTCCAGTGGACATTCCGCCGCCCAACACCGTCTGAATTATGGACACGAATATCGCAGAGGCGGTACCGATAGCCAAGTCACAAGGAAAGATTCTCCGAACGAGCCGTAGCACGGGGCAGACTGCACTTTTGAGCGCAAGCATTCCTCAGCTGAAACTACTGCCCAATGCCTTGCGATCCGGTTTGATTTTTCCGGGACATCGCACGTTGCTACTTTAGAGGACGCATGCTACGATGGTCGTAGAGAGGTGCAAACTACCTTTTCTTCTGCTTTTTGGGGGGCCCTTTTTCCCATTTATCCCGATTAAAATTCCGTTTGTCCTTTCTCTTGTTCCCGCTGTCCCTCTGGCGGGATAGGGGGGTGATGGCATCGGTACGAGACATTGGCATAGACCCCGCTATCACTAAAAATAATATTAAGACTAAAAAAATAAGGACGCGTGCCATACGGATAGAGGTATTCGTGGCACTTTTTGGCTGTTTTTTTTCTGAATGATCGACCTCCTTAACCCGAAACCGTCGGACTTTAATCCCTGTGTCGCAATATGTCTCATATGACGCGTGCTACTTGTCCCCGAAATCGGTGGCATTTCAATTATGGCTTATGTGTTGCATGTTTCTTTTTCTGTTCACAGACACAGTACAGGACCCCTAATAAGAAACAGGAAATATGGCCCAGGCTGGGTTTCTTAGTTGAGAGAGGGTGCTTTCTACACTAATTTCAAGGTAACCACTCTCACATTGCTTATTTTACACTGAATGTCAGCCTGGCTTCCTTAATGGCCTGTTTCTTATTAGATGTCCTGTACTGTAGGCCATGGGATCCTTCATCGGGTACGTACTCGTAGCACTTTTATTTACCCTCCAAAAAAAATCAGTTTCTGGGAGAGATGTAGAGCTCTTCAAGTGACTGCCCTCAGACAAAATCATGGGGCACATCCTCTACCAGGCCATCAAGAAATGTTTGCTATATACAGTCAGCAGTAAGTATTACTCATAATATTATAGCAGCTGCATCGTTGTTTCCGTACATGAGCGTGGTCCTCTTCGAATTCGAGGTTTAAACTTTGTCTTTGCTTTTATTTTTCGGTCTTGGATTGTCTTTAGTCTCTCTAGGTATGCGACAAAAAAAGCGAAAACGAGACACCACACTCACTCATATATACTGTGGTATAAAAACAAATGGTTGCCTCCAAAAAGAGCAGCTTGTTTTCCTCCTTGCGCGTCTAGGCTCTCAGTGTTTACTGTGTTAATCAGGTAGTAGGTAGGGCATATTATATGCTGTTCGCTACACACACGCATACAGCACACCTACTCGTATTGATAGTCAGTAGAATATTACTGTAGTTGCCGTCGTTTGCGTTTGTTGGAGAAGGGGTAATTAAGAAAATTAGTAAAAATAAAGGGGGAGAACGATATATATATAAGAAGGGTGCAAAATGGATGAAAACCATACCAGACAGGCGGTATTTTTGCGATACAACTACGATGTACCCGTGGGACAGAAAATACTGTACGTGCCGCGTTCCAGAATCAGGGGGGAGAACATCGATGGGTTCGTCTCGTATAGCGCTCGTACTGTATCATAGGCAGAACACGCTAACAACACTTTCAGAAGATAACAAATCGAGCTCCTACTTCGCAAATCCTCTCCAGTTCGCACTATGAACGTGTTTTATCACACAAATTTTGCAGACGTTTCACACGAGTTTCACAGGAAATTCGCTGAAATTTCGCAGAACTTATGCAGAATAGAAGTGCCCGCATTCCTCCCATTCCGGAACTGCTGTGTATAGATACCTACGTATGTACACGGCAGTCGCAAGAAGAGTCGACGAGCCTGTTTTTGATTGTCGGTTTTATATTAACAAGGTCCCGTGGTTCCCGCGGCGATTCTCCGAGCAGCAATACTCCCAGGTTATCTCCTCTCACTGTAGGCAGTTCTAAGTTCCGTGCACACAAGCCTCGAAAACGCTAGGATAGCCGTGCAAACTCGTCTAAACTAGCGGTACGGCCACGATTCCGCCCGTGGCGCTAGCTTTGCGTTGCCCATAGTACTCGCATTAACAGTGTGCTGTGATGTACCACTCTGAACCGGAAAATAAGAAGCACCATGCGGGGCGGTATCGACCGGGGGGGTGTCTGTTTTCGTCCCCGGTTTATTGGAGTTGTAGTTGTCCGCAAGGATTTCTGATCCGGGGATGCGTCGTTATCATCCCCGGGTGCGGTGGGACCTCGCCGTTGCCCCGAGAGGTAACTCGCGCTGCGCGCTGGCTCCAAGAGAGCCAGCCAACCGTTAGTCAGCCCTGGGGTTGGGGTTTCCACACCATGTGGGGCGGTATCGACCCCGGGGATGCCCGTTTTCGTCCCTGTGTTGTTGTAGTTGTAGATGTATTGAAGGATCTCTGACCCGGGGATGGGACGTTATCATCCCCGGGTGCGGTGGGGCTTCGACGTTGGCCCAAGGGGAAACTCTCGCCGCACATTGGCTCTATGAGGGCCAGACAACCGAAGATTAGACGGCGGGGTTGGGGTTTCCACACCTTGTGGGGCGGTATCGACCCGGGGGGTGTTTGCTGCGTCCCAGGGTCATTGGAGTTGTAAATGTATGGAAGGACTTCTGACCCGGGGGTGGGATCATATCATCCCCTGGAGCGGCGGGACCTCGCAGTTTTCCCGAGGGGTAACCCTCGATGCGTGCTGGATCTCTCGGCTCCATCACCTCAGCCAACTCAGCGATCAGCCAATGGTGGTAGGGTTTGCGGGGCGGTATCGAGCCCGGCGATGTCATTTTCGTCCCCAGGTTGTTGGATTTGTAGATGTATGGAAGGATGTACGACCCGGGGATGGGACGTTATCATCCCCGGATGCGGCGGGAATTGAACGTTGCCCCGTGGGGCAACTCTCGCCGCACGCTGGCTCTATGAGGGCCAGATAACCGCAAAAAAAACTGTGGGGTTGGGGTTTCCACACCTTGTGAGGCAGTATCGAACCGGGGGATGTCCGTTTGCGTCCCCGGGTCTTTGGAGTTGTAGATGTATGGAAGGAATTCTGACCCGGGGATGGGATCATATCATCCCCGCGTACGGCGGGACCTCGCTGTTGCCCCGAGGGGCAACCCTCGCTGCGTGCTGGCTTTATGAACTCCAGCGCCCCAGCCAAATCAGCAATCAACCAGTGGTGGTGGGGTTTCCACACCATGCGTGGCGGTATCGACCCGGGAGATGTCTGTTTTCGTCCCCGGGTTGTTGGAGTTGTACATGTATGGAAGGATTCATGACCCGGGGATGGGACGTTATCATCCCCGGGTGCGGCGGGACATCGACGTTGCCCCGAGGGGCAACTCTCGCCGCACGCTGGCTCTATGAGGGTCAGGCAACCGTAAGTGTTCCCGTGGTGTTGGGGTTTCCACACCTTGTGGGGCGGTATCGACCCGGGGGATGTCCGTTTGTGTCCCCGGGTCGTCGGAGTTGTAAACGTATGGAAGTATGTCTGGCCCGGGGATGTGATTATATCATCCCCGGGTGCGGCGGGACCTCATTGTTGCCCCGAGGGGCAACCCTCGCTGCGTGCTGGCTCTATGAACTCCAGCGCCCCAGCCAAATCAGCAACCAGCCAGTGGTGGTGGGGTTTCCACACCTTGCGGGGCGGTATCGACCCGGGGGATGTCTGTTTTTGTCCCCGGGTTGTTGGAGTTGTAGATGTATGGAAGGATGTATGACCCGGGATAGGAAGTTATCATCCCCGGGTGCGGCGGGACTTCGACGTTGCCCCGGGGGGCAACTCTTGCCGCACGTTGGCTCTATGAGGGCCAGGCAACCAAACATGTTCCCGTGGTATTAGGGTTTCCACACCTTGTCAGGCGGTATCGAACCGGGGGATGTCCGTTTGCGTCCCCGGGTCATTGGAATTTGGGATTTATGGAAGGACTTCTGACACGGGGATGTAATTATATCATCCCCGGGTGCGGCGGGACTATACTGTTGCCCCGAGGGGCAACCCTCGCTGCGTGCTGGCTCTATGAACTCCAGCGCCCAGCCAAAGCAGCAATCAGCCAGTGGTGGTAGGATTTCCACACCTTGCGGGGCGGTATCGACCCGGGGGATGTCTGTTTTTATCCCGGGTTGTTGGAGTTGTAGATGTATGGAAGGATTGATAACCCGGGGATTGGACGTTATCATCCCCGGGTGCGACGGGACTTCGAGGTTGCCGCGAGGGGCGACTTTCGCCGCACGCTGGCTCTATGAGGGTCAGGCAACCGTAAGTGTTCCCGTGGAATTGGGGTTTCCACACCTTGTGAGGCGGTATCGATCCGGGGGATGTCCGTTTTTGTCCCCGGGTCGTTGAATTTTTTTATATATGGAAGGATTTCTAACCCGGGGATGGGATCATATAATCTCCGGGTGCGGCGGGACCTCACTGTTGCCCTGAGGGGCAACTCTCGGTGCGTGCTGCCTATATGAACTCCAGGGCCCAGCCAAAGCAGCAATCAGCCAGTGGTGGTAGGGTTTCCACACCTTGCGGAGCGGTATCGACCCGGGGGATGTCTGTTTTTGTCCCCGGGTTGTTGGAGTTGTCGATGTATGGAAGGATTGATAACCCGGGGATGGGACGTTATTATCCCCGGGTGCGGCGGGACTTCGACGTTGCCCCGAGGGGAAACTCTTGCCGCACGCTGGCTCTATGAGGGCCAGGCAACCGTAAATATTCCCGTGGTATTGGGGTTTCCACACCTGGTGAGGCGGTATCGACCCGGGGGATGTCCGTTTGCGTCCCCTGGTCGTTGGAGTTGTAGATGTATGGAAGGATTTCTGACCCGGGGATAGGAACTTACTGTCCCCGGGTGCCGCTGGCTCCCTGAGCCTCAGCCAATCAGTGACAAACTGATGGCGGTGGGGTTTCCATACCGTGCGGGGCAGTGTCGACCCGGGACATCGCCGCTATTGTCCCCGGTTGGTCGGAGTTGTAGAGATATGGAGGGGTTTATGATCCGGGGATGGGAGCCTATCCTCCCCGGGTTTGGCGGAACCTTGGTGGCTCTTTTCAGCACCGATGTTCTAGAAAGAGCCAGCAGCCACTGGCATGGGTTTGGGCAACCAATCAGCTGCCAGAATAGTAATTCAAAATTGGAAGTCAGCAGGTAGGCTGGCTAGATGGCTGCCAAAACTGCATCGGGATTGCGCCACGGCCACGGCTCGGCGCGGCATGGGACCCAGTGTTCTGCGGGTTGTGGCACCCAGCCTCCCTACCCATGGGGCAAGGTGGGGCTGAACCGCTCTGGATAGCGCTACTCAATTACAGACACACAGACAGACAGACAGAATAGCTTTTATATAATAAGATACTGCAAAGAAAGGCTCGCGAAGCCTTGAACGATAAATATCAACACTATATTGTCCTCGCCTACTGCAGACGATTTCAAAAACTTCGTATAGGTAGAGAAGCCTCGAAAACATTATGATGGCTGTACAAAAGTAGCCCTTCTTATCACGAAGGCCTTAAACGATGGAAGACAAAAAAGACAAAAAAAACAACCACACACCCTCCACGACGGCTCCCGTGTGAGGTTTTCATCCACTGCACGAACAAGAGCGACCAGCCGTCTCTCGGTCCAGCCAGGATAAACTTATCCCGTCGACATCAACGTCCGTGACACACCAGTCCAGCCACGCTGTTTGAAGCAGAGTTTCTTCGCCTAAGATAGACCTAAGCTCCGCACGTACGTAGCACAAGCTTCGAGCAAGCACCCTATCATTTATTTCGTTAGGGGCTGTGCAAAAATTAGCACTATTACCACAAAAAAGGCTTCGAAGGGGAAAAGCAAAATCGCCCCGAGATTATAGTTGCCCTAGTACGGCGTACGAGCTTGTTCTTACTGTAGCTTGGTATATATGTGAAAAAAAGCCTCGAAAACGCGAAGGATGTGCAAATCCGCCTTCATCGCGAAAAGGCTACGTAGGCACAAATGGTTGAAACATCAAAATTATCGCCCCCCCCCCCCCGACTACGACTCACACATGAAGCATATTTCACTCCATGGCCAAGAGCGACATCACCCCCCTTGGTGCACTCTGGCTCTCTCCATCCACAGTAGTAGTGTGTTGATCGGTGTCACCTGGCCTGAGCCGGTATAGTTACCGAATCGGTATATCCACCGAATCGGTTCGGTATATTTACCGAATCGGTGTGGTATCTTAACCGAATCGGTATATTCACCGAATCGTTCGGTATATTTGCCGAACCGGCGTGGTACCTTAACCGAATCGGTATATTCACCGAATCGTTCATTATATTTACCGAATCGGTTATTTACCGAAGTTGGTGTATTGACCGAATCGGAGGATTTACCCTAAATCGGCATAATTTTACCGTTGTCCCACTTCGGTCTGAGCATCTGTTCGACAAGATCGACTTCTATATCGTCTAGCACTGCTTGATGTAGATAGATTCGCATATAGACGGTGCTAACTCCATCGCACAAGCCTAAAACACGATTCCCACGAGGCTGTGCAAGTTCTCGCCGGTCTCACGAAGGCCCTGGACGAGGAACAGCAAAAACAATAACTCCCGACCATACGCCTAGCATGGAATCTACTGTAGATTATCACTTCACGAGCAAGAGCGACCGCCTTGAAATTCGAACGCTAAAATCACACCCCCCCCCCCCCTCCACGACTCGCACATGAAAAATTGATGCATTCCACTGCCAGAACGACGACCTTTCCTTGGTACAGTCGGGCAAAACAAAAAGTACGGTCGGTGGACATGAACCAATATATTACTCGGACAGAACATCCCCATCAAAAACAGACTTTTATTTGGTCCCGCTGCTTGATGCAGCAGCTCGTTGGTTCACAGTATTCGTATTGTACATAGAAGCCTCGAAACCCCTGTCATACGTGAAAGCTGCCCAAAGTACCCCTCGTCACGAAAACCTCGACTAAACGAGGAACACCCCAATTGTCTAGATAGAACACGATCTAGATCATCTACAGATAGATCATCTAGATCCTAACCTGCCGATATGAGATGGTTGCTGTGCAGGATCTGTACAGAACAGATCCAACCCAGGAAACATGTCCTAGATCATATAGAGTGCAACTGCTCCCGACCAGGCAACATGAACTACGTATAGATTATACAGATCAGGAACCGATCTTGCTCCGGAAGACCTAGATCCTGACGTAGGAACTGATTATCTGTGCGAGGTATCAGATCGTCCCCAAACACAAGCCGCACGTTCAAATTCACCCCACGACAAATACAAAAAAGCGTCAACCCCCACCCACCACCGTGAGCCAGATCATACAGATCAGGAATCGATCTTGCACCGCGAGACCTAGACCATGAAGCAGGAACCAATGATCTTAGTCCAAGATACCCGAACAAAATCCGCACGTTCAAATTCACCTCACGATAAAAGTTCGACAACCCCAACCTATAGGTACCGTCAGGTGATAAACAAAACGCCTCCCACGCAATTTTGCCATATTAGGGTGGCGTCTAATTTTTCAGAGGCTACTCACTTGATAATAGCATAGGGGCTCAACCCGGTGGACAAAATGCCATGGCCTAGGGCGCCCACGAAAACAAACAGTGCAACAAAAACACAACGGGGATATAGAATATATATAGATACCACACCGGGTGACAGTTCTTCAGCCACAGTTAAGGAGTGTACTAATTCGTCAGTAATACGTAGTCAGTCAGAAAATATTTCGGCCTAGAAATATCACCCCCCCGCCGTATCATACAAGTTTACGCCTCCAGGCATGAATCAACATCAACGTCAGCATCAGCAAGTGTGTAGGGCTGCCTATTTATTGGCGCCAACGGTGGGGCGGCGGGAACCCCTCGACGCGGCAGCCAACGCCGCAACGACCTTGGGGTCAACGTCCTTGCTTCCCCCTTCTCCCAGGTAGCGCTCCAACCCCTTGGTAATGTGTCCACTGCCACGGATACCCAAAAGGCGGGGGGTCAGATAGGGGATGGGGGTCAGATGGGGGACGGGGGTCAGATAGGGGACGGGGGTGGGATATGGTAGGGGGGTCAGATAGGGGAGGTGGGTCAGGTAGGGGAGGGGGTGATTCTTAGGGCTAGGGCCGATATTCGATATATCGAAAGTTGCGATACGATATATCGTACAGAAACGTTCGGCTTATCGGAATATCGAACTTTCGATACGAGGTATATATCGAAACGTGTTTTTGCCCTTCATCCACCCCCCCCGTGTGAGCATCCCCGTCATTTTTAAGCAGACACAGGTTTAACTTCGACTGTGTAAAAACTATCGAAATCGTACCCATTACTCGCAGTAATTTATTTTATTATCGATATCGCATCCAGTATGATTTTCGTTTCGATATCCGAACTCGATTACTATTCCATATCCAACGCTACCGTACACCCATATACCATACCATACCTCCGGTCAGAGCCTCGACTGTTTCTGGTAGCTGGGACAAAATGGTACTAACGTCTTGCGTCAAACGGCTGCCGGCGCCGCCACCCTCTCCGGAAATGAACACCATCTGCGGGCGAATGCGGGGGGGGTGCGGGATAATGTGGTATGTTAGTGCGGGGGAAGACGGGAAAGTGCGTTATATATATGCGGGGGAATGAAAGGCAAGCAAAACGTGAGGTTCGCCCAAATGGCATCCTGGGAAAAGCCAGGAAGCAGCATTTTGTGGCTGGAGGCGGGAGTACGGGCGTATTTAGCATGTGCATCATGTAGCACATGAATCCTGGGTAAGATCTGTATTACACAACATCTCACAACGACAGGTGGGAAGCTACAGTAGATGATCTATCTGTAGATAGATACATCATGACCCGACAGAGGTGCGCAAAGCACCCAACGAAGGTCATAGACCAGCCTCCTCTACCGCACTGTACTGGCGTGTATATGTGCACTTTACCGCACTAAGAGCGATCTTTACAGCACTGTAGAGACATGGATCTGCGGGGCGGTACGCACAGGGGGATCCAAACGCAGGCGAGGCAAGCTGGAGGGGTGTACGCATGTCGTGCACGGCCGTAGTCGTATGACTATAGACCCTCGCATCCCTACAATGCTGGGACGGAACACGTTGGGTTTTCACCAACCAGGCAGACATTGCTTGCACCAAGCGCGAAGCGCCGTGGGGTATTGGGCGAGTCGTATGGAGGGTAAGCTGCATCCTGCTAAGAACCACCTGTGAGGCGGACTTGCATATGGACGACAACTTTAGTGAGTTAATTTAATTTCTGGTGTGGCCATTTCCAGAGACAGCAATGGGTATTGCCTGGTACTATGTATCTGCCTCTTGGGTGCCTTACAGGCAAGCTGGGGTTTTGTTTTTGTCCCCCTTTCCTTTTCGGTCTTCGCGAGTGGGCCGGCGATTTCTCTGGCGATGTCGGGCAGCCTGTCGACGATGCTCTGCACCACGGCCGACTCCTTCCAGCACTTCGGCAACCGCGCATAGCGAGAACCTAAGGTCGGGAAAAAACAAGAAGAAAACAAAAAGAAGAAGAAAAAAAATAGGTTGGGGGTAAGGAAAAGATAAAACATGACGTGCGTGCATCGAGCACAAAACATTGCGTGTAGGTCAAAACGCCACCACAGGCGCAAGAATAAATAGCCGACGCGAACGTACACGAACACAAAAACAAACAAACAAACAAACAAACAAACAAACAAACAAACAAACAAACAAACAAACAAACAAACAAACGAACAAACAAACAAACAAACAAACAAACAAACAAACAAAAACAAACAAACAAACAAACAAACAAACAAACAAACAAACAAACAAACAAACAAACAAACAAAAAAGAGAGAGAGAAATATAGCGACACCATCCTTCGAAAAAGGTCAAAAATGTTAAAAACGAAAAACACACAAAAACACACAGAGAGAGGGGTGGAATTTCTAGACCTGTGAGCTGGCAATATTTCACGACCACCAACAACTAATCGATAGTGCCTCGTTGGCCAACTTAACTGACTTTAAATGGTAAGTCGGTTGGCCAAGCCAGCTGATGGTCAACCGACTTGCCGACTTAATTCGGGCGAGCGAAACTAGGCAACCCACGAGCAAGGGTGCCCCGCCCAACAAAACAAATGTACGTATCCCTTACAAGGGGGAATAAAGTGTGATAGCTGTGGAGCCCAGGAGGTGGGTGGATATACAGAGGGTACCTCCTTCCGAACTGGGGGCATAAATCTCCACGTACGCATTTATGCTTACTATACCGGGCCTCTCGAAGGCACAAGCGTCGGAAGCATTACATACAATACATGTACGAACACAGGGCGGCTTGCTCCGCTCCGCTTTAGAGCCACAATTCTATCAAACAAGTGGCTGCGATGAATTCGCCAAGTAAGCTTAAAGCTTCCTACGTACGGGTCCTGCGTACAGGTGTTGGGATCCGCGTGTAGCGACCTATACATGTATACGAAGTTAATATACTTAGTACATATATTAAATACATAAATACTTACTGTGTTACGGGGGACCATAGTAAACACTAGTAAAAACCACCAAATATTGTTAGTAAAAATAGGTAAACATATAGGTTTTTGTGTGTACCAAAGGTCTTATTTTCTGTGGCCCCCCGTGATAGTATAGATATCCAATGCGACAAGCGCAGTCGTGTCAGCCTTCGACGGAAGTGAGAAAGAGCGTAGCAATAGTTCCGAGGTATAATCATCATGTATATCATCATTGCTGCAACGTGTGCTAGACATCTCCTTCCGCTTCAAAATCGAACGCAATACCTCTTTACCTCAGCAGCCAAGGCCTTTTTCCGTGGTCAGTGCCGTAGTCGGTAAGGATGGGGGTTAGATTGTGCTGGACTTCACTCTGTCCTGAAATACCAGTACCGTTTATATTGAATATAGTGCACAAACGTTTCTTATAACCCGGGACAAGGGTGGTAGTTATTAGCTGGGTAGGGTGTGGCGGCGAAGTGAGCCGTCCCTTCATGTCACTAGTGTTTAATAATTTGTTAATTTTCTTAACAGCAGCAACAACAAAAACACAAAATTCAGAGCCGCCAGAAACGCCGTCACTCAGATACAAAAAAACAAAAACGCAGATTTTCCCTCCAAAACTATATACTGCTGTACCGGACGCAAGTTAGCTGTAATACCTAGCCAGCTATTACTAATAGTCAACTAAGAACTACCAGGTAGTCGCCAATTCACAGCCATAAAAATCGTCACATTTGTTTCCTACATTTTGTTTTGTAACTCCCATAATGGTATGGCGTGGGCACTGGCTGACTCAGTCAGTAGCGATGATACCGTCGTCAAAAAAATCGGTACACTGGATTCCAGCTGTGTGCTGTCTTTCCTCTCTTTATCCTCTCTCCCTAACCAAAACGCGTTCGGTGCGTGTCCGTACTATAACATGGCGTGTTTCTTGGACATACGTAGGAAAAAAAAACTGACTAATGTACTGGCAGGGTCAATCAGTAGATTAATTACTACTGCCAGTATATATGTGCTGTGCCATCGCCCAGCCGTACAAAAGGGACTGTAACTGTAATCGTACCTTAGCGTCCGCCTTTCCCTTCGCCAGGACGGCCTCCGCTTCCGCGGTTAGAACCTTCGCCCCAGCCTGTCCCTTTGCGAGGATGACATCGGCCTCCGCCGCTCGCACCTTCGCCTCGGCCTGACCCCTCGCCACGATGGCAGCCGCATCCGCGATACCATACTGGCTGATCTCGTGCGCCTTGGCCTGCTCATTAGCACATACAAGGCATGCAACACATTCAACGCATTCAGCGCATACAAAATAGACCCGAAACGGATAGAGAAACAACCTAATGTGCTGATCTCGTGTGCTTTTTGCCTGCTCATTAGGGCATACAGGGCATACAACGCAGTCAACGCATTCAGTGCATGCAAAATAGACCCGACACGAATAGAGAAACAGCCTAATAATAACGCCCGGCCCGTTTTGTTTTGCGGGGGAGGGGGGGTGTACTTCATTTTCATACGTACATAGCCGTGGTCGTATGACCATAGACCTACGCATCCCTACAATGCCGAGACGGAGCGTGTCGGGTTTTCACCGCCCAGGCAGACATTGCTAGGACCAAGCGCGACGGGGGGGGAGGGGGGGGGGTGAGAAATTTGGATCAATAAATCGTGTTCAGCGGCGCGAAGTCTCGGCCTGTCCCCCTTTGTCACGATGGTAGCTGCATCCGCAATACCGAACTGGCTGGTTTCTCCCTTTAGTCTAATAATCAGCGCGCATACAACACATATAACGCATACAACGCATACAACGCATATCATATATATATAGCGCAGAAATACCAGGTGGATTTATTTCCGATTAATAGTACGTAGGGGCAAAGTTACGTGCAAACCCAGTTTGTTTTGTTTTTTTCCCAGATAGACACACGCTCCCTGAATTCTATAGCCTCAGATTGTGTTCTCCTCATACGGGATGTACATCCATCCTGCATGAGGAGATAAAACCCGTGAAGCACGCGCGATCGAAGTATGTATCACACTCGGCTTGCGAAGATGAGTTTCGACGAAATCCTCGATCCCACAGGTGTTGTTTCTTTCATTTTGTAAATATAGCGCATTCAGCGCATACCGCGTGAGGTCGACGAACAAGAAGTAACTGGATCGATTACCCAGCCCAGGGTAATTCCCTCACATTTGGCGTCGACGGCAGGGCACGGGTTCGAATCTCCCTTCGAACTTTTCTTTTATAGAAACGCTTGCGCGTGTGTCCCTAAAACACACGTCGCCCTGGTTCCCCAGGTATTGAAACGAAGCGGGTAGGTCAACGTACGGCCGTATACGGTACCGACGTCTCAAATATCCCGCCGTTCATAGGGGGGGAGAGTGTTATAAGAATTACCCTGGGCTGGATAATCGATCGATCTTTTACCCCTATATCTCAGTAGGTAATACCCTCACATAACCCAATAACATCTACAGGTCTATTTTAGGGGTAGACGACTAAGAGCTTCAGAGTAAGAAACGGTGCCCTGCAGTGACCGCTTGCACTAAAGCCTAGACCCGGGAACACAAGACATCCTTATATCCCCAATCCAAGGGTTGCTCAATATTCACGAAAAAATGCTCGATCGAGGTTGCTACAAAAAACGTACGAAAACTCGGACGCTTTCACTAAACTCTAGACCAGGGAACACCAGACATCCTTATACTCCCAATCTAAGGGTTGCTCAATATTCACGAAACAATGCTCGATCGAGGTTGCTACCAACAAAATTACGAAAAAACGAAAAATAAGGCCTTTTCGCGCGCGCGCGCTGTCAAGTGTGTTTTGCCTCACCTCGGCGTTGACTCGGACGGCCTCGGCCTTGTTCTTCTCCTCGATGAGCATGGCGAGAGAGCCACCCTCTTTCTGCTTCTGCTGTCTCAACGCTTCCGTGCCCTGCACTTCCAGCAGGATGATCGCCTCCTCGGCCTTCTGTTTTGTTCTCTCCCTCACCACCTGTTGACAAAAAAACATTAAAAATAGGGTTTCTACACAGATAATGAGGCGAGTTTCTACCGGGGAATGAGGATAATCCGTCTAGAGGGATGGAAATTCCTTGACCGACTGACGGCCTTTGACTTACAGCTTGACAGTTGTCGGTCTTCTATTTTTTTTGTATTTTCTTGTCTTTCGTTTACTTTTTCTCTTTTTCAGCGCATCTGGGTTGCTAGCAGGGTAGGTCGCGTCTTCGCACATGGCATTGCATGGTTTCCTCCGCTTACTGCAGGGCAATGTAGTATCTCTGTGTCGTAGTTTTTAGTGACCACAGAAGAAATGGTGCTCGTGTCATATCTCTCTAGGATGAAACAATCGGCACCGACACTGCTGTGGGTGGGTGTGCTGGATGTCGACGGGTAAAAAGTTTACGAGCCGGACATTTTCGGACTTTTGGTTTGTAGAAGACCCTATATGCAATAGTACCAGGTAGTAGGCACACCTAAGGAAAATTGTTTCTGCAAAACCAAAAATAAATGCTGTTTATGATCATCCCCTTGCGAAGGCTGGTATTATACTTCGCTCACCGTCTGCCCCTGTCTGGTCTTCTCGATCTCGAAGGCGACCTCTGCGGTGGCTTCCGCGTGGTTGACCTCGGCCTTGTAGGCCGCCCTCTTGATCGCCAGTTTTCGGTCGGCCGCGGCACGCTTCTCGTCCTCCATAGCGACCTGACCATCATCCGATAAAACGGGGGCGGTAGGGGGGGGGCGGTGGGGGTACTCATATTATGCATGGCCGTAGTTGTATGACCGTAGGCTGACCGACTTTGGTCTTACCCACCGTCTATCAGCAGTACGGGCAGGACAATGCTGCTTGCGCCTGTGCGTTACGACTCCTGGCCATGCTAACTTGGGACACCAACTTGATCCAGTAGTGGACGAAGCTTTGTAGTGAATATTCCTAAGGTAGCTATTGAAACTCTCTGGTTGGCTAAGGGTGTATTATTCGCGGCTCAATCAACTTGGAGTCTTTCCCAGCCACATCAGCATCTCGAGTAAACCTAGAGAGTCTTTCCAAGCACAGCACCCAAGCCGGCCGAGTCAACCTAGAGTCTTACCAAGCACAACATCCCAGCACTGACCACTGGCAATTGGGTTCGGTCTAGGGTTAGGGTTAGAGTCGGAGGGCCGGCTTTAGGCGCCAAGCACAAAACCTCTGTAAATATTCACTATCAACGTATGTCCACCCCTTAACTTGTATTTTACCCCCCCAATCACCCACTGGCCATGTTGCTGCAATCGGCACTTTTTTCCCTTGTCAAATTTCCCCGCTGAAAATGCCAACAGGTAGGGCTGGACACTGGCTGACTTTGTCAGTAGCGATCATACCGTCGTCAAAATCATTCGGTATACTGGATTGCAGCAGTATACTGCTGTCTCTCGTCTCTCGTCTCTCCTCTTTCCTCCCGACACGCATTCGGCATATTTCCGTACGATAATATGGCATGTTCCTTGAGTGTACGTAACATAAGGCATGCTGGCGAATATACTGGCCGGGCCAATCAGTAGATTACTACTGGCAGTCGATTTTTTACCACCAGTACATACTGTGCCATTGCCCAGCCCTACTAAAAGGGGTTGTGAGCCAGATTCCGTCCGCACCGCAGAGCAGTATTACGGGGAGATCATAGCGAATATAACCAAATACTTGTTAGTAAAAAGGTAAATGGTCATTTGGAGATATACCCCCTGTTTTTACGGCCATTTGGGGGTACGGTCAAAAGGCGCCCGCGGAACGCGCTCCCGCGGGCCCAAAAATGCCTCAAACGCCATTCCGAAGCCCTGGCGAGATGCCTGAAGCCCATGCCAAGAACGCACACAACTCTTTCTTTTTTTTCCGGCACGTCCTTGGGCCTAACGGGACGGCGGCGCGCGAGGGAGCAAACGAAGTCACCCCTTTGACCACATCTTGGGGGACGTACCTACAAAATTAATCAACTCCCCCCAATTGACCACTTTTTTCTCCCCGTTTGACCGAAACCATACCCCCTTTTGACCCTCTACGACAGCCTCAAAAACGGCTATAGCAGTACGTATCCACGTCACCGCCCAACAGCCCGAATAGACCACGGGGCGGAACATCGGCTCTTCTGATAAAACATGAAGGTGATTGGGGAATCAGAACACCTACATGTATACTCGGCGTATGGGTCGTGGGTTGCTGTTGGTGCTTGGTGCTTCGTTTCTGGGTGCTGTGGGTCATGAGTGCTCGGTGTAGGGTTGTTGGACGTGAGGGGTCTTTGGGACACGAGCAACATGAGGCGCAACGAACGGTCGTTAGTCTTCTCGAGAGGGAGCTTTCCTCTTGTCCCCAACGTATCCATCCCCCACGGCAGGCTGGTGTGTTTGAGTACAGATCACCAGGATCACACCCAGCAACCAAGCACCAAGCACCAAGCACCCAGCAACCCACGACCCATACGCCGAGTATATACACGTATGTGTTCTGATTCCCCCATCACCGTAGCAACCAAGCACCAAGCACCAAGCACCCAGCAACCCACGACCAATACGCCGAGTATACACGTATGTGTTCTGATTCCCCCATCACCGTCATGTTTTCTCAGAACAGCCGATATCTTCATATCGTCTATAAATATTTGATTTGTATAGTTGTGCCGATATTTATTTCTTGGGAGGCAAACGATCCCGACTACTCGCAAGTTCTGGATGTTCCGCCCCGTGGTCTATTCGGGCTGTTGGGCGTTGACGTGGATACGTACTGCTGTAGCCGTGTTTGAGGCTGTCGCAGATGGTCAAAAGGGGGTATGATTTCGGATAAACGGGGTGAAAAAAGTGGTCAATTGGGGGGAGGAGATTAATTTAGTAGGTACATGGGGTTATCCCCCCCCAAGATGTGGTCAAAGGGGGGACTTCGTTTTCTCCCTCGTGCGCCGCCGTCCCGTTAGACCCAAGGACGTGGCGGAAAAAGAAAAATAGTTGGTGCGTGCTTGGCATGGGCTTCGGGCATCTCGCCAGGGCTTCGGAATGGCGTTTGAGGCCTGTTTGGGCCCGCGGGAACGCGTTCCGCGGGCGCCTTTTGACCCTACCCCCAAATAGCCGTAAACACAGGGGGTATACCCCCAATTGACCATTTCCATAGTAAAAATACTAAAATATGTCGGTTTTCGTGTGTAGTGTAGGTCCAATTTACTTTGGTCTCCCGTAACAATAGGCGAAACCTATCTGGGCGTCTATTCATAGTTGGACCGTTCGAAGAGTCTCTTAGTACCCGGACACAGCAGAGTGTACTACAGCTGTAGGTCCCAAACAAGAGCTCCGGAAAAAACTGATTTCCTGCTGCTGAGCAAACATCTGGTTTCATGATAGAAAGACACAGCAATGGGTGCCCTCCCTTGCATACCCAAGCGCCCCAACACCGCCTAGACGCTACAAAAAACAGAGTACACGCTCGGGCGACAGTCCGAGGCTACGTAGTAAGGGAGGTTATGCCGTTTTCGGTAGAGAGGGGAATGAAGTGGCATTACAGCTGACGAAAAAAACAAAACAACAAAGGAAAATAAGGTCTTCGTTACGAGAATGCTGTATATGTACGTATTGCAGCTGTTGAAAAAAACAACAGGAAAAATAATATTTTAAAAGACAGCAGTACAGCGGTAGTGGGTACGCTACATTATGTTCAATATCCCCACACTCTCCGTTACCAGAAATTATATGTACATATTACAGTTGTTGAAAAAAAACAGAAAAATAATAGTATTTCAAAAGACAGAAGCACAGCAGTAGTGGGTACTCTGATTTTTGCTTAAAATGTCCCCACACGGATTAGGTGCGCCTAACGCCTCATGGTGCGCTTACGCCGTTCAACGTCCACACAACGACCCGGTGCGCCTAACGCACAACGGTGCTTTACAGGTTTGCTCAACGTCCCCACTACATGATTGTGTACGCCCACATTATGCCGAGGGGGGAGGGGTGTACTTCATGTTCATGCATGGCCGTAGTTGTATGACCGTACACCCTCGCATCCCTATAATGCCGGGACGGAGCAAAACATTATGCCGAGGGGGAAGGGGTGTACTTACATCATGTCCATGCATGGCCGTAGTTGTATGACCATAGACCCTCACATCCCTATGATGCCGGGACGGAGCATGCCGGGTTGGGGGAGGGGGGGGGGGGGTCTAGACCACCTCCCCTGTGTAAGGTTCAGAGCTCTACGTCTGCCGGCAAAAATCAGCTACTCGAACCGCGGTGCCACCTTCCCCCAGAATCAGAACCATCGTGACCCCCCGCACTCACGCTGACGTGGGCCTCTGCGCGGTAGCTAGCCTCGGCCATGTTCGCGGAGCTCTCGTTTTCCGCCACGCGCTTCTTAGCCTCGGAGATGTTCTTGCTCTCGCCCTCCGCAGCCTCGCGATGACAATTTATATAGGTATTATATATTGGACAAAAAAGAGTTGATTTTAGTGTGGAAACAAATATCTTGAAATTAGTGTGGAAAAGTTGTATCTTGAAATTAGTGTGGGTATATTGACTTGATTTTAGTGCAGAGATTAGCAAGTGATAAAAGGAAGCGGTGAGGAGGCGGTGTCAAAGAGGGAGGCCTGAGAAACCAGGGACGGGTCGACCCGGTCATCAAGGAAAGTGAAGAAATCCAAGAACGCAAGGATCGTACATAGAAGCGCGAATTATTTGTCGTACGAGCCTCTCTGAAAGCGAAGCAGGTCCTTATAATCAAGTGATAAAACATCAAGGACAATTGTTAGTAAATCTATGTGTATAGCGAACGAAAAATGCGCATTCACCGGGGGGCGGGGGGGGGGGGGGGACTCATGTCATGCATGGCCGTAGCAGTATACGAAGTATATGAACATAGCATGTAAGGGGATAGTAAAGTGTTGGGCTTCGCAGACAAACGCCTTCCAATTATGAGAAAACGAGTTTCAGGGGGGGAAAACTCGAAAATCGGGGAGTGTGATGGAGGGGGGGGGGGGTTATTGACGCCTTGGTGCGCAAACAAAAACAAAAGTAGTATTGGGTTTCAGGCACACCTCCAGCTGACCATTGATCGATGCATGCAAACGGAAAACAAGAAAAAACAAGGCACGTAGCTTGACAAGAACGGCCTGCGTAGCACCGAGAGCTTCCATGCTGCGATCAAAGGCCACCAAGGAAGACCAACATATTCACCACACCAGCCAGGCGGAGAGAGATAGAAAAAGACGTAGAAAGGAGAGCGAGAACCAGAATGGAACCGGCCGGACGACATAAAAAAAAACGAAGAGGGGCGAGCGAGCAACAGGTTGCAGAGGAGGATCAGAGAGTGTGGAGTACATAAAACGGGCTACTGCAAGGTCATCGCGATGGGGGGGGGGGGAGCATGCGTGCAATCCCGCATATAAGTATTCCGCCAGGCGGTTTTTCTGCATGGCGAGAACATCAAAAGAATCGCGAGAGACTACAAAGGCTTAATGTTTATGTACCTGACAGTGCCAGACAACGGCTCGAGCTTAACGTACCGTGGATATATAGCGGAAAAATATAACCGCACGGATGCTGGCGGCACTTCGTTTACACCCCCGCAGAACAATAGACCACTTCAGCGTGCGCGGACATGTCATAGATACCCGTATCATACGGAGTGATAAAAAAGTATCACACCCCGAGCAGTGCGGCCTTATAGGGGTGGCGGCTTATTATTTCCCGAGACTTATAGGGGTGGTGCCGTATTATTTTCCGAGTCTCATATCCCCTGTACGTAATAAGCCATGGCCCCTCTAAGCAAGATTTTGAACAAAATCGCCTTTGAAACTCGTCCACAGAGGGGGGGTGTTATCTTGTCACCCGTATGGTACTTGTAACCCGTGTGATGCTTATCACCCGTGTGGCACTAATCCCCCGTGTGGCACTTATCATCTGTGTGATACATATCACCCGTGTGATATTTATCGCTTGTGTGGCACTTATCACCCATGTGATACTTATCACCCCTGTGATACCAGACACCCGTGTGACACTTATCACCCGTGTGGTAGTTACCGCCCATGTGTTATCTTATGTCCCGTGTCATACTTATCACCCGTGTGGCACTTATTACCCGTGTGATACTTACCACCTGTGTGGAACATATCACCCGTGTGGCACTTATCATCGGTGTGACACTTATCACCCGTGTGACACTTATCATCGGTGTGACACTTATCACCCGTGTGACACTTGTCATCCGTGTGATACTTATCACCCGTGTGGCACGTATCACCCGTGTGATACATATCACCCGTGTGGCACTTATCACCCATGTGATACTTATCACCCATGTGATACTTATCACCCGTGTGATCCTTATCACCCGTGTGATACTTATCACCCGTGTGGCACTTATCACACGTATGATACTTATCACCCGTGTGGCACTTATCACCCGTGTGATACTTATCACCCGCGTGATACCTATCACCCTCGTGCGATACGATAGCTAGCCATTAGGTAACGTGACAAAACAAAAATGGGGGAAATGCTATATAGGCAAGGGCACTCACTATCCTTGCGAGTCGGTAAACTGGTTGACCGTGTAAGACACCAGAGCAAACGCCATGTTGTTCAGTTCCTGCAACAAGGGGTGCATGGTAACGAGGCGTCAATTATGCAGCCGGGGAAGGGGGGGGGGGGGGGGGGATCAGCGATAAGGGTTCGCCGCATGTCTCGAGTACGTCCGTTAATTGCCTTTATATCATCCCGCCAAAACTACGTGTTTGATGCGGCCAAGCCAGAGTGAGTAAGTAGTACAGGGCCGGAAGAACCCGGCACCACCTACGTGCATGTATCGGGGCACACCAAAACACTGGCGAGTACGCTCTTAACAAGACGCCTAGGAAGGGCGTGCAGCATCACGAGCACCGAACCGAACACGGAAATCGGAACACACTATACGGAGATCCGCCGAACACTCTTTACGTAACCTCTCACCTCCTTGATGTGTTCCCGAACGCGCTGAGAAAACGCAGCGCGGTCCTGCACGGAAAACAAAAAAACAACAACAAAGGCGCACATCGTACAGGTCATCGAACAGATCATCGTACGATTCAGATCAGATCTACAGTTGATGATCTACCAGGTACATACATATTTCGGAGCAGAAACAAAACTGGTCTATGCATGGCTTGTGCTACGACAGAGTTATAGCACTTTTTGGCAAACATATTTATGACTGGT
Source organism: Saccharina japonica (assembly GCA_008828725.1). NCBI lineage: Eukaryota > Phaeophyceae > Laminariales > Laminariaceae > Saccharina > Saccharina japonica. The sequence goes on along the minus strand of MEHQ01004368.1, from coordinate 730,381 downwards.
CTATTACTTGACTATCAATGACTATTTCTGATTATTACTGGCCATTACTGACTCTTACTGACTAGTACAGACTGTTGCTGACTCTCACTTTTACTTACTCTTACCGACTAGTACTGACTATTACTGACTATTACTGATTATTGCTGGTTCTTACTGACTATCACTGACTCTTACTGACCCTTACTGGCGCTTACTGACTATTGCTTACTCTCACTTATTGTTACTGACGATTACTGACTATGACTCACTGTTACTGAGATTCGACCACGCCCGTTCCCAGTGAAGAGTCGATGCAAGTAAACGCACAGAAGCTTACGACTTTCTACAAGGAATGCACACCTTCCCAGCTGTTTGGGTGCGAGCCTGGGGGCGTGCTTACACCAACCCGCTCCGACGACGCCAACAAGGTGTGTGATGCTCATACCGCTTTCGCTGACCGTGACGACAAACCGAAAAACACAAATGATACTTTGGTTTATACGTCCTTCGTCGCACTGTAGCTCTCCTTTTGACATTAACCACGAAATGTAATCGTGAACGTTTTGCTCAAACAACCATGAACCAAACTTTGCCCCATCTTGGACCCTATCGCACGGGGCCGAATTTCTCCTTCGCAGAATGGGCGGCTCATTGACAAGGCTGGAACTGTGGCGATCAGGAAACACATCCGGCACCAACGGGAAGCTCGGTACGTTCTGGGAGATGGCAACTGCCAGTGGCGTTTGGCCGCCTACGCCTTCTTTGGTACGGACAACCATTGGAGGCAGCTCAAGCTGCTGTCTCTGGCGCACGCTGCTGCTCACGTCAACGAGCTGCACAAGCACGTGCTGCGGAACCATTACGACGACGACATATCTGCAAAATACGCCCATTCGAAAGTTTTCGTTCTTGACGACGGCGACCGCGTGCAAATCCCGGAACTGGCTCGTAAAGACTTGATGCTACTGGCCTCGATCTCCAAACAGTGCCCCTTCAAAGTGTACGCCGGTTCCGTGGCGTGCCGTCTGATTGCGGAAGCCCTGGGGATCACGGTGAAGATGCTGCACAAATTTGATGCCAAGGCAAGGAAGCAGCAGGACAAGAAGCCATGCAAGGATGGTGCCGAACGGGATGGAAATGCCACGGACGATGCCCGCTGGAGCCACACGTTCGCCCCGAGGAGCACCCCGTCCCAGTGCTGGCGCGTGCAAGACGGCGTTAGCGGCCAGACTTCTTACAGCTTTCGCGATAAAAACGTCATAGTCATCGTCATGTTCTGCTATCCACTGAACAACCCCACACCCGTCACACTGCAAGCTCTTCCAGATGTAGAACACGATGTGACTGGCGCGGATGCTGGCTGCAACCACTTCGCTGCGATCGTCAACATCGATAGATCCAAAAACATGCCATTCCCTATGTACCCGTGCGCTCCAGCGCTGTACGCAGCTCTCGACTCCAAAGACATGAAAGTGTTCACGGATGAGTTTTGCCAATGGAAAGAGAGAGACGGTGCCAAATCTTCTAAATTGTGCGCTGAATTCACTGCCGCTGCTGCCGCTTGCAAAGTAATGGATGATCAGGAGGTGAATGAGATAGCCGACGGCATCCGTCGTTAACACTCTGCTAGAGCGGCTGCATCTAGACAAAAACGGCGCGCTTCCATCGAGAACGAACAGGAGAGCCTTCGAGCCCAACACGACGCTGCAAGCAAAATAATAAACAATGGGCACCACGAGGAAAATGATTTGCTCTTCATATTGCTGTTGCGGTTTTGCACGCATATTGTTAGTATCTATACACGTGGAAACACCCGTACTTGCAGGCAGAATAATCAGCACACGTTGTTGTTGTCAATCATACCCTAGGCATTAGACTGTCGATATATCATCCCCGACATCTCGCAAGCGATATGCTCACGATCTACAGTATGTTGACCTGCTACTCCGAAAGTAAGTACCAGATCAACATGCTGTAAATCAATAGCATATCGCTTGCCAGATGTCGGTGATGATATATCGACAGACTAATGCCCAGGGTATGATTGACAACAGCAACTTGTGCTGAACGTGCTGCCTGCGAGTACGGCTGTTGCCACGTGTATAGATACTAACAATCTGCGTGCAAAACTGCAACAGCAATATGAAGAGCAAATAATTTGCCTCGTGGTGCCGATTGTTTACTATTTTGCTTGCAGCGTCGTGTTGGGCTCGAAGGCTCTCCTGTTCGTTATCGAGGGAAGCGCGCCGTTTTTATCTAGATGCAGCCGCTCTAGCAGAGTGTCGTCGACGAATGCCGTCGGCTATCTCATCCACCTTCCGATCATCTATTACTTTGCAAGCGGCAGCAGCGGCAGTGAATTCAGCGCACAATTTAGAAGAGCTGGCACCGTTTCTCTCTCTCCAGTGGGCAAACTCCTCCGTGAACGCTTTCTTGCCTTGGAGTCGAGGGCTGCGTACAGCACTGGAGCGCACGTGTACATAGGGGAGGGCATGTTTTTGGATCCGTTGATGTTGACGATCGCAGCGAAGTGGTTGCAGCCAGCACCCGCGCTAGTCGCATCGTGTTCTACCTCTGGACGATCTTGCAGTGTGACGGGTGTGGGGTTGTTCAATGGATGGGAGAACATGACGATAACTATGACGATTGTATCGCCAAAGCTGTAAGAAGCCTGGCCGACAACGTCGTCTTGCACGCGCCAGCACTGCGACGGTGTGCTCAGCGGGATGAATGTGTGGCTCCACCGCGCATCGTTCATAGCGTTTCCATCCTTTTCGGCACCATCCTTGCAAGGCTTCTTGTCCTGCTGCTTTCGGGCCTTGGCGTCGAATTTTTGTAGCATCTTCACCGTGATCCCCAGGGCTTCCGCAATAAGACGACACGCCACGGAACTGGCGTGCGTCGCGAAGGGGCACAGTTTGGAGATAGACGCCAAGAGCATCAAGTCAGTACGAGCCAGTTCCGGAATTTGGACGCGGCCGCCGTCGTCAAGCTCGAAAAAATCGGTATGGGCGTACTTTGCAGTTATGTCGTCGTCGTAATGGTTCCGAAGCACATGCGTGTGCAGCTCGTTGACGTGAGCAGCAGCGTGCACCGGAGACAACAGATTGAGCTGCCTCAAGTGGTGGTCCGTACCAAAGAAGGCGTAGGCGGCGGAACGCCACAGGCAGTTGCTATCTCCCCGGACGCGTCGAGCTTCCCACTGGTGCCGAATGTTTTTCCTGATCGCCACAGTTCCAGCCTTGTCAATGAGGTGTCCATTCGGCAAAGGATGACTTCGGCCCCGTGCGATGGGGTCCAGGATAGGGCAAAGTTCGGTTCATGGTTGTTTGAGCAAAACGTTCAGGATTACATTTTGTGGTGTAGTCGAAAGGACAGTTACAGTGCGAGGGAGAACGACGTAGAAACTATAGTATCAAAGAGTTTCGGTTTTTCACCAATATCAACGAAAGCGGTATGAGCATCACACAACTTGTTGTTGGCGTCGTCGGAGTGGGTAGGCGCAAGCACACCCCCAGGCTTGCACCCAAACACCTTGGAAGGTGTGCATTCCTTGTAGAATGTGGCAAGCTTCTGTGCGTTTTCTTGAATCGATTTTTCACTAGAAACGGGCGTGCTCGAATCCCCACCACGCGTAGGCCGAGGATCCAGAGCTTGTTCCAGGATGCCTTGGAGTTCGCGCAGTTTATTGCCAGCGAAGCCATCGGACATGAGCCTCAACGTAGTGTTGTCCAGCGCCTGTCGTAGACAAAAATATCAATGCCAGTGCCGGCCGAGTAGATCGATGTTTAAAGGAAGGAAGATGTTGCGTGCCAACGCCAAAGGGAAAACATGGTTCAGCGTGTGTCGTATCTTTAGAACGTTTAGATTCTTGAATATGCCACAGACAACAAACAAACTCGTGTCACTCTCAAACATAACATTTATGATACATCGAAACCCCAGGCTGATCGTGTCGTACTGTAATAACTTGCATCTACTTTATAGGTGTGCAATACATGGATTTCATACTACTGAGGTTCAAGACATTATCACTGATTTTTAGATTAAAAGGGACACGGTATTTCATACATGCCCCCCACAGCTTCACTTTCCAACAGCACGGCGGACATTGCGGATATATACCCATGCCAACCACTGTTGGTCTCATTGATAGATAGACAGGCATACCGCAGTCGGATGTGGTTGGTTAGTCGTAATGACCACAACTCGTGCCATGAACGCAGATAATACAGACTAAAGCGATCTGGGCTTTATCGAAAAAACGAACAATGAGGAGCGCATATCCCTTCTTGAGGACCTTAGTATATTTTCTAGGGATATCACGCATCAGAGCCCTCATCACCTGAGATTCTCAATATCTCACCCGAACACTGACTTTCAGAAGACTTAGGACGACGCGTGAGCCCAAGGGCGCACACCAAAGCAATTAGAAACAGACATCTCTCTCCTAAAAAAAGCTTCAATTGAAAAAACAACGAATCAGTGGTATGGGATTTCTGATGTACAATATACCATTTTACGAAACATCCTCTTTTTAAAGGTATTGTTTTGGTTTCAGTATACCCCCCGCTTTTCCCTTTGGTCTAGGAAACGGACGGTGGGGTGTTGAGTTCTATTTTCCACGTGCATCCCTGATAAGCCTGCCGACAATACCATGGCGCCTCCAGCAGTACTACATCATGGATATACAACGAATTAAAATAATATTAGAAAACACTAAATGAGACCGCCAACGATTTCGGGGAGTTTTCCAGTTGAGGTACCCCCCGTCGGTCACAATCTAGTTGTCCAGAGAAAAAGAACGCTATCCCCATCGCAGCTGACATATATCCCTATGATAGTAGACTGCACCGAATTCGAATAAATGGGCGTACGGCTTATGCCACGACGTAGGCCGGAGATATAGACGTCTTCTTTAGACGCGTGCTACGATAGAGGTAGCACTTTTCGGCTGAAGCATTTTCTGAATGACAGGGGCTTCTTAACCCAAAATCGTTAGAATTTCATTTCTTTCGTTGCAATAATTTTCAGTTTATATTTACTGTAGGCCATGGGACTGTCCATCGGGTAGCAATTTTGGTTTCGTTTAAAAAAACGGTTTTTGACTTGCGGTTAGTATAGGGCTCTTTGGAGTGATGAACCTCAGAACAAAAATGTGGTACGCCTCTACCGTACCATGCGTCTTCAGCGAAGCTACTGTTGTTATGTTTTTGCAGTACCGCAGTATAATGGCCTTCAAAACGTCATCCAAGGGGAAAAGGGAATTTGTTTCTGCACCAAACATTCTATTTCACTTAGATCGACCCGAAGACCTGAGCGCTACTGCACTGTATATACACTGAACGTAGTGCCCGACAGGAAGAACGTCGTTTTTTCGCATCAAGCACTTAATCTCGATTTGATTGACCCGAAAACCTGAGCGCTACTTCCACTGTATATAGACTGAACGTATGATAGTGCCGGTAGCAATCACCTGCTTGTTGCTGGCTTGCCCTTGGTCCGGGTCACAGGACTTCCCAGTACTCGCCACGCCTCCCCTCGCTTCCGCACAGGACGTCAACGGCTGGCGTTCGTGGACGCCAGAGTTCACGGTGCCGGGGGCGTTACAGCACCTACGGATGGCATGAACAGCAAAGTAATGACATCACGCGTAAAACAAGTACCGTACGTATATACAGTGGTTGAAAGGATCGTTTGGTTTTTCATTTTTGATTAATATTCATGCAGCTGGGAACTTACCAGAGGGCTCTATATTTAATTAGACATCGACATCGTCGAGCGCACAATACAACAGGACACTGTGGACAACGGAGGGGAGGGGGCACGGGGGGCTGCGCTATTCTGTGGAGCACATCCGATGTCTATGCTGTTCAGCATGGGGGGTACTGTGTACCGTGTTGAGTCCTAAAGGATTGTTTTGGTACCTTGATCGATGACGTTGGGATGCTTGACATGGGATGGTTGCGTTCATCTGTCTGAAACCTACGAGCCCCTGATTGTTCGAGTGATCAGTGTGAGCTACGCACAATCTCTGGCTGCTACTATTTGTTTTTGTTTTGTTCGTTTTCCGACAACGATGGCGTGAGTCGCTACAGTCGCTACAGTTTTTACCCCTCTCTTGAAGCGTAGCACGGCTCGACATGCACGGGAGGTTGTGAAGCAGATGGGATCAGTATTGAAACGTCATGCCAGGTATATACGATGCAGTACATCCAAGCTGGGGCAAATGCCAAGGGCAGTGACCGGTGTACTACTAACATCCAATTATCCTAATTGAGAATTGCCTTGCCGGTGAGAATGAAAATCGAAAATATTGTATTTTGTTTCGTAAGAGATGTGCTTCCCTCACAGTCGAAACTTACACTGTAAACTATTTTCATTTGTGACAGTCGTGGATGGCAAGAAAACATATCAAAATCGGCATCGGCAGTCTCAAGATTTCGAAGATCAAAGATAATCGGGATTTATGGGCGAGGTACCTCGCCAATAAATACCGATTCCCTTATATCCTCTGTGTTACGTTCCTGTCAAGACTGAATTCGATATCCTACAATGGACCGATACCTACCATCGAGGAACATATATATCATAGGTTAAACTATGATTGTGAGCGAAACACAACTCTTAAAAAACAACAAACTACTAAAATCGATGATCATTCCCATTGAAAAAACATTTCTCAATTAGGGAAATCGGCTGTTCATTGTTGTACCGTCTCGAAAGCGAACAGGCTGCACATTGAGCTCCATTACGGTTTATTTCATGCGAGTACTGTGGTACTGTTCTGGTGCGTCTATTACTTCCGATAAGAGGGCGACGTCTCCTGTTTGTGTGGTGGTTAACCTCGTAACTATAAAGGTCGACTTCATTGATTCGAGCAGCCCCCCAAAAGGATTTAATGCTGTTGTGTAGAAATTGACACAGAAAGCGCCTGGGTACGTATAGAGTGTGTGCGCACAGCCGACGCGAGTCGACGAGGGAAACAAAGGATGAATGGACTCTTCTTGCGGCACACTTACGAAGGCACGCTCTGCAGCAACGGGGAAGGGGGGAAGAGTGCCTGCTATACCTACGCGATCCCGGATTTCAGCTACGTACGGAAGGGAGCTGGGGGAAGAACAGGAGTGGTGCAAACGTTTTCAGTCGGACGGAAACATACATGAATAGAACAGTATACCTACACACCTTTTTTATGGGGGGGATGATACGCACAGTACTGTATGTAGTATAGCAGTGGTGGTGGTGCTGTACCTGAAGAAGGCAAGGCCACGGCAGACTCTAACCCACACTTACGGGTCGGTCTTGACGAAAGGGCCCCCGCCAAACTCCGAGCGGAGTGCTTCACGGTCGAGATCCTTGAACGTATTGCGCAGCAGGGGTGCAGACTTGCTTCTCTGCAGACCTGTACAATCGTTGCGAGCGATAAACCAGGCCCATCCGTGAAAACCTATATCGAACACGGATAAATAACATGTTTTACGCAAGATATCTGGTATCGGTACTGTTACAGGGGGCCATAGTAAATAGGATATATGTTACACTTAAAACCTTTATATTTGCAATATTATGGTCCTATTTACCGTGACCCCCCGTGATACAGCACAACAACAGTACGACTGCAGTGGTGGTTGATGACGATTGTCCTTGCATGCGGGCAGAGTCAAGCACTCAATCGGTGTGGATCGACTGATACAGCATGAGCTGTGCGGTCCTCAGAGCTGGTAAAAGAAGATAGTCCCAGTTGTTGTATTGATCATCAGCGGTCTCGAAGAAGAGACGACGGGTGGAGAAGAGAAGAAGAAGTAGAAGTGAGAAAGTGCGCGAGTGCATGTTCATCAATCACAGCTCAATCAATCAAAAATCAAAAACAGACCACAGGTCGTATCACCCTCGGCGAACCAAAAATACGGCATGACCCGTGAACATACTCGGGTAAACTCTTCGTACCTACGAACCTGTCTGTTGGGGTCCCTCACTATGAAACCGTTACGAAATCTTGTAACCTGATATAATATCCTGATCAATCTGCTACTCGTACGTATGACAGCTCATCGTACTGATCCAACAATCTGAACGTGTACGTACGTGCAGTATTTCTTACTCGTCATGTGTACCATACAGCAGCTTTTTGGTATTGCTGCTGTCTTCTACGAACTGTAACAATCAGGTGAATGTGTGTCCTGTCAGCGAACCGATAGACTACGTGCTGCTGTTGGTGCGTACCAACGTAGCTATCTCGAACACGACCCCGCGATGGATGGGACATAAAGTCAAGTTCCTGCTCAACTAAATACTAAAAATACCGATTAACTTGGTTATAATGTACGCTTGTTTGATACTTACTGCAAGTGTCCATGTCCAATTCCAATTTGGTTTCAACAGTTACAACCCTCGTTACTTGTCAGTGTACTGGTATGAACTACTTTTCTGCATATTTTACGAAGTGGAATCCGTTGCTTTGTCGCGACAAATTTTCTTCACTCCTTTGCCGCGTCGAAACGACATCAACCGTTCCTGCTTCGCTTTCGACGGGTGATGAATCCTTCTACAGCAAACGCACAAACAAAATTACAACGCATGACCTGGCAACGTAATAGCAGACTACTCATGTGACAGGTTCCACGCATGGAATATTATCACGTAAACCAAAAAATGTCACATACAGAGCCCGCGTGGGTCTCGTTTCATATTTACCAGACAGACAACAATGCAACGGTTCTACTCCATGCTCTACTATATAATCTAAGCCAGTCAGTATTGACGTGTGATCGTCCGGGGACATCCGGGCCACATTCCCGGGTTTCCTAGGTGGATATGGCTCTTAGGTATAACGCGTAGGGATACTTGCTGCTGTAGATCATCGCCCACAGCTGTCAATTGTTGTATTTCTCTTTGTTCAAGCGGGGTCTCTCTGACCGGGCTCTGCCCAGGTCACTTCCAGCGGGGACCCTCTGACTGGGCTCTGCCCGGGTTCTGCCTGGGTTCTTCCTTCTGGGTAATATTTCACACATCTTACTTCGCGTCAGCTAGTGGGGCTGACTCCCTCGAGTGGTACAGCTTTATGCTGGCCTTGAGCTGAGCTAGGTCATCCGGGGCTTACCATAGACCGTACATATACGTATGCATTCCTTCTGAAAAACAAATTGACTAACAGCAGCAAGCAGTTGGAAACAATACTATTAGTACTAATAGTAAAATGTATGCTCCCAAAAACAGAAACAAGACTCATACTCGTGCTACTGCTAAATGTGTGAACTACATCGCGTCGATATTTGCTAAAAAAAAAATAAAAAGCGCAATTCAAAATATCTCAGTGATTGAAATAAAATCAAAACAACTGCAGTACTTCTTACTGCTGCAGACATCAACCACGTTGTCCGCCCCGTAAAAGCGACGTGTGGCACTACAACGAAATACATCTTGCACAAATAGCTTAGCAGCATACCACGCTCGTGCCGCCGCCCCTGTGCGCAGGAGGCTTGTGGTGCTACATACCTACTACGAAACAATACAAATCTTGCCGTTAGATGACGGTGCATGCGATCCAGGAAGATGCAGTGTAGATGTCCTCCCCACGATCCAGATGATTGATGACGATGTGGCAATCTCCAGCAGACGTTCACCCTGGTGACCCCAATAGTTATAGATAGATGTGATGCGGTGGCCTGGTTCTGAAAGATACCTCTCCAGTGACCCCACATTATGTTGTAGCGGCGACCTGGTAGCTCCGGCAGTCCCAGCGAACCGTGCTGTAACGGTTCCGGAAGGAACCGTTCCGACAACCTCAAGCGCTTTTCACAGGATGCGTGAACCGTCGTGCACGACCCCGTGTTGATACGATATTCCAGCGATCTATGAAAAGTTTGCTCCACAGACCCCGGGTGATGATCCGGCTTTTCAGAAGTTAAACTTGAAAGCCCTTGTCGAAATCTTCGTCGAAGCGGATTTTAGGCCTCTCGCTGACGCCCAGCAAAGCAGCCGTGTGCGTACTACTCATCGTTGTCTCTGAGCGCGGCGCCCCTTAAGGGGCCCCTTCGGTATTTAAATCAAAAGTACTTGAGTTTTAAAAATATATAATTTTGTTTTTTTTTACAGCAGCAATACTATGTCTGGTACAATAACCCCATATCAGTACTCCTTACGGAAAGGAGCATAGCTCCAGTTCTAATGCTCAGACCTTCGACCGACCAACGTCTAGCTTGTTGGTTATAGTCTCTAGGAGGTAGTGGGGCGCTAGAAAGTGTAAGGGAGAGCAAGCATTGCTGTGTTTGCATCACGAAACGAAAGTGCTCCGCAGCAAGATTTTGATCGTTTCGGAGCTCCTGTTTGGTATCTACACTCTGCTGTGGCCACGTAAGACGCTACGGGCGGTCGAACTAGAAGTCCAGGTATGTTCACCTACTAGTGATCGGCGTCCTTGTCGAAATTCTGAGTTAAAACAGTAGCAGAAGATGGAGAAACTGCAATTTTTCAAATTCGTCTTGGGTACCAGGGGTATGGCGAGTCGTTTTCGAGTAAGAGAGGCCCTTTTCGTGACGAACAAGGCGTCTGATCGATATGCCTCCTGAGACACAAATGTTGACCATGCTCTAGGCTCTCTGTAACTACTCATTGGTCGAAACTCTGGGCATTAGAACTGGAGAACTGCCGTTTTCCGTAGGGAGCCACGAAAATGTGGAAATTATACCAGAAGTAGTATTGCAAGTGACGAAAAAAACGGATTTGCTTTGCATTTGCTCATATACTTTTTGTCCGAAGGGGCCCCTTAACGCCCCCAAACAATTATATGATACGTATACAAGCGCAAAAATCGGCGCGCTTCGTGCGCCTTCATTTTTCTTATTGGGCTGCGCCAAGCGAAGGCTGTAGATGATAATCCATGTGGAATGACAACTACTTCTGAAACAAATAGGTCTATTAGATCGGGTTTAAAGAACTTGCTGAAGCTTCTTGCTTCCATTGCTGAGGAACGCTGGTTTCGCGAACTTTAGTCCACAAAGCCAATCAGCTGTGAGCGAGGGGTAGTTGGGTTTCCACACCACGAAAGGCGGTATCGACTCGGGGGATCACCGTTATGATCCCGGTGTTGTCGAATTTGTAGATGTACGGGCGCATTCATGGTCCGGGGATGACACTTTTCCTTCCCCGGGTGGAGCTGGCTCCACGAACTCAAGACACCCAGTGATGGAGCCAGTGGGGTTGAGGTTTCCATACCATGCGGGGCGGTATCGACCCTCGGGATAACATATTTCATTCCTGATTTGTCGCAGTGGTAATGGATAATGATGAACTATCTGGCGATAGGACGTTATTTTCCCCACCTGCGGCATACCCTCAAAGCTACCCCAGCCAGTCAGTGATACAGCAGGTGGGCTTGGGGTTTCCACACCGTACGCGGTGGTGTCGACCCGGGCGACCTCGGTTATGGTCCGCGGATTGTTAGAGTTGTAGACGTATGGAGGGATTTCTGATCGGGGGATGGGACCCTATCGTCCTCGGGTGGCGCTGGTTTTATTTTCGAGCCCCAGCCAATCAGCGATCGGCCGGTGGGGTTGGGGTGTTCAAACCGTGCGGGGCGGTGTCGACCGGGGGGAACTCGACTTCGTGGCCGTGCTGGTGGAGTTATATATGTACGGAGGGGTTTCCGAACCGGGTATGGGACTTGATCGTCCCCGGGTGGTGCTGGCTTTATTTATGTTTTCCTAGCCCAAGTCATTGAGCGATCAGTCAGCGGTGTTGGGGTTTCCACACCGTCCGAGGTGGTGTCGACCCAGGGAAGCACCATTTACATCCCCGCTGCGTTGGAGTTTTGAAGATATGGAAGTGTTTATGACGCGGGCAGGAACAATGAACTTCCCGGGTTGGCGCTGGCTTTATTTTCGAGTCCCAACCAGTCACAGATCGGCCGGTGGGGCCTGGGTTTCCACACCGTGAGGGGCTGTTTTGACCCGGGAAATCGTTATGTTCGTCCCCGGGTGGTCGGAGTTGTAGAGATACGAAGGCATTCGCAAACCGGGGATGGGGACCAATCGTCCCCGGGTGAGGAGTTGTGCATGCATGGCGAGATTTCCGATCCGGGGATGATACTCTGTCGTCCCCTGGTGACTCTGGCATTGTATATGAGCCCTAGCCAATCAGCTATCGGCCGATATGGCTGGAGTTTCCACACCGTGCGCGGCGGTGTCGACTCGGGTGACCTCGGTTTTCGTCCCCGGGCTGTTGGAGTTTTACATGTAGGAAGGAATTTCCGATCCGGCGATGGGGCCCTATCGTCCGCGGGTGGCGCTGGGCTTCGTTTCGAGCCCCAGCCAACCAGCGATCTCCGGGTGAGGCTGGGGTTTCCACACCTTGCGGGGCGGTTTCGACCCCGGGGATTGTTTGCTTTGTCCCCGTGTGGTTGGAGTTGTAGAGATACGGAGGGGTTTCTGAACCGGGGTTGGGCCCTATCGTCCCCGGGTGCGGCTGGACTGGGGTTTATACACCGTGCGCGGCGATGTCGACCCGGGGGGCCTCAGTTTTCGTCCCCGGGCTGTTGAAGTTGTACATGTATGGAGGGATTTCCGAACCGGGGATGGGGCACTATCGTCCCCGGGCGGCGCTGGTATTCTTTTCAGGCCCCAGCTAATCAGGGATCGGCCGGTGGGGCTGGGGTTTCCACACCATGCGGGGCGGTTTCGACCCGGGGGATCGCTTTTTTCGTCCCCGCGTGGTTGGAGTTGTAGAGGTACGGAGGGATTTCCGAACCGGGGATGGGGCCCTATCGTCCCAGGGTGCGGCGGGACTGAGGGGTTCCCCCGAGGGGCAACTCCTGCCGCGCGCGCCGCGGTCCCTGATTGGCCGGGGGGCGGCTGGGGGCCCCCCTCGCCTAATGGGCGCCGGGCTCGGAACACGTAGGGATGAAACCCATATGCCAATTATACAAGCGCAAAAATCGGCGCGCTTCGGGCGCCGTATTTGTTTGTATTGGGCTGCGCCAAGCGAAGGCTCTAGATGGTGATCCATGTGCAATGACAACCGCTCCTAAAACAAATAGGTTTATTCGATCGGGTTTAACGAACTTGCTGAACCTCTTTTCTCCCATTGGTGAACACGCTGGCTTCACGAACGTCAACCCACAAAGCCAATCAGCTTCGAGCCAGTGGTATTTGGGTTTCCACACTGCGAAAGACGAACCGGGGATGGGGCCGTATCGTCCCTGGGTGGCGCTGGTTATATTTTTGCGCCCCAGACAATCAGCGATCGGCCGGTCGGGTTGGGGTTTCCACACCGTGCGGGGCGGTTTTGACCTGGGGTATTGTTTTTTTTGCCCCCGGGTGATCGGAGTTGTAGGTATACGAAGGCATTTCCAAACCGGGGATGGGGACCAATCGTCTCCGGGTGAGGAGTTGTAGATGCATGGCGAGATTTCCGACCCGGATATGATATTCTGTCGCCCCCGGGTGACTATGGCGTTGAATACGGATCCCAGCAAATCAGCGATCGGCCGATGTGCCTGGAATTTCCACACCGTGCGCGGCGGTGTCGACCTGGAGATTATCGGCTTTCGTCCTCGCGTTGTTGGAGTTGTACATATATGGAAGGGTTCCCGAATTGGGGACAGGGACCTATCGTCTCCGGGTGGCGCTGTCGTTATTTTCGAGCCGCAGACAATCAGTGATCGGCCGGTCCGGCTGGTGTTTCCACACCGTGCGGGGCGGTTTTGACCCGGGGGATCATTGTTTTCGTCTCCGGGTGGTCGGGGTTGTAAATATACCGACGCATTTCCAAACCGGAGATGGGGACCAATCGTCCCCGGGTGGAGTTGTGGGTGCATGTCGGGGTTTCCGATCGGGGGATGATACTTCATCGTCCCCGGGTGATGCTGGCTTTATTTCGAGCCCCAACCAATCAGCGATCGGCCGGTCGGGCTGGGGTTCCCACACCGGGCGGGGCGGTTTCGGGCCGGGGGTTCGTTTTTTTCCGTGCCTGGGTGGTCGCAGTTGTATATATGCGGAGGCATTTCCAAATCGGGGATGGGGACCAATCGTCCCCGGGCGAGGAGTTGCGGATGTATGGCGGAAATTCTGATCAGGGGGTGATACTCTGTCGTCCCCGTGTGGCTCTGGCCTTGTATACGAGCCCCAGCCCTATGGGCTATGACTGTAAAACAAGGATTGGGGTATAACTCGATTGGTTTTACGGGCTCCGATCCTATACCTGAGGATGATTTTTTAAGGCATTAAATTATTGGGATGTTTTCCTAGGGGAGGGTTCATATAACTTGGTTTTAGACTTCGGTTTGAGTTGATTTTCCACGTCGCAATACCGTTTTGTCCGAAAATGTAAGGAACGTATGAGTATTAATTCGAGTACCAATAACTTCGTACATTTCCGGACAGAGTGGTAGTGCTGTGTACCCCTTTGTCCGGAAATATAGGGACTGTTTGAGTGCTATTATGGGTATAACAAACATCTTATATTTGCGGACAGAGTGTGGCATATTTTTCTGTGTGAGATCTGAAGGAAAACCCGTTCTGCACTCGTACTCGTACTGCAAGTACGGGGTTCGCTCGCTGCTGCAGGTGACCGAGAGGGCTCGAATCCACAGAGACAAAGCTACTGCTGCTGGTTATGTAGTCTGGTGCTGGAATTGTTGTGGTGTGGCTACGCGCCCGCACTCAAAAGCTTGTGCATCTGGCCTCTGGGCAGATGGTACGTATAGGGACAGAGCAGCCTGCGCCGGCCCTGACTTTCGACCCTCTCAAAGGGACAGAGCGCAGGGCCCCAAGAACACAACTAGAAACATACTACAGGCGGGAAATACCGTCACACCACGAGGGTGCTGGGCCGCCCTCTGCGAGGGCGATTGTCCAAATATCCGGCTTGCAACAGCGCTATCTGTCTGTCTCGCATATCCGCACGTCTCGCCTCCTGGCAGCGCCGAGACTGTCAGGCTTGTCAGCGGCCACCAATCACCACCGCCCGTCCTTACGTAATCCTTATAAAACTCGTATGTGATTGGTCTTAGTATACTGCTCGAACAGCCTATGATTGGCCCGTCCTTAAATAAAAGTTCCTCACGTATAGGCGCTGTGCCGTTTTACGTATATTTCATTCACGATGCGTCCCAGGTTTCCAAATCAAAACAGCGGCATTCACCGTTTGGGGACGCGTATATTATCCACAAAACCACCCTCGAGAGGGAAGGCTGAGAATCATGCTTACACCTCCCACCGAGAGACCACGTGCCCTATCGCTAGCATTCCGGTGATACAACACCAGAAAGAAGGGTCTGGGAGTAGATTTAACCGAAAAGGACCAAGGGCAAGCTCAAAAAGCGAAAAATTGACATCCGGGTTCGAACTTGTGTGCGATTCTCGTACGATATGGTACTTTTGGACCACGCCCTGAGACCTCACCTGCGTGCATGGTCTGCAATTATCTGCAATGCGTGACGACCCGTGCCACAGAGAGCATGCATGAAGAGTCTGTTAGGAAATCGCTGTCGTGTGGGCAGAGCAACCTCGTGCGACGCAAAAAGTTGTTTAATGGTTAGCCCAGAGCGCCCAATCAGTTGTAATTCCAAGTGTTGTTTTTTTTTCTTCTTTTTTGCGTTTGTTTAGCTATTATTTTTGGCGCCCAAATGCAATGGAACAACTTTGACTTTTTCACGTGCACTCTGATGGACTTGCAAGGGATTTTGTACACTCGAGCTGCGATATCGACCGCACGGAATATCTCTGCCCACACGACGGCGATTTCCAAACGGACTCTTCATGCGTGCTCTGTGTGACCCGGGCCGTCACACGGTGCAGATAAACGCAGACCATGCACATGGCTGAGGGCTCAGGTCGTGGTCCAAACGTGTTTGTGGTATGCGGTTGCTCGATACTGGTTTCGCGATATGTGGCGGTTTCATACTGGTCTACGGAGATTGGGGTTTATATAGTATGGCGAGGCATTATGATCTGAGATGATGCCTCGCGTGGGTTGCTGTCTCCCTCCTGGGAGCAGTCTGCAATACAATGATGATGAGACCCGGGCTTTGATAGAATGATACTGCTCGTATATGTGTGAGGGGTGCAGCCGGTGACAAACCTGGTGCGGCTTACCTCCTGTGTGTGGTGTTTATGATGGGCCTCTGACAAAACGGTATTGGCTCACCTGGTGTGTATTTGGTACGTGGTGATACGAGTGTATATTATCTACTACTCCTCCTTGACGACTCACGGTATAGGCACGTAGCTACACAGAGCACGTTTGACAGCGGTTATACAAACAAAACGTACCATATCGTACGAGAATCGGGAACAAGTTCGAACCCGGATGCCAATTTTTCGTTTTTTGAGCTTGCCCTTGGTCCTTTTCGGTTAAATCTTCGCCCGGACCCTTCTCTCTGGTGTTGTGTCGCCGGAATGTTTGCGATAGGGCTTGTGGTCTCTCCGTGAGAGGTGTAGGCAAGGTTCTCAACCTGCCCTCTCGAGGGTGTTTTCGTGGAGAGTATACGCGTCCCCAAAGGATGAATGCCGCTGTTTTGTTTTGGAAAACTGGGACGCATCCTGAGCCAAAAAAATACTTTTCAAGCACAAGTTACTCCTCAATCATTTTTTACTGTCATAGCGCATAGCCCCAGCCAATCAGCGATCGGCCGGTGTAGCCGGGGTTTCCACACCGTGCGCGGCGGTGTCGACCCGGGGGACCTCAGTTTTCGTCCCCGGGCTGTTGGAGGTGTAAATGTATGGAGGGGTTTCCGATCCAGGGATGAGGCCTTATCCTCCCCGGGTGGCGTAGGCTTTATTTTCGAGCCGCAGAAAATCCGTGATCGGTCGGTCGGGCTGGGGTTTCCACACAGTGCGGGGCGGTTTTGACCCGGGGGGGTCATTTGTTTCGTCCCCGGGTGGTCGGAGTTGTAAAGATACCGAGGCATCTCCAAACCGGGGATGGGGACCAATCGTCCCCGGGTGGAGTTGTGGGTGCATGGCGGGATTTCCGATCGGGGGATGATACTATATCGTCCCCGGGTGGCGCTGGCGTTTTTTCGAGCCTCAGCCAATCAGCGATCGGCCGGTGTGGCTGGGGTTTCCACACCGTGCGCGGCGATGTCGACCCGCGACATCTCGATTTTCATCCCCGGGCTGTTAAAGTTGTACAGTTGTACATGTATGGAGGGATTTTCGTTCCGGGGATGGGGCCGTATCGTCCCCGGGTGGCGCTGGCTTTATTGTCGAGCTCCATCCACCAGCCAATCAGCGATCGGCCGGTCGGGCTGGGGTTTCCACACCGTGCAGGGGGGTTTCGAGCCGGGGGTTCGTTTCTTTCCGTCCCCGGGTGGTCGCAGTTGTAGACATACGGAGGCATTTCCAAACTGGGGATGGGGACCAATCGTCCCCGGGCGAGGAGTTGCAGACTTGTGGCGAAATTTCCGACCAGGGGGTGATACTCTGTCGTCCCCGGGTGGCTCTGGCCTTGTATACGAGCGCCAGCCAATCAGCGATCGGCCGGTGGGGCCGGAGTTTCCACACCGTGCGCGGCAGTGCCGACCCGGGGGACCTCGGTTTTCGTTCCCGGTCTGTTGGAGGTGAAGACGTATGGAGGTATTCCCGAGCCGGGGATGGGGCCTTATCGTCCCCGGGTGGCGCTGGCTTTATTTTCGAGCCCCAGCCAATCGGCCATCGGACGGTTGGGCTGGGGTTTCCACACCGTGCGCGGCGGTTTTGACCCGGGGTATCGTTTTTTCGTCCCCGGCTGGTTGGAGTTGTAAAGATACGGAGGGATTTACGAACCGGGGATGGAGACCAACCGTCCCCGGCTACGGCGGAACTGGGGGGTTTCCCCGAGGGGCAACTCCCGTCGCGCGCGCCGCGGCCCCTGATTGGCCGGGGGCGGGCTAGGGGGCCCCCTCGACCAATGGGCGTCGGTCTCGGAAAGAACGCAGGTATGAAATGTAATCCTTACTTTATTCATATAAGTAATTACGAAGCGATGCTAAATGTTGCATGTTTAACGCACAAATATCCTCATGTTCAGGCCGTTTTCAAGAGACTCACGCTGAACCTTTGCACACGTGTTCTGTATGCCCCTGCCGAACCGTTGATAAATCTGTGTGTTTGTTTTTCCCTCGTAACTAAAAATGGGTCCCTGAAGACCGAAATCTCTCAAAAATAAAAACGTTTATCTGGCACAAAAAAGATAGTATAGCTGTCGCTAGGAACTCGCGCAGCAGGATATTTGTAACTGTCGTCAACTTATGGGCATTGGTGGGGAAAAGTACAGGAAAAAACGTAGACGACGTGCCCCGAGAACCCCCGCTGTCCCCCCTTAAAGCGGTACACGCGCATGATGGCGCAGGCTATGGCTACGATGAGGATCTGCTCCACTTGCGTGAGGACCGTAGGCAAAAAAAAACAAAGTCGTCTGCTATAGAAGTACAGAAAAAATGTAACCACAACTTGTACTTTTAGAGTAACAGGTGGTGCATCATCTTCTCATCACACGAGTCAGGGGTTCAAGAACCGTGTATCACTGCGAACTTCTTTTTATGTAGGAAAAAAAAAAACGTACGTATAGTAGACAGATCAAATTCTGAGAAACTGATGAAAAGTGCAAAACAAAAAAATAGTAGACAAAATAATTTTCTGAGAATTTGATGAAAAGTGCTAACTAAAGAAACGGGAACGAGCCACATAGGTCTCATAGAACATATGTGCTGAATTCCCGGGTGTGTCTCCAAAACAGGACGTGGACGTTGGACTCTTGAGGAATTAGGGATGGCAAGCTTGAACCTGCCTGTGGCGATGGCAGGGCGCTTGACAAGGTATGTACCACGCACCGGTATGATTGAACACAATATCTACATTGGTTGATTTTTTCATGGCACATCATAGCATTGCCATGGACGACAATTAAATTACCATGACATGTCATGGCATTGCCATGGGTCTTCATGGGTTACCACGGCATTGGAATGGACTGTCGTGGCATTTCCATGCGCATGTCATCGCATTGCCGTCGGTTACTGTGGCATTGCCATGGGCTGTTGTAGCATTGCCAGAACATGTCATGGCGTGGTATGGCATTGACGTGGCCTGCTATGGCAAGGCCATAGGTTGTCATTGCGATGCCATGGTAACCCATGGCGACACCATGCCCCATCATGGCGACAACGTACATACACCTATGGCAGTACCAGCCAGTGCTATGGCCTGCCATGGATCTATCATGGAATTATCATGGGCTGTTCCATGGCACCATAGAATTGCCATAGGCTTGGGCCAACACCATGTGGTGAGTGTTATGGTCATCTTCATGGCATGCAATGAAACATCGTGCCGTGCAACCGCATGACATTTCCATGAACAGTGAAGCACAATGGCAGTTCGTCGGAACCCAAGAAGTGCCAAGAAGTACCATTACGCGCCATGAAACAGTAAAATAATGTACACCCCAAGGCTCAGGTTCACCATTGGCCATGGCGAGGCCGTTGCACGTGCCACGGCTACGCCCGTGGATACGGTTTTGGCGATTGCCGACATAGCCACCGTCGTTGTAAACGACCGAGAGGGTAAAAGTCAATGGGCAACGGAAGAAAGCATAGTATATATATACTGTACATCTTGAAAATGATCCAACCACACGATTGAAGCAACCTGAGTCTCCAGGTAGATGAATCCGTATTACTATTAATACTATACTGCTGCATCAAGTGCCTGATAAGCACAGCACATCACCATCTGAAACTACTACAGTAGCGTAGGAGCCCACACCCCGGCAGTGCCGCTCTTTCGTGCGCTGTTCCGCGTGCCGCCGCATCGGCCGTTATAGCAGGATTAATTTATGCCTTAAAACGACCACATCCATTTTAAGAGGGCCCATGTCCCTCAATAGGGGCCAAATAGTAAGTGACGGGAGTCGATATACAACGGACCCTGGCGCCCCGGCAGGATATGGCCCTTTATGGGGGCCACCTACTGAAAATCATACCAGGTATATCATATCGTGTCTCAATATGTGTGCCACTTGGTATGGATACGATACATACATGCGATATACCCAAAACCCGGATGTATCTCGTTTCCACGGGTGAATATATTCGCATCATGTATTTATGTATATGTATGTGTACGAGTATACACCCCGAGTTTCGACAGGGATAGCCAGCTCTGTCACGTAATAGTAGATAAAATGATACGGGTACATTCCTCTCATATATCGGTGCACTCACAGCTGTAATTGATGCCGAAGATACCAGGCAATATGTGATGCCATGACATCGCCTATACTGGACACGACAAGCACAACCTACCGTGGACACGTCATTAAATGGGAGCATCGATATATAGCAGGTATAATATTTGGGTAAACGGTGGTAGTGCGTATTCTGCTCAATGTGTTTCTCGATATGCTAGAGCAAACCGCAGTCAAAGCGTATGTAAGTTCGCCAGCGAGGAACAACGACTAACTAAGTGATCCCGTATCAAGCCACATAGTGATGTCGCCCGAAAACGGAAAACCCATACCGTTCGTGACAAGGAAGAAGCATGGGTTCTCTCTTTAGGCGCCAACAGGAAATGCGCAACACACTCTGTCGGAGTGGGAGCATCTGTAAGCTGTTCACTTCCAGATGCGGCGACAGCGGACAAGGCGTCACGGGTAAGTGGGAAATGCGTTGTTGTTGGTCAGAGATATTACCGGAATTTCGAAAGCGGGAATCATGAACGGGGCTACATAACGAGGTACCCACATCGCCAGAGTACCCGAAACCACCATGAACGAGGCTACATGGGTTATAACGAGGTACCCACATCGCCAGAGTACGCGAAACCATAAGTAGCTTTCCCACGACAAGGACCTTAAGGTACGGCAGCCTTCGGCGGAAAGTATGGGTATGAGGCCACCAAACGTCCCAGGTGATAAAAGTAACAGCAATACAAGATCAAAACAACAGACAGAAAGTATGGGTGATATCACCAGCAACGGCTGGAGGCCTCATTCCAACCCAATACTTTCATAATGGCAGAATACATCAGTAGTCTTGTTGTATAGTATATGGAAGCACACGCGGGTACCAAGGGGGGTCGACATAATGGCACAACAAGAGTGGATGTAAGAAGGCTGCCCCATCCCCTCAGTGGGCTTGGAGAAAGGCCTCGGAAAATCTACTACGAAGTGGAAAGATGTGGAGTATAAAAGCGGACCATCCCACCCACCCAACTTGAGTATACTATACTCAACCAGGAGCATCCCCAGAAATAGCATGTATTTATGTCATTGGCATCCAGGTTGTTACCCTCCATCGGGCATCCAGGACGATGCTCGCAGGAGGGTGATAATCAGGGGTGAGAGTCTCCAGCAACGGCTGGAGGCCTCATTCCAACCCAATACTTTCAGAATGGCAGAATACATCAGTATAATCGAAAAAGAAAGAAAACATGTCGTATAGAAAAAGAACCTACTCCCAACCAGTGGCAAATAACAAACGAAAAAAAAACAATGACGACAGTACTTTAATACATTGAGAAAAAAAGGAAAGAACGGAAAGAGCAGAGCTGAGGAAATTTTACAAGTACAAGCAGTATGTATTGGTACAGCGAGTAGGTACGAGTACTCTGTACGATGGCATGAAAGGTAAAACTATACTCCCACTTCAAAGTGGGTGCTTGTTGCGCTCGAAAGCGGTACTCTCGCTGCTGTAGCTCGTCGCCAAGTGTTGCGTACTACTGTAGAACTTTAGTTGGTATGCCCATTATGCTATGTGCTACTTGGAAGTGTGAGGCAGTAAACAACTTCACTAAAAATATGAGGAAAAACCGACTTAGCATTTTATATGTACATGCAAAAATACTGCACAAGTATAATACGAAAGGCAACATTTCGCAAACCCTATGAGCAGCAAGACGAATTTCTCAGGCGGTAATCTAAACAGAGAAACGAGTGCAAGTGCTGAGCAGGGTGTCTATGGAAAACACTTCGTATGGTAGACAAGATATTCCCAAAGCCACCATCGATGCGCTTACCCCTCTTTTTGGGGGCAATTACTGTAGGCCAGAAATACATCCCAGGACGTGTGTTGTATAGGTACCATAAGTCCACCGTACGTAGCATATGTAGCACTCACTTGATAGTATTTATGAAGCTCAGCACGCACTGGGCTTTACATGCAGCGTATACGTCACCCCACAACCCGCTTCGGAGAGAATTCACGCGAAGCCCGACACACATACCGTGGGCTACTACAACAGTACCGTACTTGATTGTATACTCCTTAGGTGTTCACAAATGCTATTGTTATTCCATTTGCCATATGACAATGTGCAGCTCCTATTCACATACACCTATCACATTCATCAATCATCCCACTATTGTCTTGAATGACGTACCGGGTGTTATATAGAGAGTACCAGTTGTGTTGAGAAGCCCTATCGGCGATGAGGTTTGGGCTCAAAGGTGCACCCCACACTACTCGCGCTGCTGTAGCACGGCTTGCGCCGGCATTTGGACGGTACTCTGTATGATAGTCGTGGGATGTACGAGTACTTGCTTCTATTAATAGTCTTGGCATGTACGAGCGCCCTTTAGGAAAAATCTGTTTTATTATCTACGATAATGTATGTGTATGTTTGCAGTGTACAGCAGAAGTCTCCGACGAAGACTTCCGGACCCTGTCTTTCAACCAATCACGGGGTGCACTTGTGGGGGCACCTGCCCCCGCGTTGCCTGAAAATCGACATCTACCACCCACCCGACCACGTCATGGCTCTGTCTATGAAGAGACGTTGCCCACTCACCTTGAGCCTAAACCACATGGCGCCAGGTAGAAACGCAGGATAAGAGGGAGTTGGACTTCCCGCGCTTCCAATTGAAAATGACCCCCGTGGATCGATCCAACCTTCAACATGATGGGTTGGACCCGGTTCGGCAAACACATGGCGAAGAGATACGAGAAGGCAAATCAACTCAGTTGTGAAAAAAGCAAGTATCCGTCTCTACGACAAACAATGTATTGTATACGTACGGGTCCCGGTGCATGACATGGTCTCCAAAGCTCTACCACAGAGTACAGGTTCAATCGCTGTTGGGTGTGAGACGTGACATGAGTCTCTGCGGGCGAGCCAAAGAGGACACGAGAGCTAACTTTTGTTGTCGTCCCATCATCTCATTTTGCGTTCCAAAAGCGAACGAAACTTACGTGCAAGCGCTTGCAACTATTGGCTACAATCTTGGAGAGCGCGGGCCCGCAACTTGCTTGCTGAATCTCGTCCGCGTGTCCAGGGTTCTCGGCTTTGGGTTGTGTTATATTTCACCTGATCAAGAAGAGGAATCCACCCGAGCGAGCACTCCGCTCCCGTCATGACAGCTAGTCTCGTCCAGAATCGAGAAAAGTCGTGAATCCGATGACCGCAAACACGAAGACGGGCAGGACCCAGCTCCAGGCTTACCCTACCCTGTCTATGGGCCTATAGGCCCTATAGGCCGCCATTTCAAGAGGTGGATATGCATTGCGCCCCTCCACTGCCAGGGTCAAGACCCAAAGTCCGTACGCAGCTGGGGCGTGTGTTGCAGGCCACCCACTCGGCGATTGGAGTACACAAGTTATTAGGCTTACTGAAGAGGGGAGAGTTAGTAGGCGTCCCCTCTTCATCACAGGGGTCTAAATACGATTTATATCAAAATGAGTAACATCAAATTTGAAGCCATTTTATATTTTGGGTTTCCCATTGAAGGGACCGTCACAACCTCGTTGGTTGTCATTGTCGTCATTAATATCGTTCGGCCTACAGTAAATCACCAATCAGTGCAATGAGTGTAGTTTTCCTGTCCCATCACATATAAGATTACAATTGGAAGATTATTATAGGCATATTTTTGCAAGAGACAGACCGTCTACAATGAATGATACGGGTGACGAAGGTGACACTAAACAACGATTTTGGAGGGCAATGATTGACAGAACACATATTAACACCGGATTTTCCTAATTGAGAATTGCCTTTCCGATGAGAATGGGATTTTACCTTCCGACACAAAACAAAACGCCCAATATTTGTTTGCCGTGGCGACATGTGCTGCGATGCCGGCTCTTTACAACAACAACAACAGCGTTTATTTGAACTCGTACACCCGTAGCACGTATGATACGAGTGCAACCTTCTGACCACTGCTTGTATCGTGTAAACTGCACCATTTGGGTTAACGCGCAGGCGACCGTCTATACATTTCTACTGAACCATGCAGACAAACAAACTTCTACTTTCCTTTCATTTTATTGGTAAAACACCCAGTCGTTGATCGGCTACTCTGTGGAGTCAACTCACCATATACGACTTCTGCTGTTGTTGCTGCTGCTGCCACCACCGCTGGGTAACATGGATCAGCGGCTGCAATGTGTGACTGGTGTCTACACGAAATACACCTACTACCTGGTCTAGTACCGGAGACTACGACGTACACACTTCCGAGTACCGCACAATTTTCGTGGATGAGAACGAAAATGGTTTCATTTACGCGCGAGGGCCATTCTTCTGCCGTAAGTACCCCAAAAAATGAATTACAAAATATTTGTTTTAATACTTCACGACCTGTTTGACACATCGAGGTCATAATGAGTAAACGTCAACTCCAGAACGAAAAAACGACAACTTACAAAGGAAGTCAACCATTTGGAGTACTCCAAGTATTGTATTTATATAGAGCACTCCTTTGTAATGTATGAATTGATTGATTGAAGTACTTCACAGGGATGAGTATGTGTTATGGTACACTACAGTAATAACCATTTGAGAACGTGCTATTTTTTTGCGGGTTCTGCCGATGGCTGTACTTGAAGACCCAAGGCGACAATTCACACGCCGGTTGTGTCCAACAATGCCCTGAGTGAAAATGAAAATTCGCGTTCGCGTCGATCTTTATATTTTTCAGTTTTGCTTTAGTTATAGCCTTGAAAGGCTATTTTCGGTAAGGATTGCAAATGGCCAATTTTCAATATATTTAATTTCGGCTGGCTCAGGAAACCATATTCTAGACCCGATATTGAAAATGTGTTCCCGGAGGATTGTGGTGATTAGCTATACGATCATCATACAAGTTGTATTGCAGTAAAATATCCATTTTTGATGGCGCTGAAAAATTTTCCGTTTTGGGGTTAATTCCTTACTGTCAGTAAGGAAAAAAACCGAAAACGGAAAAATTTTCAGCGCCATCAAAAATGGATATTTTACTAGAATACAACTTGTATGATGATCGTATAGCTAATCACCACAATCCTCCGGGAACACATTTTCAATATCGGGTCTAGAATGTGGTTTCCTGAGCCAGCCGAAAATAAATATATTGAAAATTGACCATTTGAAATCCTTACCAAAAATAGCCTTTCAAGGCTATAACTAAAGCAAAACTGAAAAATATAAAGATCGACGCGAACGCGAATTTTCATTTTCACTCAGGGCATTGTTGGACACAACCGGCGTGTGAATTGTCGCCTTGGTTCTTTCAGTACAGCCATCGGCAGAACCCACAAAAAAATAGCACCTTCTCAAATGGTTACAACTGTAGTCTTATCACATATGCCTGTTTAAACTTCAATCCGCTGAACATCTCTCCACAAAATTCAAACCCACAAGTAAGTGCGAACGACTCTGCGTTTCCACTTCAGCTCGAAAGGAAGCTATACCCAGGTGGGAAGAGTCGCACTTCGGCCCAGAGGGTACTGCTGCTGTAGCTTGGCAGGCCATCTTGAAGCGCGTTGCGCTCTGGGTAGCCGGCGGGCGCAGCAACAGCGCGCCGAATCGTAGGTCAGAAGTCGACACAACTCTCTGAATATCGAGTTTGAGCCACAGGCCGCATGGCGATTTTACAGCAGCAGCAGCAGCAGCAACATACCTGTGTTTTTGAAAGGCATGAGGCTGCAGCTGGTAGAAGCGTTGTGTTTCGCACGTAGAAGCGCGGGCGTACGAGTCACGGGTGCATGTGGTATTGTGAACGAAGCCAAGGCTGTCAGTCTACTACAGTATACCGCACCGCGAGTCCCGATGTTGCGATGAATAAATAGTGTTGTCGTACTACTGCTGTAGTACCAGGTAGAAGATACATTGGCAGCAGCAAGCACTACCGAGGCTCCACGAGAAGAGAACAATGGGAGAGAACACCAGCACAGAAGAATACATAACAGAAACAAAACAATATGTAGTGATTGGCAATGGCCAAATACACCTATCGCAGGCTCCTGCCACCCCGTCTCTGTATCTCGCCGGACACTTTGTGCCGTTTGTCTCTTTCCCTACTCTGATACCAGTCGAGTTCCGAGCTTACCCGAGGGCACTTGTCTCAGATGACCAAGCCTACGAAAGCTACGGCAGTACCACATAAGTTTTCGACTCCTCCAAATCTGAGTAAATTTGAGACACCTGTTGCCGAACACAATTTTTATCGGTTCCTTCTCCGTAGACCAAGGGCGCACAAAAAAAGTTATCCCGCACACCACACTACCCCCCACCCCCCCCCCCCCCCGCGGGGCCGCAAAACAAACTTCTTTTTTTTCCTTTTTGGTGAATTTCTTGGCTTTTCCCCTCTCACCAACTCTCACACAAATAGGTCTTTCAAGGTACTTGATTAAGAAATAGAACATTGCTTGGATACAACCCCCCACCAAGGTGTGCCTAGACAATAACAACAAAGATCTTAATATTTCAGTCACGAAAATAAGCCATCGTGCTTGATTGAGTCAAATGGCCTGGAAAACACTCCACGACGAGGAACGTAATGATCGCACAAATGTAATCATCGAAGACTGCCAAGATCTTTCTGGCGAACGCTTTGCGTGATCGTTCTGCCCCGCCTACTCTTGCGCACGGGTTCTCCCACGTTCTCGCCCGGTGTCTCGATACCGTTGCTGCTACTCCCCGCCCGTCCCCTCTTGCTTCCCCCCTTCCCCTCCTTCACCCCCTTCCCCTCGTCCCCCCGGCTGTTCGTCTTCGTTCTCATCCTTGCGGTCGTCCTTGTCGTCTTCCTCTTACTCCTCCCCTCCCCCCCCGTCCCTCTTCTCTTCCGACTGCTCTTCCTCCTCCCGCCCCCCCCCGTCCCTCTCCTCTTCTGACTTCTTCTGACTCCTTCTCCTCTTCCTCCTCCTCTTCCTCTTCCTCCTCCTCTGAGTCGTCTGACTCATCTGACCCCCCGTCGTGCTGTGATACCTTACGGCGTGCTGCGGGGGCTATGGAACCCTTACTCTTCTGCTGGGAGACCGTTAGGCGTGCTACGGGGGCTCTGGCAGGCTTGCCCTTTGGCATCCTTTTCGCCACCGCCTCCTTCTCTGTCTTGCTTACGTCAAAGCTGCTTTCGAATCTCGCAGTGTTGGGGTCTGCTTTGTTCAGAGCCAACGAAGTGGAATGCTGCCCTTCTACGTGATGGGACATGCAGTATTTCCACACCCACTCTGCAGGGCTGCAAAACTTGCACTTCAGGGGTACGTTAGTGCATGGGGTCGATGACGTGAGCTTTGACGCCGCTGATAGGCCTCAAGTAACGAGACTTCTTTGCGAAGGGGGCCTTGGATAGGGCTCCCTCCACCACGGAGACAGTGCTCATCGTGATCACTCTCTCCCTCTCTCTCTGTCTCTTCTACGGTCGGCGCCTGTCCGCTCTTAGGGGGCTGCGTGGACTGTTTTACCCCCCTAGGCTGTGCCCCCCTTGGTATTATATAGGATTTAGTATAGGGATGTGTTATATAGGAAATTGTGTGGCGTTATGAGGGGGGGGATGGGTCCGTCGTACCCCCCCTCCCCCCTTGAGAGGTCCAAAACTAAGTTTTGGGTGTGTGGTGTCGAAATTTGGTTTTTGTGCGCCCTTGCGTAGACTGTTCATTTCCTCTGCCTTCTCTCCTTCCGTACGCTCGCGACGACTATAGCATACATATGTTACACCCTTATCAAAGTATTTACGATACTACGTATGTGAGTCTTGCACGCGTCGGATGACACCAACCCCCCATTGTCACAAAGCATAGGCCCTTGTCACAACGATACGAGGAGCGGGGGGAGGGCGTTGTCTGGAAGGCCATATACGCATAAGGTCAAGTTCAAAATAAGGGGAACGGCAACGTCATCTGCCCTTAACAACGACCTCTACCCACCAAATCTCGCTATCTGTCTTCCTCCACTTGCGCTTTTGGTTTGATGTAGGCCACCCTTGTGTCTCTTTTGAAAGCGCAACCCTATACTTTGCCGGCCTGTTGCCATCCCACATACGTATGCCAGCTGTGTACCGTTGGCGTAAGACTTTACCTCACCCCGCATCTGGCCATGAACGGGTTGTACCAGACGAAGTAGCCGGCGGTGGACACCTAGTTCGCTCTTTGGAGCTATTAGCAACAACACTCGGGCCTGCTGTATATCATGCGCAGCGCACCAACACTTCTCCCACCGGACCCACGACTGAACGCAGCCACGACACCTTCCTGTCCGGAGCCGATGAGAGACGGGTCGTCATTTCCCCTGTGATCCATGTTTTCATCACTTGGAAGAAGCGGCCCCGCGCTAATAGCAAGTTTTTCCCTCCCAGAAATGTACGTGCGTAGGATCCGGTTCAGGGGGCGTCTTAAGGCGACCGGAGTGATTCGTCGGTGTGAGTGGACGCGTTCCCGCCGATACGTGGGACCACCTCACTCAGTCTGACTTGTTACATGGCTTTATCGATGATTGTCCGAATCCCGCGCCGTGCGACCAGTTACCTTGGGTTGACAGGTTCGCGTGTTGTAGACGTATCCTCGGCCACGCACGAATCCTTTCTCTGGCCCCCTACCCACAAAGGAACGCTGTATGTATTCAGCTGGGAGAGCAGGGAACAAAGTTTCATCTCGCGTGGGCAATCGCGGCTCGCCCGCAATTCACGCCCACAACAGTGAATCGGGCCGGTACTACATATCTGTCGGGGGTGTTTCCGCGAGCTACGACTTTGCCTGAGTTCCCTGTCCCACCCAACGTGCTCAATTTGCCCGATGCTTGAACCACAAAGTGTATAGTTCGCACACTACACATGCTACGGCAGAGGTGCGCCATTTTGTTTATGGGGGTGGCCACTTGAGGAGCTATATACCTCACAAAACAAACTGATATTGGCCTAACCTAAAGAGCTACCCCATGAACATTACCATGACCTTAGTATACAATGAACAATATTGCAACACAAGAATGAAAGTCCGACGGCTTTGGGTTAAGGAGAACAATCATTCAGAAGCCATTTCAGCCATGAAGGTTTAGTTCTGTCGGGCACGCGTCACACCCTGAGGCATTATTACTGTAGAGTTACCCCGCGACCTGCAAAGTCACAGTCGTCTCACCCCGACCGAGAGTGCGTGTATCGACCTTGTAAAGTTTATGAGGTCATCCGCGCGTCACGGCTCACCGACCTACGAGGCGGAGGAGCTGCGAAGATAACCCCCCCTCAACAGTGGGTCCTTTCCATTTGGCACCCTGCTCCCACCCACAAGGTGCAATAATATGACCATCCTTCCGCAGGAGCCGTCAGAGGCCGAGCAGCCACCCTGATCCCGGACACCCCCCCAGTCATCCACAGCCACGTCCATGGAGGAAGTGGACGTAAATGCTTAACTTCCATGGGAGTGACAAAAACCTTCCGTGGCAGAAACAATTTACCTCCACATCTGCTCTCATGGGAGTATTGAAGTGTCTGGAGGCTGGTGGAAGTGATGGAACTTGGTGGGCTCTTGTGGAAGTTACTGGAAGTTTAGGAGACTCGTGGGAGTAGGTGGGGTAATATGGGAGCGCTCGGCAGCTTCCGCCGAACGTGTTTGTGGAATATGCAGGAAGTGGAAGTTGGTGGGAGCTCCCCTTTTTAGTATAATTAACAGGGCAATTTTTCACATCCTTCCATGGAAGTAGCATGGCTTCAAAGGAGGTACATACGTCGTTTTTCTTCCATGGGAGTAAATGCTACTTTCATGGATACGTGGTAACTTCCATGGGAGTAAATGCTACTTTCATGGATACGTGGTAACTTCCATGGAAGGAGGTCAATAAGAACAGAGAACAAATATGGGGAACCCACCAGGCCCCGCCTCTCTTCGTATGTGTGTGTTAAGCGCGGGAGCAGTGTGATAGTGAAAGGTTGGTGCCCGACGCGGGAAGGGCTTACATGAATAATATCGCATTGGTTCGATAAAAGTTCTACCTAAGCTATTTTCGCAGCAAGCGTCGGGGGAAGAGATTCCGCGGAGGGAATATATAATGTCTGGAGTATGCAACGGTAACTACAGTTGTAGTGTTCGGCAACCTTTGTCTAGTGTACGGCAACCGCTGTCTGACTTCACCTCGGATTTGGAGCGGTGTGGAACGATTCTGTGGTACTGCTTGCATTCGGGCTCGGTATCATCCCGCGACAAGCACGTAGGTGTGGGCGAAAAATTGGTCGGAGCCCGGCGGCTGTCTTAGAACCGAGAGAGAAGCGATGAAACGCGTGCATTGGGATACACAAGAGGTGGTAGGAGGGTACGATAGGCCAAGAAGGGGGAGAATACGTGTCCTTCTCCGACAACAACTCAGGCGAACGATAACGACAACGCAATTAAAACAATACGCCATCAAACACACTTGAATATAAACAATGTAAGGTACAGTAAGCCCAAACCAAACAACTATGCCATGGGGCAAAGCATCTACCGAATAAATATGCTTCCAATATCCTGATCGGATTGTAACATGTTGGATATCTCTTCCATCAAGGATCAGCCCCTCTAGTGGGGAGTGGGGAATTCTCGGGCGCAAACGTGATATCCGTGCCGTACGTGCTACGGCTCGTGATGGGAAAGTCCTCGCGACTTAGCCACAGCAGTACCGCCTCCACGAGTTTTCGCGTCCCCAACTCAGACTGATTAGGGAGGCAGGATACCCCCTGCATTGGGCAGAGGATGGAGCAGGAGGGGACAAAAAAAGCGTGGCCTGGATTTGGACTAAGAACCGCTTGTACTTAGAACCGCTTGTGAGGCGGACAGGAGGAGGGGTGTATTAATTTGGTGCTTGATTTAGTGACTTGACCATTGACATTGACCACGCACTTCTTTCGAGACGGAGAAGGGGGGGGGGTGATGCCATCATTTTCGCGGTCGTGGGTATGCCACTCCGGCGACCGACTTCGAATATCACTCAAGATTCGAACGGGAGAAATATTTGCTAGCTCGGCGCAACCCAACAATCCCACGGGTAGTGCATATCACGAACCCAGGAGGCCAAAAACAATGCTCAAACCTGCAAAGCAGTAGGAAGAGTAGTCACGTGCTACGATAGCGGTAGCCCTTTTTGGCTAGAAAGTGTCTTCTGAATAACGGGGCTTCTTAACCTATCATCGTCGGGATATTGTCTTGTTTTTTGCGATATTACTCCTTGGATACCTACAGTAGAGGCCAGGTGAGTTTTTTTTAATCTGTTTTCACTTTCATTTTATTTATATTTGAATCAGTTTTGGACTTGCTATTAGTATAGAGCTCCTTTACCGTCGTACCATATGCGTCCGAGTGGCTTTGGGCAGGTATAAAAATAAGTAAATATGTGACTCATCCCCACGGTAGGGTAGCGGTTTGAGTTAGCTTTTGCCTTCTGTGACAACATTTTCTGACCTCAATAGGTGCTCCTTAAGTGACCAACTATCGGTGTTTAGTGTGTCGTAGAGTTTTACTATAGAATATTTGTTCTGAGACTATGTAGTCGCGTAACGTGTCGGTGGGGTGTTGCACGAGCAAGCTTCTTCTAAGTCGTGTGCTTCGGGTGAGATGTTGAGCTCTCCTCATGTGAGGAGACTCTCAGAAAATAAGCCGCCAACCATATAAGGCATTTCTCATGTGTATGACCCCCCCTACCGTACCACCAGTCCTAATTGTAAACTAATGATTCTACGTGTACTACGGGGGAACGTACTAATCAGGACCATATATGCTTAGTACAAATACTTCAATATATAGGAGTTGTGTACGTCATGGGTCCTGATTACTGTGGCCCCCCGTAACAGTAATATGTTTCATATTAACCGGCAGCTGTTCACTTGAGGAGTACCTGGTATACCATTAATTATAGTCAGTCACAAAATTGAGGAAAACCACAAAACCCCCCACGGTAGAATGAGTCCCAGACCATTGAGACAACTTAAGCAAGAAAGTCCAGCTCCGGGTGACACAGAGAGCCACCTTACTGCGGGAAGCAGGGGCACTGTACCGGCAGAAAAAAGCCAGGAACCCTCCGGACAAGGTCCGAGGACAAGGACCCTGTGTCGGCAACATCCGAGGTGGCAGTACTCGCACCTAGCAACAAGGAGATAGATGCAGGATAGACCGGTCGAAAGGTTCAGGGAGGGGTACTTGAGCGGCCCGCGCAAGGAGAGAAGCGGACACGAGCACGGAACGAAATCCCAGGCATGGGGGTAGTGCGCCACCCTCGTGAGCAAGCCGGAGAAGGGCCAGGGTGAGGGTCGAGAAGGAGCGAACCTAGAAGAGAGGGGGGAGGTAGCGAGAGTGGAGGAGAAGCGGACACCAGAGGGACGCGAGATTGTGGTGGAGAGGGGAGAAGAGGGACAGCGGAGAGCCAAATAAGCGGGAAGAGAGGAAGCTCCACTGGACACCCGTGGCAAAGCCTCGCATGATTACCCTGTTCATGATAACATCTTGCCGAATGTCGCCCCTGAAAAGTGGGACGTGACGGTTGAAAGCCGCGCGAGTCAAGCTTCACGACTCTCGCTTCGCGAAACCCGCTCAAAATGTATTGAATGCCTCGCTGTGCCCCTCTTTCATTGACGCATTGTTTCGAAAGGGGTAGAATTTGTGCTCGACAAATTATGAGGGATGAACACGCCCCTAAAAATGCGGAACAACTACACGGTACAGAATCGGGACTCACTATCCTTGGAATCCCATTTCTGTCTAACAACGTAATGCTGCCGTGTTTTTCTTCTTCCGGGGTGGAGTGTTTCTGAGTGATCAACGTTGAAGCTCATGCTACACATTTCTTGATGAGGATGTCAATAACAATAATAGTATTGTGATTGGCCATACGCATATCGTGTACCTGGTATATATATATGTGCCTGGAAATTGTGCATCGGGTGAAGCGCATGAGTTTGTCAGTATATCCGGGTGATAGTTAGGGTACAGCGGAATTCGACGCGAGTCGACGAGGGAAGGAAGTGCTGAAACATAATCTCGATATTTGTGCAAGGCACGTACCGTATTGGGGATGGAGCAGAAGAGCATAGTTGGTGCCCCCGGATCTGAGCTACGACGTAGAGGGAGAGAGAAAGGAAGGGCGAATAAAACAAATGAGATGAAACAAAAAGAGAACAAAGTAGAGCTCTTCCAGAACCTTACCGTACCATGCGTCGTTGGTTTGTTGGCGATCTTCGTTACGATTCCCGGGGTTTCCTCTTAGCCCAGTAGGCCATTATTTTACAAGCTCTCACCCCCCTCGGCTGGAAGAGTACATCATGGGTGACACGTCCCCGAAACTGCCCAAGCGGGTTCATTTCGTACGTACGATCCATCTCCAAACCGACATGATTGGTGCCCGTCACAAACCGCGTATTGGGACGCGATCGCCAACAAGATCGAAGCCGCTTAATGCACACTTGAAATAGAAAAATAAACAAACCGAAAAGCGACACCCCCTTCATTGAACCCGATACGCATCAGCACTTGAATCGCACGGGCGCCAAACACGTGATCTATGGTGTTTTGAAAAGCATGCTCTCCGTGCATACGACCCTTCCCCTGTCTGCCTGTCTCTCTTTCCCCCACGCCTACCTGTGTACCTCTGAGTCTCAGCCATTATAGATGGTTCGATAGCAGCTTCGACGGCTAAGGGAACACGTTGCTGTGCAGTCGTTTGCCATCACGAATCCCCCCTGACCAACCCTCTCAGTAGAAAACATGGCTGCATACCGCTCATTCTTGCAAGTGTAATCGACAGAGCCATCAGGTTTTGCCGGCTACAGTTAGTAGTTCGGGGCATGACCGCAACGTTAACAACACATACAACGGTGTCAACAGTTTTGTAGTAGTCGTAGTTCGGGTCGTAACCGCAATGCTCGGAGCAATCTGAAACACCGTACACAAAGAGGGCGTTGAGTTGGCACACGGGTGCCATCGATTTCCTAACACTCAATTTTCCCACAACACGGGAAGGTTGCCAATACCGAACAAGTTTTTTAGGGAAATATCTGGTCGAGAGTCTTCCGCAAGTGTTATGCTCGATGTTGGAACCCTACCCGCTGTCTAGAAAACGAGCACAAGAAAACAACGACCGCACCCCTGTCATTGAAACGGAATTTGCGTCATGATATCGGCCTTTAAAGACAAACGAACTCGAGCAACACGGCGTACGTACAAGTCGGTCGGCTCCTGGACTCTCCTATAATGCCGTGAAAGGCAAGCGTCATGCGTCAATCAATCGAAACCCACACACATGATACGATACCAACCCTGGCTTCCAACCGCTAGACCGGACCGGCCTACATCCAAGCGTGTATTCTTCCCAATTATATCTCAGAGCAATGCCTGCCTTATGTGGGTGGTGGCTTATGTTTTCAGGTTCACACGTGAGGAGCTCAATACTTCACCAGAAACACAACATCGGAGTTTGTTCGAGCAATCCGTTTAGTATTTATATTCGGGACTTCTAACTCATACTCCGTAAAGAGCTTCGAGTTGGCACAGGGGCACGGTCGTTTAAATCAACGCTCGATTTTTCCAGAACGGAAAAAGGTTGCGACCACCGAACATTATGTTTTCGGAAATCTCTGGTCGAGAGGCTTACGAAAATACAGTGTTCGACTTTACGGTGGCACCCTTAATACCGTTGTAGAGAAAACGAGCGCTGAAAAACAAAAAATACCGCACCCCGTGCGTGAACTAAACTCCTTTTTGCGGTACTGCGAACTAAACGAACCAAACTACAGTAACTGGTACCTCGTACACAGGTATAGTCGCCCACGCGAGGAGCTAAACCAGTAATAAATCATTGAGCCGAAAAGAGGCACCCTACCTATGATACCGTGGGATTGTATCCCTCGCCAAATTTCAGAACAATCCAGCAGCCCCACACAGAGAGACCCCCTATATAGCCGTCACGATGATACATCACACCCAAGGCCCGTCCACCGCCTCCACGAAGTCTTCCCCAAACTGTTCCCAGCGCCTGCGCAGACCCTGAAAACGACCGCTCCCCCTGTTGTTCTGACCTCTCTCGTCACCTGCGCTAGTTCTACCGAACGCCCCCCGGGTCCCATGCTCGCCGTGGTCTCTCCCCGACCAGTATGTGTCTACACCACCCCGCATGTCACCGCCAGCACCGCCACCACCCCAGCTCCAGCCGCTGCCACTGGCCACTCTCGCCACGGCCGAACACAGCTGGTCTCCCATGGTCATGCTCACACCCCGATCGTTGTCGCTGCCACTGCTGGTGGTGGTGCTGCTGGCTGGTACACTCACATCGTGCGAGGGCGTCTTGTGGTCCATGTTAAAGAAACTCCAACCCTTTCCCTTGCCAGTGCTGCTGGTGCTGCTGTCTGGCACACCCACAGCGGTCGGATACCTGTGTTCGCCAATGTTGAACAAACTCCAAATATTTTTCTTGTCACCGGTGCTGCTGGTGCTGCTGCTACCCACGGCGCTTGACGACGTCTGGTCGCCCCTGTTAAAGAAACGCCAACCACTTCCCTTGCCAACGGTGCTGGAGCTGCTGTCCTTCACACCCACAGCGGTCGGAGACGTCTGCTGCCCCATGGTAAAGTGGTTCCAACCATTGATATTGCCACCGGTGCTGCTGCTGCTGCTGCTGCTGCTGCTGTCCGGCACAACTCTATCGGTCGAAGACGCCTGGCCACCCCTGCTAAAGAAGCTCCAACCAGTTATTTTTCCACCGGTGCTGCTACTGCTGCTGCCGGCTGATGATATCGCCGCCTTCGATGACGACAGCTGGTTCGCGACGTCGTTGATGGCCTCCCTGTCTTTCTTGCGCGATTGCCTTGACGCACGTCGCGGCTGTGCGGCTGCCTCTGT
Organism: Saccharina japonica; assembly: GCA_008828725.1. NCBI lineage: Eukaryota > Phaeophyceae > Laminariales > Laminariaceae > Saccharina > Saccharina japonica. The sequence goes on along the minus strand of MEHQ01004368.1, from coordinate 694,377 downwards.
GGCTTTCTTGTTGGCGTTCACCGGTTCGAACAAGCTGTAGTAGTGTCTAGTAGCAGCCGAGGTATCTGCAACGACGCGGCTGGACGATAGATCACGACGGCAGGGTGGATAGAGAGGTGTCAAGGAAACAGGGTGGAATAGACGTGGGGAAGGCAGGGTGAATGTGGGGCTCAGGTTGGAGCGGACGCTGTGGTTGGTTCGTTGATTATTGTGTTGGGTTTCGTATCAGGAGAGGCGTGTTATATGCGGTGTAGGGGCCGCGAATCTAGGCCCAAATTCTCCTCATTGGCGGGCCTGTCTCCTCAACCGTTGTAATCGAAGAGTTATAGAAGAAGTTTGGATCCGATGCTCAGTGGTGTAGAATATCCCTGTCCGGGATATGACCACCTACGACAGCAGTACCGTTAGTGGAGCATCTGCTTGTAGGATTTATCTTGCCGCTGCGAGATGCTTTGCATTATATCTGTACTGCGGCTGTAGTTCATATCCAGCCCAGGACACAAGTCCTATCCTTAAGACCATACAGATAGATAGAAGACATATATGATTCAGTACTCTAGATAATGTGCACAAAATATGCCACCTTTTACGTTCGGCGTATATACACAACAATATTATGTGTTACTCCACTGTACCGGACTGTATTTGCCAAAACATAAAGAGACACCCTTGGTTTCCTGAGACATTCATTTTCCTCCAGTCCGCAACTGACATCACACAGACTGACGCGAATACATCCATCCATCGTCACTTCACAGCCGCTCACGAGCCCTGGCCGATCCCCTGCGCCTCTCATTTAGAGTCTGACCTACAGAAAACACCCATCTGGAGATACTGCACCAGTACACACCTTTTGTTTGTCGACGGCACCCTGATCCACCTCTCCGCCATAATCATGCAGAATAGGATGACACCGCCCCACCCCAAGATGCCGGCGGCCACGCCCTTCCACCCTGGATACCTCCTCCGTCGGCCAGTGCGACCCGGCACCCTTGCCGAGAGTGCCTTCTTCGACGCCTTGCCCGTTTTCTCTGTCTTCTTCCCTTTCTTGGCTTCCTCGTCGCCGTCCTGTGGCGATGGGAGACGCCGAGGGGTTTCGTATAGACAGACGTTAGATTTTGAAGACGTACAGTAGTTCATATCGTATTTGCCACCTTCAGTAATGGTGTAATAATAGCAACGTTGATTACTCATACGCACTCCAAAAGAAGGAAACTGTAATTGTGAAACATTATAATATTACTTAGTAGCATGACATCCGATCCTGCCTTAGCTTCCGACGTAATGGTTTACCCGGGACGCTAACAATGTGGTGACCAGTATTTCCTCGACCGTAGCTAGGGTTTCTCTTCGTGCCCGGCGTTTTTCTCGCGGGCAATGTTAGCTGGGTCCAACACGGTACTTCCCATTTTGGCGTTTTCTTCAGTGAAAGTTACCAACGCATACGAGTATATATACTTTGATGGAAGTAACATTTACTTCCATGGAAGTACAAACGCTTCGATGTAAGTAATGCTTACTTCCATCAAAGTAAAAACACTTCCATGGAAGTTCAAGTTTCCCCTCCTTCCATGGACGTGTTTTTATATCCATGGAAGCCCGTGAAAACTTCCACTGTTGATGGAAGTAACAGCTTGAGCTTCCACCAACTTCCATCAACTGAACATTGCACAACAACCTTCGGTGGGGGCTGCCAAGAGCTTCTATATTCCCCTATAGCCTTCCACCTACTTCCACGAGTTTCCTAAACTGCCATAATGTTCCACAAGGGTCCATCGACTCCTATTACTTCCACCGGCTTCCACATAACTCATTACTTCCGTCGAAAATAATGAGGCAATACCACCTCTATTACTTCCATATCGTTGTCTTAGCTCTATGGAATTAAGGTTCATTTGCGTGGAAGTTGTTGTTCTTCCGTGGGAGTATTTCGACTTACATGGAAGCAAAAACATAAACTTTTATGGTAGTGAGTTGTTGCTTTCATTCACTCCCATGGAAGTATGTAAAACTCTATTTTACTTCCATGGAAGCTTCCATAGAAGTAAGGTGACCTCCATGGAAAGGTCCATAGACGGACGTGGCTGTGGACGGCCGGCAGGGTGTCTGGGATCAGGGTGGCTGGTGGGCTTCCGGCGGCTCCTACGGAGGGTTAGTGATACATATTTACATTGTGGGTGGGAGCAGGGCGCCAAAGGGCCCACCGCGGGATCAAGGTACCAAGTGAGAGCAGGGTGCCAAGCGTAAGTAGAATACCTCGTGGAGGCATATTCTATGGAAGCTTACACAACTTCCATGGAAGTAGATCCAACCTTTATGGAAGTGGATTTTCATCCATGGAAGTTGATGAAACATCTTCCATGGAAGTTGACGAAAGTTCCCATGGAAGCGTCTACGAACTTTCATGGAAGGGGAATTTACTTCCATAGAAGGTTGTTTCCTTCCGTGGCAATTTGTTCCATTGGAGTAGAAACACTTCCATGTAAATAATCTTTATTTCCATGGACATTCCCATTGAGATTTCAAATACAGTGAGACTGCGCAAATGTACTGGCATTGCAAAAATAGTGGAAGCGTGTACTGGGACTGAAAACATATTGGGATTTTAAATACAGCAGTGGGACTGCAGATGTATTGGAAATGCGAATACGATCAACACCGGTACTGCTTGTATTCCACAATCTGAATACTTTTCATACTCTCAAACGTTTTACACTTAACTCCCGTAATGGGAGCATACATTTATATGTGGACTCTGGTCTGCTAGATCGGGCAGCGGATCGGTGCAAGCTGAGAGCGGCTGCACTACGCATCGAAATGCATGAGCCTGAGCCGATGCAAAATGCAGACTAAAGGGGGTTGTATTGACGCGAGCAGGGAGGTGCGGTACCACAGCAGAGTCGTGCTGCAAGGTTCAGCAGAGTGATGCCCCCAAGGGGGCTTGTCGAGATACTCGACCACGAACAAAACGCCGGCGTCTTTGTTCGTTGCGAATCTGTGCTACTGGTTCTGCTGTGAGTGCACCCACGCAGATAAGGCCCATCATAATACCAAACTGCAAGATAGGGGCTTGCCGAGGAATTCGCCACGAACAAGACGCTGGCGGTAAACGGGTCACGATTCCCCACCATCTCTGGTGCGGGGCTTGGATTCCCGTTCAGGAAAAACGGAAGGTATGCCGAGGAGGAGTAGTTTGTCGTCTAGGGGGCGGTTATCGGGGGTGTTGGAGGTGGGCGTCGCGCCCACGGTAGACGACACTGTTCGAACTGCAACGGGACAGATCACAGCATGAAAACACGCACCTAGGCATTCACCAACACGCCAGGTCTACTGTAGCTGTGGGTCCAAGCCAGCAACGATAACCCCTGCGCCTCTTTTATCATACCTCGAGCATCACTTCACTTGACATCGCTGCTTGGGCAACTCAAGGACGGTGGCCACGCCTATATAGGCAGTGGTAGCAAACAACGAATGCGCTCATACCGCCGCGGGAAGTACGAAAGGAACGTGAACCGCGACGCCAACCGCCAAACCCGCCACAACTACAACACCTACTACAGCAATATCTACTACAACACCAACAACAACAGCAACAACAACAACAACAACAACAACAACAACAACAACAACAACAACAACAACAACGACACCAACAACAGCAGCAGCAGCAGCAACAACAACAACAACAACAGCAACAACAACGACAAGAACTCTAAAAATATTCGGTGCGTTCGTTGTTGTAGTTATTGTAGTTGGTGTTGCAGTTGCGGTCCACGTTCCTTTCGTACTGCCCGCGGCGGTATGAGCGCATTCGCGACTTGCTCCCACTGCCTATATAGGCGCGGCCACCGTCCTTGAGTTGCCCAAGCGCCGAGTTGAAGATGCTTGACGATGGACAGCAGCTACGACTACGATTACCAGCGATGTCAAGTATGATGCTCGAGATATGATAAAAGAGGCGCAGGGGTTATCGTTGCTGGCTTGGACTCACAGCTACAGTAACTTCTCTTCAGTATAAGAGACATCTCGTTTTGTATTAACCCTCTGACGATGGAAGACTAAAAAGGCTAAAGCTGAGATAAGAGAGAATCTGGAGGAGAGGGCCGGGAGAATGGACTCTGCGTAAAGGCAGCAGAGCTCTCGCACCCCCCCTAATAGCCCGCTAGTCGGGTAGATTTGACAATTATCTCGCCAACATCCCGCTCGTTAGGTAGGTATAGTAGTCTAGGGAAATTTCCCATGGTGCATAGCTATTCCTCAGTTATCGCCTATCCTGTCCAAGGGGTAATATCAGTCCTGTGGTATCCAAAAAGGTATTTCTACGGGTTCTCTCGGATTTCAAGGGATATTCTGATACCCAGAACATACCTATGGGCTTACGAAGCTTCGGTGCTGACCGCCCATCTGACCTACCAAGGAAACTTCAGCACACGAGAATACACATAGGGTGGCACAAGGCTGAAGACCTGTACGATTATCGCTTAACCGTATTATAGCCGTAGAGCACCTCATCACATGTAGGTGTGCTAAGGGGAATCTCCGTACGGTCGTAACGTGAAATATGATTCGTACTGCTGTAACATGGGCGACTAACGGAGTACACATAATTTCCAACAGGCAGTTCAATCGCACGCGCCTGTGCTCCTTGCCTGCGATGGAGCATTGCCCATTCCTGTTTGTCGTCACTCACCGCATCGCCCCATCGCACAGCGCTCTCTCAGGTCAACAACCTACCATATCGTACTTGTAAAGCACACTGAAACTCCATGTTTTCCTCAATAGGGCGGTAACCGTTTTAATTTAGGGAATGTCATAATCCTAATAAGCCGGCAACCGCTCTATTCACGAGCAAGGTGGCTTTCCCAAATTCGGCGGTAACCTTGCTCTGGTCCATCACCGCCTTATTGGGGGACCCCTACTGTAGTCGACGAGATAAACCCTAAGGACAACATTGACAAGCATGTTTTAGGTGGGACACAGGAGACGCAGAAGCTGTACGCAGCATACCCACATATACCCTATATGCAGTAGCAGGTCAATATACTGTAGATCATACGGATATCGCTTTCGAGATGTCGGGGGTGATATATCGGCAGTCTAATGCTCAGGGTATGATTGACAACAACAACAAAGTGTGCTGAACATGCCGCCTGCACGTACGGATGTTGCCACGTGTATAGATACTAACAATATGCGTGCAAAACTGCAGCAGCAATATGAAGAGCAAGCAACTTGCCTCGTGGTGCCGATTGTTGTTGCTTTTGCTTGCAGCGGAGTGTTGGGCTCGAAGGCGCTCCTTTTCATTATCGAGGTCAGCGAGCCGTTTTTCTCTAGATGCAGCCGCTCTAGCAGAGTGTCGTCGGCGCATGGCGTCGGCTATCTCTTCCACCTGCTGGTCATCCATAGTTTTGCCAGCTTCACCAGCAGCAGTAGACGCGGCGCACAATTTGAAAGATCTGGCACCGTTTCTCTCTTTCCAGTGGCGAAGCTCCTCCGTGAACGCTGTCTTGTCTTTGGCGTCGAGGCCTACGTACAGCGCTGGAGCGCACGTGTACAGAGGAAAGGGAATGTTCGTAGCTCCATCGATGTTGACGATCGCAGCGAAGTGGTTGCAGCCAGCACCCGCACCAATCGCATTGTGTTCTACCTCTGGCAGAGCTTGCAGTGTGACGGGCGTGGGGTTGTTCAATGGATAGGAGAACATGACCATAACTACGACAATTTCGTCGCGAAAGCTGTGAGAATCCTGGCCGACAACGTCGTCGTGCACGCGCCAGCACTGGGACGGTGTGCTCCGCGGGATGAACGTGTGGCTCCAGCGGGCATCGTCCATGGCATTTCCATCCCTTTCGGCACCATCCTTGCAAGGCTTCTTGTCCTGCTGCTTTCGGGCCTTCGCGTCGAATTTGTGCAGCATCTTCACCGTGGTCCCCAGAGCTTCCGCGATCAGACGGCATGCCACGGAACCGGCGTGCTCTCCGAAGGGGCACAGTTTGAATATCGACGCCAAGAGCATCAAGTCCGTACGAGCCAGTTCGGGAATTTGCACACGGGCGCCGTCGTCCAGCACGAAAAATTCCGTGTGGGCGTATTTGGCAGTGATTTCGTCGTCGTAGTGGTTCCGTAGCACGTGCTTGTGAAGCTCGTTGACGCGAGCAGCAGCGTGCGCCAGAGACACCAGCTTGAGCTGCCTCCAGTGGTGGTCCGTACCAAAGAAGGCGTAGGCGGCGGAACGCCACAGGCAGTTGCCATCTCCCTCAACGTACCGAGCTTCCCATTGGTGCCGGATGCTTTTTCTGATCGCCACAGTTCCAGCCTTGTCAATGAGCCGTCCATTCTACAAAGGAGAAATTCGGTCCCGTGCGATAGGATACCGGATGGGGCAAAGTTTAGTTTATGACTGTTTGAGCAAACGGTTCATGATGATATTGTGTGGTGAAAGTCGAAAGGAGACTTACAGTGCGGGGGACAACGACGTAGAAACCAACGTATCAAGGTTTGTTCCTTTCGGTTTGTCGTCACGGTCAGCGAAAGCGGTATGAGCATCACACACCTTGCTGTTGGCGTCGCCGGAGCGGATAGGCGGAAGCACACCCCCAGGCTGGCACCCAAACACCTTGGAAGGTGTGCATTCCTTGTAGAAAGTCGCAAGTTTCTGTGCGAGTTCTTGCATCGACGTTTCACTGGGAACGAGTGTGCTCGAATCCCCCCCACGCGTAGGCCGAGGATCCAGAGCTTGTTGCAAGATGCCTTGGAGTTCGTGCAGTTTCTTTCCAGCGAAGTCATCGGACATGACCTGCAACGGCGTGTCGTCCGGAGCCTGTCGTGGACAAAAAGGTCAATACAAGTGCCGGCCGAGTAGGTCAACGTTTAAAGGAATGAAGGTGTTGCGTGCCAGCGTAAGATGGGAAACGTGGTTCAGCGTGTGTGGTAGGCTTATAAATACCCCCGGCTGATCGTGTCGTACTGTAATAGTTTGCATCTACTTTATAGATGTACAATACATGAATTCCATACTACTGTAATTCAAGACATTTTAACTGTAGTTTCGCCAATGAGGGACACGGTATTTCATACATGTCCCCCACAGCTTCACGTTCCGACAGCACGGCGGACATTGCGGATACATACCCTTGTCAACCACTGTTGGTCTCATTGATAGACAGACAGGCATACCACAGTTGGTGTGGTTGGTTGCTCGTGTTGATCACAATCCGTGAATGATGATCTCGATATATTTAGCGGGAGTACCACGCATCAGAGCCCTCGTCACCTGAGATTCTCAATAGCTCACCCGAATACCGACTTTCAGAATACTTAGGACGAGGCGTGAGCCCAGGGGCGCACAAAAAAACAATTACAAACTGACACGTCTCTCCTAAAACAAGTCACAAAGATAAAAACAACGAATCATTGGTGTGGGGTTTCTGATATACAGTGTACTGTAGACGAGTTTACTAAAAAACAAGTTTCAAGTTTTTGTTTTTGCTTAGTTTCATTGCCCTTGTATTTGGGTCTCGAAATCAGAGAGTGGGGTGTCGGTTTCTATTTTCCACGTGCATCCCTGTTAAGCTGACGGACAATGTGATGGCCCCTACAGCACTGCATCACAGATACTACAACAATATAAAATAATACTGGGAAAAAAAATTGATGTCGCCAACGATTGCGAAGAGTCTTCCAGTTGAGGTACTCGTACCCCCGTCGGTTACAAAATATGTATCCACAGAAAAACAAACGATGTCCCCATCGCAGCTGACATATATCCCTATGGTAGTAGACTGCACCGAATTCGATGTGATGGACGCATGGTTTATGCCACGACGTAGGCCGGAGATATAGATGTCTTCTTTAGACGCGTGCTACGACAGAGGTAGCACTTTTTGGCTGAACCGTTTTCTGAATGACGGGGGCTTCTTAACCCAAATTTGTCAGAATTGTCAGAATTTCATTTCTTCCGTTGCAATATTTTTCATTCTCTATTTACTGAAACCCATGGGACTTACTACTAGTATTGGACTCTCTTGAGTGATGAGCCTAAGAAAATGTACGGTATGCAGGTGCGCCCGTGCCGTAGCATTCGTCTTTAGTGAAGCTACTGAAAAAACGACATCCAAGGGGAAAAGGGAATTTGTTTCTGCACCTAGCATTTGATTTCACTTCGATCGACCCGAAGACCTGAGCGCTACTGCACTGTATATACACTGAACGCAGTGGCCGACAGGAAGAAGGACGTTTTGCTTTTGCACTAAGCTCTTTATCTCGATTTGATTGACCCGAAAAACTGAGCGCTACTTCCGCTGTACATGCACTGAACGTATGCTAGTGCCAGTAGCAATCACCTGATAGTGCCGGTTGGCTTGGCCTTGGTCCGGGGGACAGGACTTCCCCGTACTCGCCACGCCTCCTCCCGTTTCCGAACAGCTCGTCAACGGCGGGTGTTCGTGGAGGCCAGAGGAGTCCACGGTGCCGCGGGCGGTACAGCACCTATATGGATGGCATGAACGGTACAGCAATGACGTCACGCGTGAAACACGTAACGTATGTAAATAGTTAAAATAATCGTTAGGTTGTTCGTTTTGATTTGTTTTCATGCAGCTGGGAACTTATGAGAGGGCTCCATATTTATTTCGACATCGACAGCGTCGGAGCGCACAGCGCACAACACGACAAAACATTGTGGACAACGAGGGGGGGGGGGGGCTGTGCTATTCTGTGGAGCACGTCCGACGTCTACGCTATTCAGCGTGGGTGGTACCGTGTACCGGGTTGAGCCCCTTAGGATGATTTTAGTAGCTTCAACGATGACACTAGGATGCTTGAAATGAGACGATTGCGTGCATCTGTCTAAAACCTATGAGCCCCTGGTCGTTCGAGTGATTACTGTAGTGTGATATACGCACACTCTCTTGCTGCTACTACGAGATTGTTTTTTGTTTTGTTCGTTTTCCGACAACGATGGCGTGAGTCACTACAGTCGATACAGTCGTCACCCCTTTCTTAAAGCATAGCACGGCTCAACATGGACGGGAGGTTGTGAAGCAGATGGGATCAGTATTGAAACGTCATGCCAGGTATATACGATGGAGTACATCCAAGCTGGTGCAAATACCAAGGGTACTGACTGGTGTACTACTAACACCCGATTTTCCTATTTGAGAATTGCCTTTCCGGTGAAATCAAAATCGAACATATTGGGTTTTGTGTTGTAACAGATGTACTTCCCTCACAGTCGAAATTTACACTGTAAACTATTGTCATTTGTGACAGTCGTCGATGGCAAAAAAACAAAATCGGCATCGGCGGTCTCAAGATGTCGAAGATCCAAGAAATTCGGGATTCATGGGCGAGGTACTGTACTTTGCCCAAGAATAATAATTAATTATCCTACGTCCTCTGTTTTGCGTTCCTGTCAAGGCTGGTTTCAATTGTTTGTTATGGATAGATATCTACCATCGATTAACATATATTGTGAGCGAAATACAACGCTTAAAAAACAATAAACTACTAAAATCGATGATCATTCCCATCGGAAAGGCTTTTCGCAATTACTGAAAATCGACTGTTCACTTTTATTGTACCGTCTCGAAAGCGAACAGGCCGCACACTGAGCTCCGTTACGATTTATGTCATGCGACAACGTACAATAATACGGCCCCTTAAAGTAAGCGTCTATTATTTCCGCTAAGCGGCCGACGTCGCCTGTTGGTGTGGTGGTTAACCTCGTAACTATAAAGGTCGACTTCATTGATTCGAGAAGCCCCCCAGAAGGAGTTTGTGTTGTTATGTAGAAATTGACGCAGAAGGCGCCTGGGTACGTATAGCGTGTGGGCGCACAGCCGACGCGAGTCGACGAGGGAAACAAAGGCCGAATGGACTCTTCTTGCGGCATAAGTGCGAAGGCACGGGGAAGCGTGCCTGCTATACTTGCGTGATCCCGGATCTGAGCTACGTACGCAAGGGAGGTAGCTGGAAGAAGAACAGCAGTGGTGCAAACATTTTCAGTCGAGCGAAATCATAAACCAATAGAACGTAACACTGAAAGACTTTTCGGGGGGGGGATGATACGCACAGTCAGTGATGTGAACCGACAACCGAAAATCGGTTTTTTCGGTCGGTTTTTCTCGGTTTTTCCCGACCGGAAACCGACTTTTATTTTTCGGTTTTCGGTTGCCATAATAAACCGAAACCGAAAAACCGACTCGGTTTTTTTCGGTCGTTTCTTTCCCCCGTCCCCTAAGTTAATAACGCCTACATATCTACATGGAAACCCCGTTATGTATGGACATGGATACGCACACAGCACACAGCACACAGCCCGCAGCAGCAGCAAAAACAGTCGCACAGGGCACAGGGTACAGCGATACAGCAGTGCGTCGCGAGAGACTACGAAGGATAACCATGTCCGGTTCAGGCGGCAGTGCTGACTCTGACCTTGAGGCAGAGGCAGAGGCGGGTACGCACAGCAGTCACAACCCCCCCTTGAGCAACCTAGAGTTTTTGATGTGTTAGATGTACGCTGCAAGATGTATCCATCATCTATCACTACATCATACATGGTATCTAGACTGCACATTACCAGTGCCCTTGTGCCCTCGTATAATACTTCGTACTATCCTACAGCAGAGCAGTGCTGTTTCTATTTCGTAAAAAAACAATAGTCGGCCTGTGGCGTGTGTGGTGCAGCAGACGCAGGTTCATTGCAGGAGGGTCATTTGACACCATACCACGATCATCTCGTCACATTATGCCAACACATGCGCCCTGAACCCTTCGAAACATGGACCAATTGGCTAGTTTAGTCGGGAAACCGACCGAAAAACCGACCGAAAATGTTCGGTTTCGGTTTCGGTTTTTCTCGGTTTAATACAAAAAACAGACCGAAACCGACCGACCTTTCGGTGAGAAATCGAAAAACCGACCGAGTCCATTTTCATTTTCGGTTCACATCACTGGCACGGTATATAGTACAGCAGTGATGGCGGTGCTGTACCTGGAGAAGGCAAGGCCACGGCAAACTTTAACCCACACTTACGGGTCAGTCTTGGCGAAAGGGCTCCCGGCAGGCTCCGGACGGGGTGCTTCACTCTCGAGATCCTCAAACGTATCGCGCAGCAGGGGTGCAGACTTGCTTCTCTGCAGACCTGTACAATCGTTGCGAGCGATGAATTAGACCCATCCGTGAGAACCTATATCGTACACGGGAAAAATACATTGTTCCATGCCAGGTATCTGGTGTCGGTACTATTAATACAGCAGTACTACAGCACGACTACAGTGGTAGTTGATGGCTATGGTCCTTGCATGCGGGCAGAGTCAAGCACTCAATCGATGTGGATCGACTGATACAGCATAAGCTGCGAGCTCCTCCGAGCTGATAAAAGAAGACAGTCCCAGTTGTTGTATTGCTTATCAGTGGTCTCGAAGAAGGACGATGGGTGGAGAAGAGAAGAAGAAAAAGAAGAAAAAAGTGAGAGAGTGCGCGAGTGCATGCTCATCGATCACAGCTCAATCAACCAAAAAAAAAAAAGACCACAGGTCGTATCACTCTCGGCGAACCAAAAATGCGGTATGACCCGTGAAAAAACTCGGGTAAACTCTTCGTACCTACAACCTGTCTGTTGGGGTCCCTCACTACGAAACCGTTACGAAAAAGTTTGAACTGATCTCATATCCTGATCAATCTGCTACTCGTATATATGACAGCACATCGTACTGATCCAACGAATTGAACTTGTACATCCGTGCAGTACTGCTTACTCGTCATATGTACCATACAGCAGATTTTAAGTATTGCTGCTGTCTTCTACGAACTGTAATGACTGTGTTTCCTGACAGCGAACCGATAGACTACGTACTGCTGCTGTTGCGTGCCAACGTAGCTATCTTCAACACGAACCCGCGATGGACGGGACATGAAGTCAAGTGCCGATGGACGGGACATGAAGTCAAGTGCCTGTTCAACTATGAAATCAAAATACCAAGTAACTTGGTTTCAATGTACGCTTGCTTGATGCTTACTGCAAGTGTCCATATCCTATTCCATTTTTTGTTTCGACAGTTACAACCCTCGTTACCTGTCAGTGTACTTGTCTGAACTACTTTTCTGCATATTTTACGAAGTGGAATCCGTTGCTATGTCGCGACAAAGTTCCATTGCTCCTTTGCCGCGTCGATACAATACCAACCGTTCCTGCTTCGCTTTCGACGGTTGATCAATCATTTTACAGCTAACGCGAAAACAAAATTACAACGCACAACCTGGCCACGTAAAGGCACACTACTCATGTGACAGGTTCAACGCATGGCATGTTACCACGTAAACCGAAACATATCACACACAGAGCCCGCGTGGGTCTTCTTTCATATTTACCAGACAGACAACAATGAACGATTTTTCTCCGTACTTTACAATATATACTACGCCACTCAGTATTGACCTGCGGTCGACCGGGGACATCCGGGCCACATCCCCGGGTTCCCTACGTGGATATGGATCTTAGGGTATAACGGGTAGGGCTACTTGCTGCTGTAGACCATGGCTCACAGCTGTCAGTTGTTGTCTTCTCTTTGTTCCAGCAGGCTCTTTCTGACCGGGCTCTGCCGAGGTCACTTCCAGCGGGGACCCTCTGACTGGGATCTGCCCGGGTTCTGCCTGGGTTTTTCCTTCTGGGTAATAATTCACACATCTTACTTCGCGTCAGCTAGGGTGCCTGACTTCCTCGAGTGGTACAGCTTTATGCTGGCCTTGGAATGAGCTAGGTCATCTGGGGCTTGCCAAAATACTGCAGTATTCGAGGGTAGGCCGGTGGTCGCACGGGAAATCTCGAGTTTGAAGGTTGTGGGTGTGTGTATGTATATTTCGGTCAGGTATCGGTCGTGAGGGTATTTCGGGCATAGATCTACAGCAGTACGAGTCTTCGGGTCTTCAGGTATATCTGCGAGGTCTACGGTTCAGGTGGTACTAGCTTTGCTTGCTGCTGCAAATGTATCTATAAAACAGGTCAGGTTTGAACGATACGCTTCAGGATACGCTACAAAAATCGAAAAGATCTTCTCGGGTACAGGTAGAGCCATTATAATCTTCATCGAGATAGTTGACTACACTTGGGTGCGAGGTATCTGTCAACGAGCCAGTGGTGCAAGTGATCGATTCTTCGAGTGGGGGGTCAGCTTCCTCTTGGAGCAGCAGCTTGTTTGGGGCACCACCAAATATTTTGCCTACGAATACGATGTACGCGTAAAGCAATACTTGTCAACAAAATACATCTTAAAAGCTAATCACGGGTCGAAATTGTCGACATAATCCTGTGGGAGAGGCGAGAGGCGAGGCCAACTCTACGTACTTTTGCCTTGTAGCTCCATAAAAACAATGCAGAAACGGGGGTCAACTCTGGTGCGCGCAGGGTTCGTGTCGGCAGGAACGCTTACGACTTTCATAGAATTGCCTCTGCTGTGAGAAGTGGCATGACTCCTGCAAAAAAGAAGCTCCTAAAGTTACTGGGTGCAGGCGAAAAACATATCCGTGTGTTCCTTGATTAGTTGGATGAGATGGAAGCCTATTGTTCATTGTGCGTGCAATAGATACAAGATGCGACGTCCGTTAGGTAGAGTGTGGGGTTCTATGGGTAATGATATGTTTGGTAGAGGGATATTGGATACCGGGATGTGCATGAGCTCGATGCCATGCCCCGGTGTTTCATTATATATGCTTTCCACATGTTTCTATATTATGATATATGTTCTACATGATACGCGATAATATATGATACTTGGTTCTTCTATCCTCTACTCCGCTTGAGCTGTGCTCGCTGGGTGCTGTATGTCTACATCGAGGAGCTCTCCAGCACCTTGACCCTGTCCGCCTGTGTAAGGGCCCATCATACGTCCGAGGTTAAATCAACACGCTATAGCGCGCTAGCGATCTCGGGTTGCTAGGGGCATCCGGTGGTACAGCCGGTACAGCCCTCAGAGAACCGAGTGTGGGTCTTTCCGCGTCGAGATGAATGACGCGGAATCAGCGAATGCTTGGTGGAGAGCAATTGAACAGGGTAAGAGTTATCTCGAGCTCCGGGAAGTTGTTTTGGATGAGTCGAGGTGGAAGACGGTCCAGCTAATGGGGATCGTGGACAAGCTGTACTGCGAGCGCCTCGTTCTGGTTGAACGCATCGTGCACTATGAAGGAGCTTGGGGCGCGCGGACCGGAAGGGCTGACATGCTCGCGAAGAAAGGGGCCCGTCTGAACGAGGTAGAGTTTCGGATTTTCTCGGCACAGAAGCAGATCGAGTGGAGCCAAGAGGTCCTAAACCCAATACGGCCGCAGCAGCAGCAGCGTGCCGCCTCGGCCAGACTTGAGCCGACGCTGGTGGACCCGCTCGCTGCTCGAGGCACGAGCAACGCAGGCAAGCAGCGGCAGGAGCAGCTGGAGCAGCTGCAGCCTCATCAACCCTACCAGCAGCTGGAGCAGCGGCAGTTGGCAGCAGCAGCAAGGAGGGATGAAGCCCATCGGGAAGATATGGAGGTGATGAGGAGAGAGTTGGCAGCAGCGAAGGTGAAAGCCGCGACGAGCGAGGCCCAGCGGGTTAATTTGCAGAGGATAGCCACAGAGCGGATGAGCATAGCAGCTGGAACAACAGTGCGGCAACAATAGCAGGGGGCTCAAGCCAGCACGTTCACCACTGCTGTAAACTATACCCGCTCGGCTTGTTGGGTGAGCCCGGGCGCGCAAGAGCAGGTGGCTCCGTCTGCGCGTCACGTTGAAATTCACCCAGCGGTGACGAAGGTATTCCCGTTATACGCCACAAGGAGAACGTGGATGAAGAGATGGTTGCATGTAGTGGCTGGTGGTTTCTGGGGGAGGATCATAGAGTAAGTGCGGAATGGGAAATGTTGGTTGACAGAGGGAAAGGGGGAGGAGATGGAGGAGACGAAGAGGACGGCATTGGGACGGGCGAGCAGCAGGAGAATCAGCCGTTGCCACCGCCGCTGCCGCCGCCGCCGCCCCTGCCGCCACCACCGCCGCCACCCGCGGTCGGCACGCGTGTAGACCTCGAGGCGGAGCAGCACGCCCTGGTAGTGAGGGGCCGTTAGGTACTGGCGCACTGAGCCCTGATATCCTACGAGAAACGCAAGGAGGAGAAGGAGGTGGAAACGGTGGTTGAGGTGGCGGGGCAAGAAGAGGAGGAAGGGGAAGACGCGGATATCGAGCAGCAGCAGCAGCAGCAGCAGCAGCAGCAGGGGAGCAAGCAGGGGCGGGGCGGCGGCGAGCAGCACCACCTACAGCAAGGTTGTGTTTGGACCAGCATGGAAGCTGCACCGCGATGGCGCCTGATTGGGGGCCTCATGCCTCCGTTCAGCCCTGATTGAGGTATACTCTTTGTTTGTGCTGATTTATCGATTGCTTGCGGAAGGATCGACTTGAAGGCTTTTCTTGTTTTGTTGATGTTTTTCGGTACGATGATACTTGCTGTTCAGGTGTACGTAGCAGGTGCGTCGTAGACGTAGGCTTGTTGACCAACTACTGCCATACTGAATACGAGTAGTTGATTCTGTTGTTTTGCGTTCTTGCGCCGGATAATAGGCTACGTACTTGACTTGGGGCGTGGGGCGGATCATATTTGATGCATGCATGATAGGATTGATTACGCACGTGACGAGCACTTGACGAGCCGAAGTTCTGTTTCGGTTGTGTGCTTTGCTTCGATACCGTGACCGCTTCTTCCTGAATGCTGTGCTAAAGTGCTGTCGTACTGGAGCACTGAACTGCTGTTTGATAGCATCGGTGAACCGCGTAGGCAGCGTGCATAGTACAACAAATACTGGTATTATATAGAAACCAGCACGGCAAGGTACATCAAACATGCTGTTATGGTTGTACTGCATTGCATTGTCTGCTCTGCTTACTGCACTGAGCGTAGTATCTCTGTGTCGTAGTTTTGTGACCACAGAACTGGTACATTTTTAGGATGATGAATCGGCACGGACACTGGGTGTGCTGGATGTCGACGGGTAGAAAGGAAGGTTTAATGTGAAGAACACACACACACACTGCGTTATGGTTGTACTGCTGTAATTGTCTGAGACACCTCGTGATGCAAATACTATACTGCTGTTAGTATATCAGGTATACCAGATATGATTCGGCGCACGATGCGTTTCGTGATTTATGAGCGTACGGTTATATACGTAAATACGTACCCCGGTACCAGAGAAGAGCAGTAGCAGATAATTGTAAGTGAACTCGTACTTGTTTTTGACCGGAAAAATGCCGCAGTAGTAGAGATAAATGTGACCCTCTCTCCCTCCCCCCTTCCCTCCCTCCCTCTGTAACCCAAATATTTGGGTTGGCACGTAGAGATTGGTGAAAGTAGATTGAAGGGGAGTTGGATAATTACGTTTCCTGCTGTGCTGCTTGTTTGTGTACCTGACGAAACGGTAGTGCTTTCTCTATGTGCGGAGGGGTTTTCTGGCTATGTATGAAGGTCGTACCCCCCATACATATACCGTAAGACGCTGCGTGTTGTCAGGCACCAGGTACAAAGCACTACGTACTACGTACGCACTGCTGCTCAGATAGGGTTCTCATGGTTGACGATGTTGGAATATCCTGAGGCATTTAGATATGACATATATGAATATGCGATGGAATGGAGTACTGATACTGAGTGAAAATGTTGGATGATTCAACTTGACTGCTGTATTTTATGCGTGCTCTTCCGCTCTCCCTCCCTCCCTCGCTCGCTCGTAGCGGATCAGTTATATAGGTACATTATTTAAGTAGCACGCATGCTATGTACGTACTTAAAGCAGGGGGAGCATAAGCGGGGTAGGTGCTTTAAACACGTAATAATATAGCAGTGACTGTGTTCTTTGTTGGCGATATGAAATATGTTCTTGCACCTGCCTGATCACGGCATTCAAGTCATGATGAATACTTCAATGCGTTTTGCCTTTCCGCGAACTCTCGACATATTGGTTGGTTAACTACTGCTGTCTGTAAGCCTGAACCCATAGCACGCGGTCGGATAGCACGCGGTCGGATATATTACGTTTGTGTATGAAAGGGGGTATGATGAGATTATATTGACAATGTCCCGAGGCTAGGCACAGGGTGTACAAGGCTAGTAGGACGTTTCCTGGAAAAATCCCGACGCGTTACACGAATAGCATTGTGTTGTTCGCTTCGTCGAGATTGACTTGAAATTACTGAGACTTCCTGTGAGCACTTCGTAAGGGATACGCCGTCTGGTACGCACGTGACACATTTATAGATTGATTGATTAATTGAACGAAAATTTTATAATGGGGTTTTTTATTGGGTTTCTGATTGTGTTTCTGGGGTTTCTGTGGGTTAAGGTTGGATTGTGGTTTTTTTATTGATGGTTTGCAGGTATTGAAAATTCTATGGTCCATGCAGTACAATTTAGCCTATAACGTTTTGGGTCATAACGTTCGAAATACGACAAATTGGGCGATACTGCTACTATAGCCGTGGTCACCAGGGCCGAGCGAACAAATACGTTTTTAACATTTTTGTTTGTTCGCCCACATTAAAATCAAGTAAGTTACAGCTTGCCAAGGGCCAAGATCAGCTATTTTTAACAAAACGATGAATATCTCATCGGACTTGCGTTTTATATAAAAAGGAAAGCAGGTTCCGTCCGTAGAATGACGAGAGCAATCGTTTCCCGCCCTTTTTTTAGGTTGGCTGGGTGACTTTTACGAACGAATGATCCGCGTATGACGTCCCGGACACGGTTTTTGTCAGATTTCTTCGTCAAAATTTATTTTTGTTTCAAACGGGAAAAAGTTCCACCTTGCGATTTCAAAAACCCATCGAATTCCGCCCTCAGATATAGCTTGTTAAAACAGCACACCTAATGGAAATGGAATCCCTGTTTTCAGGTATATTGGTCGTAAAGAGTCGAAGAACAAAAATAAAATAAAAATGAATCCATCTTCCCCTTCGCGAGGAGACGGGCGTTACAGGGGTGTTTTTTGTTTTTTGGAGTCATAACTATGCTCTCACCTCTAGAAAATGGGTACTGTCGAGGTCGCTTTTTTTGCAATTCTTCAATTGCATGGACTATACCTGTTTACTGATTAAAATAGTAGATACTACTGTGTGCGGATATACTGACTTTGGCCGAACCGTGATCGGGAGCTGTATTGTTGATTGTCAGGGAGATATTGAATGATAACGGCTGGTCTGGTAGCTCCGAGAATACATTGTACGATAGTGAGATTTGTATTGAGGATCCTTCAGGTATTGAGAATCTTGCACGTGTATTGGTTTTGAAGTTATCGATAGTACTACTGCAATAAACTTGTGTCGACCTATTTACACCGAGCTGGTGACCGTTTGATTATCGCGGACAGATGACCCTAGTTACGGCAGCTGAGTGTATTGGGAACATTGTTCAAGTTTGAGCCAGTATGGTTTCGATCTTGGTATTTGTATTTGAATGAATTTGCTTGAATTTCTGCTATTCAGTGCTTCGAATTTGCTTGAGGTTTTGGGGCCTTGTGGTCCACTTTCGGTACGTGAATTTAGAATGTGTGATATTGGTTCGGGATGATGATTTGTGGTTTTCGGGACAGTTATGAGGTGTGACCATGCTATGATATTATGATGCTTTATTGCCATACTGTTCACCATGCAGGGAGGATATTAGTTGATGGGACTGTACATCTGCTCGGTATGCATACTGCGGATGTGTGGTGTCGCACAGTATCGATTGCAACGCAGGGAGGATATTGACTGTGTTTGTACTCGATACAGCAGGTACGATGGCGGTTACATATATTGGGGAGTTCATATTCTTGGTGAGGCTTTATTGAGGTAGAAATGAGTGCCAGGTTTCTCTCCGCTCGCCTTTCACGTGCTCGCTGCTCGCCACTTCGATGTTCTTCGATGTACTTCGATGTCCTATAATATAACTACGTGGTTTATGTCTACATGAGGAGCGCTTCAGCACCTTGACCCTGTCTGCCTGTGTGAGGGCCCGTCATGCGCCCCGAGGTTGTATTAACAAGGTCGTAAGCGTGATGTCGCGATAGTTGTCCGAGAGCCCTTGGACTTTGATGTCGGTGAAGTGGCGATCGGTGACAGGTTCGTTGACCGCGGCGAGCCAGCTGCGGATCCTTGTAGCCTTCATAATATAATTGTTGGGATCCTCGTCTGGCTCCATTGAAGTCGCTGATACAGCTGCCTGCAAAGCGCGGATGGTTTCGTTCGTCACCCGGAGGTACTTTTCTTGCAGTTCCTGCATCGCCCCCCTGCCAGCACCTCGGGTCCCACGCTCGTCGTAAGCATGGATTGCCACCAGGAAAGCCGCAGCCTTGTCGGTTACCAAGTCGTATGCGCTCTGGCGTTGCAGTAGCGTACCTCCAGGTGTGTACAGTAGACCAGGTGTCAGAAGCGGTGCAATTTCTTCAGCGTGTTCCTCTGTAGGCCTGGCTTGACCCTCCATAACTGCAAAAATGTCGGGGCGTTGCATGCTGAGGGTGAAGCCGGTTCTCCTGTGCCAGTCCGCAAATGTTCAGGTCTCTCTCCGGTGTATGACTTGATTCCTCGTACCGCGTGGATCAGGTTTCTGCTGGTGGTAGTGGTGTTGCCCGTGGCGTGTTTCATATATTCTTCAAGCAGTCGACGGACGATGTACTCGAACGATGTTGAAGTCGCTCACAGCAGCTCCAGTCGACGATGACGATCGATCCTGGCAGCTCTCTCGAGCGGCTCAACCCACAGCGGGTACAGCAGCGCGGGGTCCTCGACTTATTCGTACTCGGGACGTGCGTCGTGACTCGCAGCTATCTCTGCAGTGCTTAACGTAAATTAAGCGCTCAAAATCTGATGACGATTGTCTTGCATGCGGGCAGAGTAAAGCAATCAATCGATGTGGATCGACTGATACAGCATGATGAGCTGCGGGCTCCTCAGAGCTGGTAAAATAAGATAGTCCCAGTTGTTGTATTGATCATCAGCGGTCTCGAAGAAGAGACGATAGGTGGAGAAGAGAAAAAGAAGAAGAAGAAGTAGAAGAAGCGAGAGAGTGCGCGAGTGCATGCTCATCAATCACAGCTCACTCAACCAAAAACAAAAACAGACCACGGGTCGTATCGCCCTCGGCGAACCAAAAATGCGGCATGACCCGTGAAAAGACTCGGGTAAACTCTTCGTACCTACAACCTGTCTGTTGGGGTCCCTCACTTCGAAACCGTTACGAAAAAGTTTGAACTGATCCCATATCCTGATCAATCTGCTATTCGTATATATGACAGCTCATCGTACTGATCCAACAATCTGAACGTGTACGTACGTGCAGTACTGCTTGCTCGTCATATGTACCATACAGCAAGCAGCATTTTAGAATTATTGCCGCTGTCTTCTACGAGCTCTAACAATCAGGTGACTGTGTGTCCCTGACAGCGAACCGATAGACTACGTACTGCTGTTGTTGCGTATCAACGTAGCTATCTCCAACTGTGGTCCCTCTATACTGTAGTATCCGGCTGCTCGGTGTAGTGCCAGTGAAATCGCTTGGCACAGATGCAATTAACCAGTGCCACAGTGGCAGTGTGCGGAGTAGGGCCGGTTGCCGCTGTAGGGCCGGTACTGCTGGCTGGCGTATAGCGGCACTAAAGAGGGGCCACTACTAGTATTACGACTTTATACCGGTATACCCTAACAGTATAATATGATATTGTTCTCGTATAAACTTGTGGCCAGCACTTACCACTGTACGTATATTTAGTGTAAAATAAACACAGTAGACTACGGATAATCCAAACGTTCGAACAGCTCACGTAATATTTTCAAGATTTACATATTTCAAGGCGGAAAATGTCATTGATCTACAGCTGCAGTACAGTATGTAGCCGGTCGCCCCGATAGAGTAGTGGTCAGTTTCAAAGGCTACTACGCGTATCATTGGTAGCCGAGTTCAAAACCCACCGTGGTGAGAGATTTAACTTTATTTGAAAAAATAAAAAGTAACCAATTGCCGAAGGCCGTGTCGTGGGTACAGTAGGCGGAATCCGACGCAAGTCGACGAGGGAAGAAAGTGCTGAAACCTTCTCGCGATGAAAATGCAAGGCAAGAACCGTAGTAGGGGAGGAGAGAGAAAAGCCTACTTTGTGACCCCGGATCTGAGTTACGACCGGGGAGGAGAGAGAAAGGAAGGGCGAAGATAGTTATTAGGATGGACAAAAAAGGTTAATCTACGAGTACAGTATCTGGATCTTGATTCAAATTCCCGTTATAATATCTTGTGCTGGGTCTGTTGAGAGCAGATCCATTCTGCTATCATCATAGATCTTGCAGATGCTACGGCTCCCACCCGGCAGCACGAGCTGGATCATCACTACAGATCAGGGACCTATCTACTATCTACTCAAAGATCTACAGGAGGTCGGCAAGCAAGGATCGGTGACATATCCAAAGTGTGTGTGGCTTGTGTTCCGTTCGAGGCGCACCATACAGCAATCGATCTGAGTATTGAAAGGGAGGGAGCCGCAGACTCACGACTCGTACGTAGGCCAAATGGAATGCAGCAGTAACGGCCCCGTTCATAAGAAAACTCCTCGTAAGAAAGCCACCCTTGACAAATCTTAAAGCTCTCAGCCTACAGTCACTGCCTACTGTAATCTTTAAGGAAGTTGAACCCTTCCTGTGGCTGGGCAGGGCCCAAGACGCCATGGCACTATTCCCACCAGACTGCTGTGCACTACGTACTACAGTACTCGTAGGGAATACTGTCTTCCCGGCGACCGAAATAAGAAAGTGCAGCATAAGAAAGTGTGCTTTCGCGCGCCCGGAATAAGAAAGTCAGCCTGAACCCGATTTCAGGATTATTTTGAGAGGGACGGTACTACAGTACAGGGCACTTAATAAGAAACAGGGCAATAAGAAATCCAGGCTGATATTTTTTAAGAACAAAATAAATTCGGGAGTCGTTATCTTGGATTTAGTGTAGAAATCACCCTATCTTAAATAAGAAATCCAGCCTGGACAAGATTTCCTGTTTCTTATTAGGTGTCCTGTACGGTACTGTAAACGGGACGGTAAAAAAAAATCATTCAAATCTTCGACTCTTACCTCGGTTGATGTGGCCGGTGCGATCCATGACCTAGGCGAATGGGTTGCAAGCGCCAATGAGGCTGTTGCTGCTGCTCCTGCTGCTGCTGTCGGTAGATGTTGGGTTGAGGGCGCTGTGCTGTTGGGGCCGCAGATACCTAGGGGTGTCGAAGCTTTCGTATCTGCTGCTGCTTCTCACTGTGGTGGTCGTGGTGGTCTTGCTTTGGTTTACTGGATCTGGTGTGCCGTTGCCGGCGCTGATGATGACGTTGGTGACGGCGGGGGCAATCGTGTCGGTAGTGATCGTGCCAGGGCTGACCTTGGTGCTCGGGTTGGTTGGTGGTAGTGGTGGTGGTGCTGCTGCTGCTACCCCTGCTCCGCTATCGTTGGTGCCGCTGCTACACTCGGGGAGTGTACCGTGCAGTACAACAGTATAGTGGTGGATGTTGGAGTTGTCGGTGCTGGCGATGCGGTGCTCAAAACTGGGGCTTGCTGTTGTCGATGCGCTGCTCAACTGCTGTGGCGCCGATGGTGGCGGTGTCGGCGATAGGGGCGGTGGTGTCGACGGTGGTGCTGATTCCAGTGGTGCCGGTGGTTTTGCTGCTGGTGCTTGTACTCCCGGTGCGGCTGCTGGTGCTTTGTGATGCCCGACTGAAAAGGTGCTTTTAAGTCAGGTTGTCAGATCGCGTTTTGGATTTTGCTAAAAGAACAAATATTTGTTACCGTACGTATCATTTTTATGGATTTTGTTTCGGTTGGGAATAATGACGGTTTCACGCTTCCCCTTGATTTCCGCATCCTTTTGGTGCATGATATCCATATACCATCTACCCATGTTCATCACCAACGGCGATTCCGGCCCGAATCCCACGTCAATATGGTTACCATGGGACGTCCCGTGGGTCGGCCCATGGGACGTCCCACCTGTCGCGGGATTTCAACGGGTTGTCCCATAGGAAAATATAAAATCCCCATGGGTGTCCCGTTGGGTGACCCATGGAACGTCCTATGATAGCCCAAAATGTGTATCCCACTTGAGACGCTATAGTACTACAGCACCAGCAGTAGTATAACAACAACGCAGCTTAATTTTACGGGAGGGGGGGGGGGGTCGAACCAAGCGGGCAGGATACTCCGACCAATACCCATGCGCGCTTTTGCTTGCAGAACCGGGCGAATACGAATAATAATTTACCCACAAAACCTCTGCCTGGGTGTCTTATTTACTGTAGATATGACAAGAAGCGTTGTACTCATTTCACACGTACGTGGTATGTATACGAGCAGGTCTGGTATACAAGTGGAGACCGTACTGCTGTCCAGTAGATAGATGTACAGTACCAGGTACAGTAGTACTGCAGTAAAACGAATACGCGCGTACGTAGGACTGGCCAAGATTGTCAAATTTCCGACAAACAGGCGCACCAACCCTGTATACTGTTGCTGTGTCTTGTACGTATCATGTACCCTTTTTTACCCTCTGTATCCGGTATCTGGTATGATCCTGCATCCTGTATCTCCTGTATCCTGTATCCTTCGATCTGTATATCATGCATCCTGTATCCTACGGTACTCGTACGTATTTGGTTGTTTTGCTTGGTTGGTTCCATTTTTTTGGATGTACAAAATCAAGCCGCGTTGTTGTTGATTGGTTTTGTGTAATAACATCTTCGTGGGGAAGCCGTGATATTGCTCCGCTTCCTTCCCATCGTGGCTGCGACCGCTACTACGGACGCTCGAGGGAGAAACTCACAGTCTCATTACGACGGCACTACAGCAATAGATACTGTACAACCGCAGCAGTACTATTGTAGCGAAACACAAACGTGGTCAATATGGGTGAGACGGCTTGTTGTTGTGAGAGTTATGGGATTCGCGGTGCGAGACAGAAGGGAGCGAGAGCGAGAAAGAGAATAGCAGGACGTCCAGATCATGCCGGATATCGATTTACAATATTTGGATATCATGCTCGTACACATACATGCGACGTTTCAGTTTTGTTCTTCTCCGTGTGCTTCAACCCACCGCCTTGCTCACCACAGCACCATCCACCGAGGAGGCATAAGGAAGGAGACCAGCTGAAGCGTTGTTGGCTTTCGCTTGTCTCGGGGGTATTGGTGATGCGAAGCAGTGTCAGCACCGGCACGCCACAAAGCTCCTTTGCATTTATCCGCACTCGAAGATAAACAATTGGTTGCTGTCTTACTGCCGTGCTGCTATGTACCACGGTAGTCGGCGATATAAGGACCGTTTTGATATGAATATATAACATCGACCGGCATGTATATTTCCGACCAGATTGGTACAGTAGTAGCTTATTTCGCGACAAAGTCCTTTGTTTTACACGATCACCGGTTTGTTTTGCTTTGCGTAGGGAACTGCATCGTAACCCCACCATCCAGGGTCGCGGTCATCTCTGGGCCAGGGAAGTCGCGGGAGGTGATCGGAGAGTGCGCGTTCCAGAAGTGGTTCATCGGTGAGTGTCGATTGCGCGTGCTCCAGCGCC
This sequence comes from Saccharina japonica, assembly GCA_008828725.1. Lineage (NCBI taxonomy): Eukaryota > Phaeophyceae > Laminariales > Laminariaceae > Saccharina > Saccharina japonica. The sequence continues at coordinate 669,793 of MEHQ01004368.1, read as the reverse complement.
ATTTTCAGGGGTGGTTCTGCTCGTACGAGTACTCCCCAGCCAAGAGATACCGTTCTGTTCGAGAATGTAAGTACATTTTCGGTGTATGTATGGATATCTGAACGCTCATTACATTCCCGGACATGGCGGCACCTCGTAGGGTATCGGGGGCTTGCCCTATGATCCTTGGCGTATATGAGTCCCCGCCTGAATCTACTTCGCCAGCCACCGTGCACTCTAGACAAGACGCTACGCACCAAGCTAGGGGTAAATCGCGTGTGTTTTGTGGTGTGTGAATGGTATTGATACACGACACGCCGGGATCATACGTGTGAATCGACGTATAATAGGAGATGTTCTTGCAAAAACAGCTCCCAAGAAAAATCATGGACTTTTGGTAAACTTTTTTGTTCGATCGACTCAATCGAATTGATAGTCGTTCTGCTGTGCAACTGCTTGTAGTGCTGTACGTACTGTAGCGATCGGCACGATTGAATTACTGCGGTGGTACAGTAGTACTGATACGCCGGGTGGTATGTACACTGCATCTTACCGCTGACCCCAAAATGCGCTGGATGGCCCGCACCGGCCTATCTATGTAGGGTTGCCGGTGTTAGACGGACGCCTTGCTTATCTTTAAGCAACACAGCAAACTCGTACCTTGTAGACAACCTCATATCCACGTATGATACACGTACAACAGTAAAAAGATACACTCCATCAGGTACGTATCGTAGGACGGAAAAATTGAGAAGGAAAACAAAATGCGGTGAAATACGAAGGGCTCTACGATTTTCTTCTGTTCTGTATACTGGTACAGTACAGTACGTACTTCACACCCGTTTTCTGGTCTATGTACGAAGACTTACAGTACTCGTAATGTGCAATCGCGCAAATAATGTGTTTTGTCTTACTACCAAGCAGGGGCCGCTGCGACTGCTGTATTGCTCGTACACGTACATACCATACTTTTGTCGTCGCGTTTGGTTTCTGCCTAACTGGGAATCACGTGTGATACTTTGGTGAGACAGCTACGCGTACATTACTGCTGTAAATAACTTCTCAAGATGCCCCCCCAAAACAAACGGTGGGGGTGGTTTCCAGGTAGTAACTTTAGCATACCTTAGCTACGACAGTAATCCTACCGCAAGAGCCCCGACAGCCCCCAATATGATTATTATGGTGCCACGTGAAGTTTAGAGCGACTCTTTCCTTTCGTGCCCGTGCAGAAGTATATACTATGGATGTGTTGAGACACTACTTATAAAACTCAAGAGGAGCACTTATTTGAGATAGTTTGCCCTTGAGCAACATCGACATATGCGTATTCACAGTTCGTGCGATATAAAACTGAATATGCCATTATTTTCCGTATGCAACTCGGATATAAAACTCGAGTTGAACATGTTTTCACAGTTCTGCCCCATCAGCCCTTGGAGGCTGTCCCGGCCCATCAGCCGTCTCGAGCTTCCGTCTTCTGTGGCACCTATGCAGCATGATACAGCAGCAGAGCAGTGTTTTACAGGGGGCAGGAGACAACTTGTTCAGATATTACAACCTGGTTTGTATATATCATACGACGCAGCGTCGCGGACCGCATTCATATGTTTCGGGCACACACGAGAATGACAAGAGCACAACGGTGGCGGCGGCAGCGGCAGCAGCGGCCACGGATACTCGTATACCTGGTACCTGGCATGTAGCAGTACTTGTACGAAATTCGAAAAGTGTACGTACGTGTGATATGTACGAGGCTTTAAAATCTTCGCGCCAGAATACAGTAGAAGCACCAACTACTTGGAAAACGTGTACCTGGTACATTTGTTTGGGCGTGGTCGGGGTCTCGCCTTAGACAGACCGTACGTATACCTGTGTACGTGCCCTGCAAAGTCGTCGCTAAAGAATGCGCAGGAGGCCCGAAGCGACGGATGACTAACCCAAACGTCTGATGGTGTCCCAACACGTCATGCTATTCACGCTACAGCAGCAGTACCCTACGTACTCGTACAGATACTCGTGGTTTGTTGCAAGATGTCTCGAACAACTCTGCTTTGAAAAATCACCTTATCTCAGGATGGCCCACACCAGAACACATGGGAAAAGGCACAGCGCCCGACTCAGTTGATCGCCAAAAGCTTCCTCCTCCCCCTCTTCCTCCTCCTCCTCCCAGCCCTCCTCCTCCTGGGGACTTGAGGTACGCATGCACCTTCCCTTCCTCGTTTGCGTTGCCTCTTTTTCGCCCCTGATATCACAACTACGCCACCCTTTCGGCCCTTTGCTCACGAAACAGAACAAATGTCGTGCGTTTTTCCCTAAAAAAAGAACACAAAATATCGGGTTGGTGACTTTTTCCACCAACCCGATATTTGTAGGTCGTGCGTGCAAAATTTCGCGATATTACGGCCATACCTGACGTTCGTATAAAACTCAATAGTCGCTTTTTTCGGAATATATTCGTCCATATCGCGATATTTTTGAGTTTTATATGTGTCTATCAAACCTTCCTTTCTACCCGTGGACATCCAGCACACCCAGTGTCCGTGCCGATTCTTCATTCTAAAAAGGTACCAGTTCTGTGGTCACAAAACTATGACACAGAGATGCTATACTCAGTACAGTAAGCAGCGCACATAATGCAATGCCATATACGACAGGCAAGACCTACCCTGCTAGCAATCCAGGTGCATGCAAGAGAAAAAAGAGAAAAGACAGAAAAAAGAGAAAAAGCGAAAAGGAAAAATGAATAAAAAGTAAATATAATAAAGCAAATCAACAAACAATCAACCAAAAAAAAATATGACAAAGAAGAATGGACAATAACCAAAAACGGGTACACCCGCGCCGATTTGAGTAATAAACGGGTACATAATGGAATCGAGTCAAAACACCACATCCCACGAGCCATCACGGGATAGATTGGCCAAAATCACATCGTGCCCGTTTCTGAGGGGTACAAGTGATAACCAGGCACACTTGTCGGCGCCTACCTATACACTTAGACGTGTCCGGAATATGTTTGGAGGGTTCAGGTCCGGGTGGGGTCGGGAGCAGGCGGGGTGTTCAGACGCAGAGGGTTCTGGCGGCAAGCATTTGTGTTTTACTTGGCCTCATGGTTACCTGAAATACACCCTATATAGATACCAGCTCTGTTGATACTGCTGTGCACACATACAACAGTATATAGGTGGATGGTCGTATATATTACTCTGAAGACGTATGGTATATACTACGTACACAGGTGCGTAAAATGGTTGAATAGAGTTTAAGTGGATTGTGAAAAAGCTTGAAAGGCGAATGAAACAACGAAAGAGCGGCCGCAGACGCAGTGGAGAGCGCAGCCCACTGTAGGCAAGTGGTTAACCAAAATAAATAACCAAAAACGGTTGAAAGCCAAGCATAATAGATATTTACAGTTGTACCCGGGACAGTTTCTCTCAAAAATGGGTACAATTTGTTTTTGGCCAATCGCGTGGCTCGTTTGGCGTGTTTTTAGTTGATTCCAGCATGTACCCGTTTTTGAGTGAAAACCGACCGGGCATACCCGTTTTTGGTTATTGCCCAAAAAGAAAGAAAGAACGTGTCGTGCTTCTCCCAGAGATGCGACAGACAATGGATACCTGTCGTCACCCGTTCATTGCATAAATAGTCTACTTGTAGGCCGCCATGCATGTATGTGTACGTGGGCAGGCCACACATTTCCTCGTAAATACTTATTGTATACTATTAATACTGTAGTACGCTATTTTCGACCTGGTAAAGCAAACAGTATATATACTGCCCACAACAGTACTTCTGTGCAGTAGCACATACCTGGTACGAACTATTGTCGTTCGTCATTTGACGTCCTACTAGTCATCATGTTTTCGGTTTGCTTTGAAGTCCGATGTGTATATATATATATGTTGGAGCGCGTAGAGAATTGTATCCGGCGTTTCAATCAGTAGTGTCCTGTACAGCAGGTATGCGCCGTTGCTTTACGTAGGCGCGTGCTACAGAGTAGAGGTGGCACGCCCAAAAAATCTGGGTCTGATCACTTTAGGCGCTGTACTGCTCCTCCTTATAGTACACCATGCAGGTTGTACGGCTCGGCTCGCACGAGGCAACACAAAAGCTACACATCATACCCAGATGATCTGGAATCGACATCTGCCATGAAAGCTCTAGATCACCAAAAGTGGAACTCGATCGTTCGTCCGAGGTGTCGAAGTAAATATTGTTTCTAATGTGTTGTGGTTGGGTGTGTGCTTGACACGCCGGCACGCCGTCGCCACCTCTGCAGAGAGCGTGGAATTCCTGAGCCTGGAGCTGATAACTTTGTCGGTGAGGAGCGTGGAGGCTGAAACCGTGCGAGGCGTTCGCGTAACGATAGGCGGCACGTGCCAGGTCAAGGTGGACGCCTTCAAGGAGGAAGAAATGACCAGAAACCTGCCCCAGATCAAGCTCGCTTGCCAACACTTCCTCGGAAAGGTGAGACGCATGCTAGCTTAAGGGCAGGGGGGCACCGTGTTTGGTTTATGAGGGTGGTCAGTCACTTGAGGAGGAGCTCTATATCTATGTATATATTTGAAAAAAATAAATAAAAAAAAAACAGCTGTGAGCTCGAGGATTTCGTCGAAGCTCATATTTGCTAGCTGAGTGTAATACTTCGATCGCGCGTACTTTACTGATCTTATAGGTCCTCATGTAGGATGTATGTCCCGTATGAGGGGGACACAATCTGAAGCTGAAAAATTCAGGAAGTGTATGTCTATTCGTGAGGGGAGAAACTATTAGAATATATTAAAATGAAAATGAAATAATCTGAAATAAACATACCAGGTATACTATAGTGTTCCGACGAGTTGATGTGATACAGTGGGTCTACTATTAGTAGCATATATACCTCACCGAAGAGCTGATTTGGAGGGAAGCAAAAGGGGCTACACGTACAGTACGTACCCGGTGAAATACCGCCACGACCCCAACGTAAAATGAAAACACAATACACTGGTAGAAGCGACACAATGAGATTCCGACGATTATATAAGGAATCAGGGAAAAAAAAAGCAGCCAAAAAATTTACCTCTACCGTAGCACGCATGGGTAGTCGATACCAATAAATGCAGGGAAGAAGGACTGGCCTTAGGAAATAACCGCACAGCATTTAAATAGCAATGCTGCTGAAGTTGGTTTTACATTTGTTTTTTTTTTAACCGAAGCGTGTGTTGCCCCCAGTAGAGCCCTGCGCAGTACTTGGGTCAGCGACTCCGTCTAGAGACGGCGCTTTTCGACGGACTACAGGTAGGTGCAAACCAATTGCGCGATTTTCGACTCTCGTTCTGCCTTTGCTTCTGGGCGCTTATCGTGCGCTTGAACAACGACCCGGAGTAGTGGGGTTGTTCCGTCGCACCCTGTGTAGTAAGGTGCTGCTGTAGGAGCAATGCGACTTGTCGGCTTGTCTATATGAAGTATATATGTATAGGTCGTATCTTGCCCCCGTCGGCAATAGCGTAGATCTCCTTCGACATCATGGCTATCTTGGTGTTGCAAAGAGCGTCGCCCGCGCGGCAATTCAAGACTTCAGAAACGTCATCCTTGATGGCAGGCCAACGACGACGTGAGCCCCCGCCACACACGATCACTCCACAAAACGACCAATTTGTTTTTTTCTGTTACGATTTTTTTTTCGTTTTCATTGTTTTTGTGTTACGGGACGCATGCATTCCTAACATTGTCTAGTAAGGCGCCTGCCCCACTCGGGAGGCCTTTAATACACCACCCGAAAAACAATGTCCGTAAGGCAACATACGCAACGCGTGCTACGACAAAGGGTAGCATTTGTTTTTGCCTGATAAAGCATATACGCCTGACTGATTACGCATTGGTACCCTCAATAACCCATTGTCGTCGGGATACAAGCAGTATTAGGTTGTGGTATTGCTGGAATGGTGTGGAAACGCCGGGAAATATCTGGTAACAGGTGTAACAATCGTATTGGTAGTACTTGGAAGACGTATCTTAGATGGAAACCCGGGGAATCCCAGAGCGAGGCAACCGAGCTTCCCTCCTTTCGGTATTCCATCGTGGCAAAAGCAATATAAGCTGCTCTTCTTTTAACTTTAAGCAAGCGGCACACGTGAGTACCAAAGAGTGCCTGTTCAATAGGCTGACCTGGCAAGGGATACTCTGTGTCTCTACCCTATTCCCATCACACTTGCAGAATACTATTGGTGACAAACCTACAGCAGCAGGCTTTGGCACCATTCATGGGGTTGCACGTTTACCTTATATTCAAAAACAAAACAGTTTTTGTGGTTGGCGAGGTGTATACGTAGCTCCTCAAGCAACCGCCCCCAGAAGCCAAATGTGGGTGCCACCCCTATCACCGTACGTAACAACCTTGCGGCCTTGGTCGGCCTGTATCGAAAAACGGCTCAAAAACAAACTGGGTATCGAGGGCACTTCTTCAGTCGAGCAGTCCCGTGAGTCACAACATATATGTTGGCCGAAAAACGCACTATTAATAGGAGTTCCCAAATATGTTTAGGCCGAAAGACTGCTACGAGTGCCCCCCCCCTATCGTCGGGCGCGTCGCACTTTTCCCTACACAGCGCATCAACATATGTAGAACAGAACACCCCCCCCCTTCAGTCCCAAAGCTCCGACCGAATTTGTTTTTCACCGACGTGAAAGCAACCTAATTTCTGGGCGACAAAGTATGTTATTCTCTTCCTCAATGTGCGTTTCCCTTGCCCCCCCCCCCCCCCCCCCCCCCCCTCCTTTTTGCACCCCCCGCAACGGATGACTATAGCGGTCAACCGGCACTATAGAGGGGTCAATACTGTATCTGGCCGAACGGGTACTGGGCAGGCAGCCCCCCCCCCTCCCCGGCGCTGTTGTTTTTGTAGTCTATCGAAGATGTGCACCAGGCTTTGCTACGGACTCTCGAAGGGCACCAGCGCCAGATCCTCGGCACACTTACAGGTAGGCCTGTCCACACAGAGTATCGAACGTCGTACGGGTGGCACTTTTATGCGATAATAGGCGTGGAACGTTATGACGTAAACTGTTTCAGACTGACGAGGCGGGGTCTGGTTCTCCCAGAAGCAAACAAAAGCTATACCCAACCATACGAATCGTTGTTGCATACCTGGCACCTAAGAAACGCGAATACTCATTGGGTTAAGCTTCAGCTACAGCATATAGCTTACCACGAAGTATGCCCGCAACTGTATGCGCGGGCTAATCTACGATCCGGGTTAGTGCATTTCGGCCGAACTGGCGTTCGTGACTGGGGGGGCTCTTTGGCTGAGCAAAGCTACCCAGCGGTTTGATTCGTAGGTTATATACCGTGCATACCTAAGGAAAGTTGATCACTTATCGTCTGGTTAAGCTCGAGTTTTTTCTTTGAAAGTCGTTTGGTTTTCGGGCACGGAGGGCGTTGAGTGAGACAAAGAGAACGAGGGGCCTAAACAGGTAAAAGGTGCAACCCCTTCCGTAGCTCCCGTAGCGAGCAGACCACGGGACAAAATACAGAACCCTTCTTGTCATAAGCAATTAACTGCGAGGCGCGTACCGTATTGGGGGGGAGACATTGCTACCGTAGATTAATCCGGATCTGGGTTCGACTATGGAGTGGACAGGAGAACGAAGGGCAAAGGCTCTTGACAGGATGGAAACAAAAACAAAAGCCTTACGTATCGCCTTCGCACGCGTCATTTCCCGCTGGTAACGTTCTGCACAAACACAAGGCCACCGTGAACGTATCCTTTCTCCCGACACCTTCGGCCAATCAATGCGGTTGAATGGCTTGAGTGAATAACTTCTCCTCCACACTCTCCCGTATATTGTTTATTGGATGCACCGCACGCACGCACACCGCCTCCCCCCCCCCCTCGACGATATCCCACCCTTGGTGACTTGGTTGGGTTACCTGCAAACCTCTGGCGGCGGTACGGCTCTTTTTTCGTTTCGGACATGGCAGTGGAGGAGTTGTACAAGGTGAGAGAGCGGTGCAAAACTCAATAGAGAAACGAACAAAATACCCTTACAAGGGTGGTGCCTTATGTCCGGAGCTCCTCACACCCCAAGAGCTCAATATATCACGCGAACCATGCCTTTGAAAATAGTTCGTTTCTCGCGAGCTGGCCAATCGTGTCTTTGCGTTACAACTACTGTAGTCCCCTAAAGCAAATATACTGCTGTAGTAGTGAGAGTGTCGTATGGTTTTTAATGACTGGCGGTTACTCACTTGAGGGGCTCAACTGGTCCTAGTGACAAAAATGTTGCCACAGAAGGCAAACACTAACTGCAACAGCCCTTACCCTGCCGTGGGGCGAGTGAAATTTCTGCCATGCTTTCCAGCAGCATTGGCACAGGGCTCTTGGAACTCCGGGGCAACGCCAATGTTTCGGCTAGGACCGCTTCAGGGTATTCTCCCCTCTCGCACGCCCAACGGTGATGGACTCTCGCAAACGTTCGCGAAGTTGTCTTGGAATGCGAGGAAATACGAATAATACATGTGGCAGCACCGCGTTATCGCTGCTTTACTGATTTTCCGAACTTCTGAATCTTCTCCCGGTCCCGGCAACCTTGACACCATATGCGAGCATCGTATGATATGCGCTTGAACTTCACCTCTTTGGGCCGAAATATATTTTCCCCGTTTTTCGTCTGATGTCAACATCGAACGGTCAATCGATAAATTTCCGGTAGGGGTGTTGGGGGATTCCAACGCTCCGGCTGGTAGTTTACGTCCTTGTCTGTAAACGGACTTATTCCCGATCGATGGTGCCGTGTGCAGGAGATACGGACTGTAAACTAAATATATTTTGACGCTCGACTGAAGCATGTCGTTCTGGACGTCATTGTGAGGAGCGCTCCAGCATCACCACGCATAAACAACGGTCCTTACATTCCTGTCGATAGTACTACGGGCGACCATCATAGTAAATAGAACCAAATATTGTCAGTAGACAAATGAAAATATTTAGATTTTTGTGTGTATCGTTGGTCCTATGTACAATCGTCCCTCGTCGTAGCACTTTTAATACCGTGAATGAGTGCAGGCCTGCCCCTCCTGCTCGTCTATCGCAATTGTCTGCTGCAAGGCATAGGGCCGGGGTGTTGATTCGAGCCGCTCATCCGTCCGTGTGGTTGCGGTTTGTTTGTCCACCCGACAATATTATCGGTTTGCCTTCCCTCACATCTAAGGAGAATGCGCCGCGTGCCCTTGCGCTCGGTCTTTTCGTTTCGTCTCATGCAGGACCGCGCTGCGTTTTCCCAGCGCGTTCGGGAGCACATCGGGGAGGTGAGAGGTTGGAGTGTGGGAACAGCTTTGGCTCTGGACCATATATTAGTTTTGGTATTTATTTGAGCTACATCGATCCTTCGGCTGGATAATTTAGGTTGGTTGGACTATGTGTTCGATTGACCCGCTTGTTGATACCTGTATGGTGCTTTGCAGGCAGCGAGCAAGTCCAAAGCCGCCGTTGGGTAAAGGTCTGTAGCCCGTCGTTTTGGGTAGGAACGGACGACGGACGAGCAAAACTCTCCGGGTTGCGCCTTCGAATGCTTAGCAAGTAGAAACGCGGGCACGTGCTCCGCGGCTCTAGACATCCCGGTGTATGCTATTTGACGCCAACTGTAGTAGTCCTTGTACTGTAGTGCTGCTAGTAGTAGTAGTAGTAGTAGTAGTAGTAGTCATCGTGGGCGCCAATGATAGCGTGGCGGGTAAGTGAAGGACCATGGTCAACAGGGATATTTGTACCGGTAGCGGTCGCCGCGTAAGGTTTTTGTTGCAATTGCCAGGGATTCTACCGCTCCTTGCGCTACGTTACGATACACAGTGGGTCTCTTCACTTAAACGTCTGCACATTCTGGGAGTGCCCCATTGCGTGCTACGAGCGAAACTTAGGGGGGGGGGGGGTGCAAGCGTGCCAGTCGTTTTCTTTGAAGAGCTTTGTGACGTGCTGGTTTTAAAGCTCTGTGTAGCACGTTTCCGCCCGGAATAGCAATATTAACAGCGCACACGAGTACTGCACTCGTAGTACTGCCACTATCAACAGTACGCTACTGTGTACCTACCTCCATATTGGGGCTACAGCTTCGCTCGTGTTTGCCTTTGCCGTCGACTGTGTATCTGCAGGACCTGCACAGCATGGGCTTTGCGCTGGTATCCTACACCGTCAATCAGGTCGAAGACACGCAAGGATAGTAAGTATGGACCGTCCGTGCCTGCTTGCCTGCGAATATTCATACCCATTGTCGCAACTCGACAGTATCAACGTGTGGATAACGTGCTCTGAATAACATCATAGTACGAGTATTCGTACGATCGTTACGTTTTTTGTACGCGGCTGGCATACGCTAGGGGAGCCCTTGCCTGATATGTATATATACATAAAGCGAATCGCGAAGCGATTGGGTTTGTAGAGAAAAGAGGCGGGCTATGACAGAGGAGTAGCACGTTTTTGGGTGAAACCGTTGCTACGTATACAGCTGACGCGGTTCATTGACTGACGAACTACGGTAGTTACTGCATCCAGTGTTTTAGTTGGAACGAAAATACTGGTGTATTTTGTGGTTGCAAACTTGTTGGTCGGTCCTGAATGGTACGCCGCGGAATTGCTCGTCGGGTTCAGTTCCGTTGTGCCGCACTGAATCTCCAGATATCAGGGTTTTGGGTGGGGCACTACTGCAAAGCTCTTCGAGTGAGGAGCGTCATAAAACAGTTACGTTTGTTGGTACTGTAGGGGCCAAGACTACCGTCGCACGTGTCGGAAGGTGTGTGCCTGTTCGCCGCCAATCTGTCCCGAAGTAGTAATGCCGCCGTGTGTATACTACAGTAACAGTTCATCAGAACAATCCTATATAACGTGGAACATACTGGAAATTGTAGTCGTGACAGGGCGAAAACCTCAGCGCGTCGTACTGTCCGACAGAACTCTTTTCCTGCGGAACTCATTTGAGTTTCAGCTGCACCTTGCGACAAAGCGAATCGGTGAACTCTGTCCCACTTCCATCCAAACGTCGAGCAGGCAGAGTTTTCCCTGTGTAGATCATCCGGCTCGTACTTTAATGTTTATGCGTAGTCACGTCTATCCCTCGTGTGGGGCACAGCTCTCGTTACATGCCATTTCTTCGACGCCTCAGCCTTACCGGTGACTGGTGTGACCGTACGGAGGGGCACGGTTAGATCATTTTATGCTTTCAGCCGGTCAGAGCCACCCAGGAGAAGAGAGTAGCCATAGCGGTACCCTGTAAAGTTGTTTCAGTGCTGATCGTTTGCGGAGTTGAATGTTTGCGGTGTGCAACGACTTGGATTCACGTTTGCTACACTTCTCCAAACCACTACTTGGATGCCAAGTTTTTAGCCAGGTACCGATCCACGTGCTCAAGTGGTCCCAACCATCGGTAGTTGAAAACGGGGGTCACTCCCCTACCGTTTCACCAGCCCGGAGTTAGCCTCCAACCCCGCCCTGTGCACGCCTAGACTCACACCCTCAACTCCGCCCCTCCCTCTTCCCCTCCGCGGCGCACACCTACCTCTCGTTCCCTCTCTATCTGACCTTCCGGTGGCGGTTTGAAAAACGTCTTGACAGCATGGAAGCCCTCGGTGCTACCCAGACCGCCCTCGTGAAGGTGTGTGTAGTGTACTACAGTACTACCCCGGCTGGTGTGAGGAATAGCTTATTTTGGATTGGCGCTCCAAAACATGTCTCAATTTGTTTGGGTTTTTGGCTCCCAGGTTTGTATCTGCTGTGTCTCTTTATGATTGGGTGATATGCTTCCATCATTTACCTAACGCGATCTGACTACAGTGACCAGTTCGACTCGGGTGAGCCCGCTTGAACGCTTCTCCGTGTGCTCTTAGAGCCCCGTTCGTAGCTCCGTCCCGGCAATCATTCGAAGTGCAGGAGGGTAGACCCCTCCCTTTGACGCCTAGGCCTGAGCAGCACCCACAAACCAATGGGTTGCTGAACGATTTTCGTTGTGAGTGGCACGCTTCAAGGTATCAAATACCTCCCGCGCTTCCACCGCACCACACACTCTGATACACGATTTATCCTGACTCCTGTTTTATCATCGTTCTATGTTGCTTGGGAGGCGTTTTCCTGTTACGCCCAGTACGTAAACTGCTGTACCACCCCCGTTGTATGCCTCGTCCTATTCGCTATAATACCGGTATAACCTTTAGCGCGAGGCTGCGGAGGGAGAGAGCAAGAACATCTCCGAGGCTAAGAAGCGCGTGGCGGAAAACGAGAGCTCCGCGAACATGGCCGAGGCGAGCTACCGCGCCGAGGCCCACGTCAGCGTGAGTGAGAGGGGGTCGGTGGGCGTGGGTTTGAATTATTACTGGGGGGAGTAAGGGGGAGTGCACGACTCGCTTTTTCACACGTTGGGCACACCACGATCAATACTACCACATACATACCTGGTAGAACCTAACGTTACGGGTATGATATGCTTGTGTACCCTGTATTTGTTTACTGTAGTGCAGATAGATCCAACCCAGAGGAAACGTGTCCTAGGGCATGCAGAGTGAACGGCCCCTACCCCGGAAACACGATGGAGTTCATACAGATCGTGCACATCATACAAATCATACAGATCATATAGACCAGAAATACATCTGCCCTTAACGGTCTAGATCGTGAACTACTACTCCTGCTGTAGGAAGCGACGATCTGCCCCAGGTGTGCACTGTGTCTATCGTTAGCAAAGAGAGTCCGTGCTTTCTTTGACCCGCTGCGTCAAGGATGAAAACGCCGTGGTTTGGAAACCCGTGCTACGATAAGGGTAGCATGTTTCGGACAGTTTATTTTATGACAATTACGTGGTTCTCAACTGAAAGCCACTGTCCTCAATACCGTTTGTTGTTTTATTGAAATGTGCTTCGTATTGTTGCTAAGACCACATGGCTCGTCGGTTTTACCTTTCGGTAATTACTCAAAATCAGTTTCTTGGGTGGAGTAGCGAGCGCCTCATGGGAGGAGCAGCAGAAAACAATACCGCTGCACCCCTATCGATGCCGCTACGCGTGGTGCGAACGACGTGGATACCGAAAACGGCTCGGTTTGGCAACACGGTCACCCTCTAGATGTGCTGGCGGTGATACGAGGGTGTATTCCGAGCAGATGAACCAAACCGGCCACCCGCTACAGTACCGTAGTCGGCCAAAACGACACTTGGCGCCGATCACCGGTGTAGAGGAAGGCGAGGACCTACCGACGGGGAGTCTGTTTTTGGCACGCACAAGGGTATCGCCAATCTGCTCTGCTGGTGAGCTGGTGAACGATGCCAGATGCCGCACCATGTCCGCCCTGCTGTGAAAGTGGCGACGCCGTATTGGTACCGCAGCGGCGAGATGACCTAGCCTTACCCACGCACCTACTGATTTGTACAGTGGGTTCACATATACTGACACGCACAGTAAGTTTCCCCGGAACAATATTCGGCGCCTGGACGTTTTTGTTTTCGGCGAGTCTTGCTGCGGTATGGGTTGAAGGTTTGAGCCGAACCATTCCATCCGGACAAACCTTCCTCAAGCGCGGAGCTAACCAGCACCGTTGGGGTCAGAAATGTGATACACAGGGTGCTTCGGTGACCCCGTGCTATGGTAGAGGTTGCACGTTACACTCCCAAAACAGCAGCATAGAAAAAGCTATATATTCTCAGGGATTTGCACACTAAACAAATTTCAAGAACATCCGCGTTCCTCTACGTACTATGATTGATTTGGTGATTCTGTGGAACGCCCTGCCTTTGCCCTTGCCGTGTGGTTACTCTTTGGGTGTGATGGACAATTCAAAAACCACTGACTGTCAGCAAATTTATCTGCTCTCGTTCTTTGTTCTCGTTGTGTCGTAGTTTTTAGTCAATGCCACCCCTAACCCTTACCCTAACCCTAACCCTATCCCTATCTCTATCCCTGGCATTATCTGTTTTTTCTTACCTTAAGGTTGCGTTGGAAGACGAGAAGCGTGCCGCGGCCGACCGAGACCTTGCTCTCAAGAGGGCCACGTACAAGGCGGAGGTGAACAAGGCGGAAGCCGCCGCGCAGGTGGCCTTCGAGATCGAGAAGGCAAAGCAGGGGCAGACGGTGAGCACGGAATCAGGGCTTTATACTGGTAGTCCTTGACCCTAACTTGGACACAATGGTAAGATAGAAACGATATCGGTTAAATATTATGATTGACTAAACAAATAAAAAACAAACGCTAACGCTAACGCTAACGCTAACGCTAGCGCTAACGCTAACGCTAACGCTAACGCTAGCGCTAACGCTAACACTAACCCTAACCCTAACGCTAACGCTAACGCTAACGCTACCGGTGAACCCTAACCCCACCCCCCTCGCCCCCCGCGGAAATTTCCTCCGGATGACAAGATGAAACACATGTAGTTACTGCTGTAGTGTGAACTACCAACGGCTTCGTCGACGATGGTACACGGGTGAGCAAGGGTCAACCGCTAGTTGCTTGCACACACCAGTGGAAATCTGAAGGCCATCCAGCTTCACTGTAGCCCTCTCTGTGTTGCTGTAATCACCACAATGTTCCTGTCTTGAGCGCTAAGAATGGCTGGGCTGACGAAGCCCCTCAACTGAGAACATGCCCAACAAGGCATGCGGCTTTATATTGGATCCGATCTATCTGTTTTCAATTATAGGAGGCACCGAATACCTCTGGATTCGATGCATACGTTTTAATGGTATCCGTTACAGTAGATTAATGCGAAGCCCACGGTATTGTGCTCGCAGCCGCATCGGGCGCACGTAGCACATACCCTTTCTCGGACTCGGCCATTGGGTGGCTTACTACGTAATGTATGCATGGAGATTCTCGAGTGAGTGTCCTCAGAAACAATGCGGGCTACCCCTACTGAAGCAACGCCTCGTTCTGCTGAGATGCTAATACAACAAGTATTATGTTTGAAAATTCCTCGGGAGAAAAACAAGAGCTATGATACCCCTACCGTAATACGCCTCAGTATGTTTTGAAACCCTGCGTGTTTGGAATGTTCACCTACAGGTGGTGAGAGAGATAACGAAGCAGAAGGCGGAAGAGGCTGTCATTCTCCTGGAAGTGCAAGGCACGGAATCGCTCCGCGTGCAGAAGCAGACGGAGGGCACTTCCCTCGCTTTCCTCGTCGAGGAGAAGAACCGGGCCGAGGGCGTGCGGGCTTCCGCGGAGGTGAGTGTGTCCTCAAACGCTCTACTATTACGAGGGACCATAGTAGATAGGACCTACATTTCACGCGAAGACATACCACTCTGTCCCGAAATATAAACCACTTATGTACAGTACTATTAAATGAAAACGGTGCTTATATTTAGGGACAGAGTGGTATACATTTAAAATTTGCCCCTAACAATATTTGGTCCTCCTGTAGTTACTATGGTCCTCCGTAGTACTCCTCGGACATACCAGTATAATCGATTCGATTCCCACTTCAAGATCACGAATGTTTAGGCCAGGTATACCACTGATGATCTGTACATACGATATCTAGCTCAAATTTCTGCCGCATGGGACCCCAACAAGATACGGATGACCTCTGTTAAATAGGACAGGCTTCCTGGGTTAGATCCGTGTCGCAGTACATATAACTTTCCCCCAATAAACTGCCTTTGAACCAACAGTACGCGTGCCACGATGAACAACCCCATACAGATAGTTCCTAAATCCCAATAATGATTTCCAACGATGACGCATGCCTTTTTGACCTACGAAAAGGTACTTGTAGTTCCTGCGAGGGCTGAGGAGCAGAAGAGTGGCGTTCAGTCATCAGAGTCAGAAGCATTTGGGCCAGAAAGCGATATACCTCCCGATCTTTCGAAGCACCCGCCTCGGATCAAGCGCACCAAGGGTACATTGTTTTTGTTCCGTCTAGGCGCATACTGCCCGGTACTACGATAGAGTCTGAGGGTGGTCACTTGAGGAGCTCTTCTATACCTCATTCATATAAAAACTAATTTTAGAGGAAACCAAAAGTGCTATATACAACCCGATGGACAAAATCCCCATATGGCCTAAGGGCCCGTTTTAACGAAGAAAAACAAAAAGTCAATTTGGAAAAAAACAATCAAATCCGCTTTTCATTGGTCAACACGCGCACCAGCACCAAAGATTAGGATCTTGGGGGTTGCTGGTGCGTGTGTTGACCAATGAAAAGCGAATTTGAATTTGATTTTTCCCAAACTGAATTTATTTCATACTCGTTAATATGGGCCCTAAGTGCAAAACGAAACATATTGCAACACAAGAAAAATGGAATTCCGACGATTTTGTGGTTAACCCTTTAAGAACCGGTCCCCATGTATTTGGGGAAAAACTACTTGGAATAAGTGTGGGATAAGTATTTTTTTTCAGTTCTGAAGGGGTTAAGGAGCCCTCCCGTCATTAAAAAAAAAATTCTACCAAAAAGTGCTGGTACATACCTCTATCGTAGCACGCGTACTTCTAAGTCGGCGTTTTCGTGGGGGTATATCGAGCCCCTTAAGGGAGAGGCCCCATAAAAAGATAAGTAGTGCACCCCCTGCCTTAAGCTTGCACGCCTCCCCCAAGCCAGGAGGATCGTCAGACATATCACGAGCTGACGCGTGCTACGATAGCGAGGTAGCGCTTTTATTGGCTCAAACATTTTCTGAGTGACCTATTAAAAAAGCCTCCTTCACACAAAATCGTCGGAATTTCAGTACGTATTGTGTTGCGAAATATTTTTCAATGTGCACTTAGGCCATGGGATTTGTTCATCGGGTACATAACACTTTTAGTTCACTCCCAAACGAGTTTTTGTTTTTGTCGCGTGAGGTTTAGAGCTCCTTTTGAAGCGAGGCGTCTCCGAAAACATACGGTGGCCCTCGACCGTAGCATGTGTCCTATTTAATTAACGTTTGCCCCTAAGAAAAGAGACGGAATGTGACATGGAGAAGTTTGGCAGAGACAAGATAGTAGCGAGAAAATGATCGCTATTTCTTAGGAGAGGGATGTTGGCCACAGGCGGCGAAACAGGAAGGGGATAGAATTAGCAAAAATGTTTATTTGTAATATATGGGAACAACGCAAGGAGCGCCCGGATGTTGGAGGTGTCTCTATTAGGAGTAGGAACGGTGCTCCGTCTCGAACGGGGTGCGTGGTGAATGGTTGATGACTAAGACAAGCAACAAATTAGTACCTCCCCCTACGGTAGTACGCGGCCTCCGATGTACACACTGCGGTCCTTTTGGGGCCCGGTCACGTCATCTCTCCACCCCCCACCCCCCCCTCTGCTCCGTCCCGGCATAGTAGGGATGCGAGGGTCTATGGTCATACAACTACGGCCATGAATGAATGTGAAGTACCCCCCCCCCCCCGGTGTGACGTACGTGCGCGCTGAGCAGGCCAGGGCTCACGAGATCCACCAGCTTGGTGTGGCGGAGGCGTCGGCCATCCTGGCCAAGGGAGAGGCCGAGGCTAAGGTATGCACACCAACCTATTTGTCTGGCATTGGTGTACTGCTCAAAACTAGTGTCCCTGGCGGAACGGATCCGTCATCTGCTGTGCATGCCTTGTGCTCTTCGTTTCGGTTCGAGGGAGCACTCGCAGGGGCATTATTATCTAAGAGAACAGTAGTGTTTCCCTACGTCTTCTGATGTTTCTGAATTATTTTGCTGGTATTAGATACCCTGGTACGATTTTCTGCTTTTGCTGGCATGCATGGTGGTCAGCGATCCACGCGATATATTATTGTAGTGCATGTCGTGTTTTGACCATCGGGATTTAAAAATATACAAAACATTCGTAAACAGTTTGTGGCGCGCGGGAATATCAGCAAGGGTAGGTATTGTTGTGGTGCTCCCGATGCAGGCGTATGGCACCCAAACTTACAATAGCAGCTCGAAATGAAAGTTACAGTCATGCGTGGTCCGTGTACCACTCAAACATGCCTCATATTATTTTCTTGACTCGAGCACGTCTCAATTCGAGCGAGCTTTGCACCAATGTCAAGCGTTCGATGCCCTTTGTGCTTCCCCCCACTCCGCTCTGGTCGATGATACGCTCTACTCTAGGTTCTTGCTCTTCGCGGTGACTCCTTTAAGCACTTCGGCAACGCCGCCGTCGTGCAGAGCATCGTCGACAGGCTGCCCGAGATCGCCCGCGAAATCGCAGCCCCGCTGGCCAAGACCGAAAAGGTATGTCCTCATCCGGGGCCAGACAACAATACTGTAGGTAACCCCTCGCCTGCGCTCGATCTTCTCTGTGTGTCCCACGACCCGTAGAGACATGCCTCCACATTGCCACAGGTGGCTGCTGGGATCCATCCCTTCTTGAAATATCACTCTTCTCCGTCGCGACGTGGAACAGTGTAGCAAACCTCCCAATTCGGTGCGCCTAATGGTGTACTACATTGATTGGTCAATGTCCCCACAAGTGTTTGAATGCACCCGTATTTTGCAGGGGGGGGGAGGGGGGGATCCCGCGCCACAGGCTTGTACAGTGCGGTAAAGTGAGCAGAGCCATGGTTCTACAGTGCCATACAGTGCGATAAGAGGGGTTACGTTTGGGTTCGACGTGTGTTGTTATGATAGATGGGACTGTTGAGCAGAGGAGAGATATACGCACACCCAAGATGTTTTCCTATCTCATTGCGTGTTTTGCTATACGATTCGATAGGGAATGTCCCGCTCATTGGGATGGTCGTTACCTAGTTGAGCGTAGATTTAGTTTCACAAAAGTCGGCGTTTTAGGCAATAAGGAATATACCGCGTTCCTCATACTACTTCGATGTAGATATACTACTAATACCTGTGCAACGATGGGGGTAGCACTTTTTCATAAACAAATAGATCAATGGCATAGCTCCTTGACCAAAAACGTCATTCTTAAGTTGGGCAATATTATCCGTTGCATACCAAACGATCATGCGATCGTTCGTTGGGTTCCACTTTCCATATTTTTCAAAAGTCGGTTTATGGACGAGTCTTGAGCCCCTATACTAAAATTTAAGCAAGGAGCCCCAAAACTCAAAGAGGTACGCCTCTGCCGTAGTATTCCTGGGGGTACGGCCCTGCGGCTGGCCATCAGCTGGTTTCTCCAGCCGACTTCGCTAGTCGACTTGCCGACCGAATTAAGATATCAACAGGCGGCTAACGGCACGTGCCGACCATTAATAGTTGTGAGTCGTGAAGCCCTGCCGACTCACAGCTCAGCCCTGCAGCACTACTATGCTGGTTGCACCCGAGCGCGTACGCACAACAGCAAGGCGTCCATATCCCTTATCGCCTACCGGACGTACCCCTTTTTACAACTACCACCATTATAAGCCGCACTGCCGTATTTACGGAAGTTGTCCTCGAACATATGAGAGCAGTTCCAGTGGCGTCGAGGCAAACCCTTACGCTGCGAACCGTTTCATAACTCCCCCCCATCTATAGGCTGGTTCGGCCTCTAATGATAACGACGCTGTGAAACATACTTCTCACTGCGTGAGCTAAATAACCAGGGTACCGTTTCTAGTTTAGTTTTGGCGGTCACCACGGCTGGCGGTCGAGTCAGATAACCTGTGCGGGGTGGAAAACCTCAAATCCGCGCAAGGGGAATGGTCGGATCGCGTGGAGTGTTTAAGGTAAGGCATCCACCAGGCAGGTACATAGCATACCAGATGCTGTCTCTGGAAGTGGCCACACCATAACCAATTCAAATATTTGTAGGCTGTCGTCCATATTCAAGTCCACAGCACGACCTCGGTTCTTTATAGGATGCAGCTTACCCCTCATGCGACCTTCTCAACTCTTCACGGCGCTTCGCTCTTGGTGCAAGCAATGTCTGCCTGGTTGATGAAAACTCAACGAGCTCCGTCCCGGTATTGTAGCGACTTGAGAGTCTATGGTCATACGATTACTGCCATAAGCGACATGAGTACACCCCCCCTCGTTGCGTACTCCATCTCGACATGGATGCGTGATCAATGGCCAACGACCTAAGGCAAGCGAAACATGAGTATGCCCCCTCCACCCCCCCTGCTCCGTCTCGAAAGTGGCTCACGGACAATGAGTAAATCACTGAGGAAAGAAACTACTGAGTAGCCCGCCCCCCGTTCTCCGTTCATGAAACCGCCTTTTGCAGATGGTGTTCATTTCTGGCGAGGGTGGAGGTGCCGGCAGCCGCCTGACGAAAGACGTCGGCGACATCCTTGCCCAGCTGCCCGAGACAGTCGAGTCGCTTACCGGAGGTGATGGAGTACAATGTTGGGTAGGGTAGGGTAGCAAATACTTGCGCAATGGACTATTTATAGTATAGTAATAGTATGTTATGTAGTCTAACATACCATCATGTCGAGCTCCATGCATGTCCCCTTCCTCCTCTCGTCTGTTCTGTTTTTGTTTGATTTTTATCCTGCGGTTGGTTTGTTTCGTCATCGTCCACAAAATTTAACGTGAGCTGATCGACGTCAATCACTTCTAAAACCACCCAGAATGGAGCAGAAGAGAGCTCCCAGTCCTGCTGCGGATGATGACGGTTTCACAGTTTCGCCGCGAACAGCCACTCGATTGAGTTGCTACCTAGGTCCCCTACGATTGTTTTTGTTATCCACTGAGGCTTTCTGTCTTTTGTTTTATTTGGTTCTTGATATGCACGGCCATCGGACTGTTCACGACTCTTCGCTAGCAAGCCTTTAACGTAAGTTCTGTTTTTAGCGAGGTATATGTTGTATACTCTATGAACATAATTTGTTGGTTTCTTAAAGCGACACACTGCCCCCGTTTACCACATTTCACCAAAGCCTACGATACAACGCCAGTTTTTCGTTTAACGAATTTCATACTAATTGAAAGACATTTTATTAGGTTTCACCTCCGAGTGGTCGGAACGCGGCGGTAAAGATAGTGGCATCACAGCTAATGAAGACCGCCTGCCATCGTTTGGTAGGGGGGTGACATTAAGCGGTGCACTTGCAGCTTTAAGAGGCCACTCTCCCCTTGAGGAGCTCCATAGCATTAGTAAGGACTCGTGCTACGATAGGGGATTGCTTTGGCACGTTTTTCCGGCTGAATTTGTTTTCTGATTTGATGGGCGTTCCTTAACCCAAAATCGTCGCAATATGCCATTCTTCGGTTTTTTGCAAATATTTAGATTATTTTGTGTATCTACTGTAGGTCATGGGAATGTTTCATCGGGTTTGCTCTTTCAGTTTCTCTCAGAATCAATTTGTTTCCTTGCAAATTGCATAGAGCTCCTCAAGTGAGGAACCCTTTCAGAAAAACAAACGGTGCACCTCGCCCTTAAGATGGCATGCGTCTTAAAAAAAAAAATGTAGCACACAAAACTACCGGTGTTTTTAGATAGTGTGTAGGCTACACATGCTACGATAGAGATCGCACTTTTGGGCTGAAAAGGTTTCTGGAGGATCGAGCTCCTTAACACAAAACCGGCGGACTTTGATCATTATGTTGTTGCAATCTTGTTTCGTGGTAGCACTTTTACTTTCCTCCCTTAATGATCACTTTGGGGTGAGGTATAGAGCTCTTCAAGTAACCACCCTTCCAAGGCAAAACATGGTGCACCTCTATCATAGCAGGCGTCGCTTAAACTCCTACTATTATATTGCACTGGTAGAGGTCTGAAACGAAACCATATTTTAAAACTCAATCGATGATGATTCGCAGCTCGTCTGTCGAGGTAGGGGGCCTGGTCAGTCATGATTACGTGTGTTTTGTCATAAAAAGCAAAGCCGGTAACGTTTACGCCGTGGAAGGCGTGTTCTTCCCCACCGTAACGTTCGTAAGTCCCATTATCACGGGGGGGGGGGCAATAGTAAACACGATAAATTTTGCATGTAAAAATAGGTGAACATATAGAGACGCATGCTACGATAGAGGTGCGCCATGTTGTTTCTGAGCTCCTCGCTTAAGGAGCGTCATACCTCACCGAAAAAATGATTTTGGAGGAAAATAAAAGTGCTGCCGGATGCGAAATCTCATGACCGAAGTATATTCTGAAACATTATTCGTCCTAAAAATGAAAAGTCCGACGAATTTGGGTTAAGGAGCCCGCTCGTTCAGAAAACGATTCAGCCAAAAAGTGCTACCTCTACCGTAGCACGCGTCTATATATTACTTTGGGCACCGTAGGTTCTATTTACTAGTGTTTACTATGGTCTCCCCGTAATAGTTATTTAGGTATATTTTCGTTGCCGGAGGTATGCTCCCAGAGGAGTGCAACAGGGTCAGTTGGGCGGTATGCAGGGCCAACGTGCTGCAGCATAGCTCATGGGCAGATCCGTCAATAGCAAGTTCGTGATCTGGAAGTTCCGGCGCAGATAGACCGCTTGATGTATATTGTCTGTGGCATGATGCAAACGATGCGTTTCGGGTGGAATCTGTATGGTACGGCTTTAGGACGACGTCTTACCAAGGGAACCCTTGCGTGTACTAAAAGGTGATCGATATAGTGATATGTCTGATGTGTCAAACACCGTGAGGATCTAGATCGCCTTGAAGATGTAGGCCGGGTTCTTTCCGGTTTGAGTAACCATCCCCAGGCCCACGTGGGCTTCTCTCGTTTTTGTACGAAGTACCTGGTATGTCTTGTATATCTATACCTATACCCCCTGTCACATATTGTCCCCTGTCCCCTGTCCCCTGTTCGCTGTCCCCTGTCCGCTGTCTCCTGTCCCCTCCTGTCACCTGTCCCCTCCTGTCACCTGTCCCCTCCTGTCCCCTGTCCCCTGTCTCCTGTTACCTGTCCCCTCCTGCCCACCCCGGTCCCCTGCCCCTTCCTGCCCCTCCTGCTCCCCCTGTCACCTGCCCCCTGTCACCTCCCCTGTCAATGGCAGTGGACATCACCAAGGGGCTGCAGCGCTATCTGGGAGACGGACCGCCCAAAGAAATATGAGTTCATGAACGCCAAGGTAGTGGACGGTGATGGTCACCACCACGTCACCAGCGCTTCGAGCCCAAACTCTGGGCTTCGCAACCACGACAAACGATGCATCTGCCAGTGGACAGTGTCATCACTGGAGGCTAGTGTACGTACGAGTACAGTACATAGTGCTGGGTGCGCCATGCTGCTGAAAACTACAGTATCGGGTCCAAGAAATTTTCTAGCTGAAGCCTTTCTACTGCAGCTATCAGGACTCCTCGGAGCTGCCGAATTATTGCTTGTTTCGTGTATACAGTAATGAATTGTTTTATGTTTTGTGTTCCGCCTCTGCAAATAGCCGAAGAGACGATCCTTTGGGCGGGTTATGTACGCTAGTTTGATCGAAGTCATTTGCGCGCATATACGGTCAACTCAAGCAGCATGTTACATTCTCACTCAGTTGGCATGGACGAGTGTACGGCGTGGGGCCGTCAGTTTTCCTACAGAGATTGCTAACTTCGCCAAGAGGGGAGAGGAGGGGGGCGGCTGTAGGCTTGCCGTCAACGATTTTCGACGTTGGCGCGGTAATGCGTGCACCCACCCATCAAGTGCAGCGTGTCTCCCGACAGGTTTTTGATGCAAACACGTGGTTTGTTGCATACATTTCGAAATGAGTTGATGAGTCCTTTCCATTTCTTCTGTTGACGTGGAAGGGAGAATTGCTGGCTGGCAGGTGCGCCTCAGTCTCCACGTCTGCGACATTCCCACGTGCCTTCTCTGTGTTCTCTTTCGACAAACCACGGGTTATTCTTGGAAAGTTCCCTATCTCTAACAACCCTATCCTAGGTGTAACTTGTATACAAGCGATCATGGTCACAGGTGCTCTTCTATTAGTAGGATTCGGCGGTTTGGCCACCTCGTCTGGCCGTCCCTACACACAACCACCAGTCAGTACACAAATGATGAGCTGTTGTTTTAGGCGCCTAACGCGATCGGTCTCACCCGCGAGCCATACTTGGTTCAGGGCAACCCGGCATCTATTGATACAAGCGTGTGCGATTTCTACCTTGTTGTGTTTGTTCGGATCGCCTTTTCACGTCTATTTTCCTTCCCCTCAATAGGTTGCGTTGCTCCGTCTCAAAAGGGATGCGTGGTCAATGGTCAAATTACTAAGGCAAGCGACAAATGAGTACCCCCGCCCCCCCTCCCCCCCCCCCCCCCCCCCCCCCCCTCATTAGGTTAGTGAAAGGCGACCCGTGTTCGTTCTGGCATTGACAATGGCGAAAGGGGAAATGGTGATTGCTTTAGCTGCAGCTCGGTAGCGAACCGCTTCTAAATATCTTCCTATACCGTGTCGTGTAGTGCATTCATGTTGGGTGTTGACCCTTCCGCCCTCTCGAAGATACGTTCCAGAAGTAGTTGTATATACCAGGTATCTATGGAAGAAAATGTACTTTCCATGAAAGTCGGATTTACAACCATAGAAGTTGTGTGAACTGCCATATAATCTGTCTCTATGGGATATTCCACCCCCGCTTGGCACCCTGCTCCCGCTTGGTACCTTGACCCCGCCGTGGGTCCTTCCCGTGGTCCTTCCCATTGGGCACCCTGCTCGCACCCACAGGGTGCAGATATTCCATGGAAACTTCCTTAACAACACTTACTACAGGGGAGTATTTTTGTTTCCTGCCATGGAAGTAAACGTTCCTTATGGAAGTAAAGTTTGGATGTATGTGGTAACTTCCATGAAAGTGAATACAATACGAAGGCAAGGGAAATAATGTGGTGGAGATGTATGTATCGCGTGTCTTCCCGGTTGGATCTGTACTACAGTACTACTGTACCGTATGCAGCTCCTACAAAATTCCAGGCGTATCATGACGGCAAGTTTCTGATGGATCTACAGTACTCTATGTGGATGATCCATAGATAGTCGTCTGTCCGATATGTGGACGGTTCACTGTCTTCGCGGCTGTCGCCGGCGATCGGATTGTATACAAGGGATCGCCGGTTGGTGATGGGCAAGGGCGCTTGGACACCACGTACCAAAAAAGCCGAGGAAAACAGGCAGGAAGCGCGAAACCGTCATTATTCCGAACCGAAACAAAATTTATGATACGATATGATACGCACGGTAACACTTGCTACGAGTATGCAGAATCCGAAACGCTTCCCGACGCAATGCCGCTTGTTTTTAGCTGAGCAGCACTACCGTACACCAGCACCGCTCCCGGGGATAACAGCCGCACCAACAAGCGCTGAGCAGCAGTAGCAACAGCGGCGGTACCACCCACGATCAACACGAACACCAACCCTAGCACTGCAGTGTAGCACGGTCATTGTTGTGCTCTACGACAGTAGCACCGTCAAGATCGCTCCCGCCCAAGACCAGTTCAACAGCAGATACCAGCACCACCACCGGCACCAGCACCGGCACACCAGCTCGAGTTGAGCAGCGAGACCATCACAACCACCCGTGAGCAGCAGCAGCAGCAGCAGCAGCAGCAGCACCGACACAAACATCGACACCCGTATAAGGTCTGCGGCGCCAACAGCATCGGCCTCAGCCAAGCGCATATCGACAGCGTCGGCGCTTTTCACCCACTGGCCTAGGACATGGATCCCACCAACGAGATCAACCCGGGTAAGGGCCGAACTTGTTTCTATGACTACTCGTACTGTTTCGTTTTCTTTGCACCCCCGTTTATTTTGTTTGGCTCACGCCCCGAGTCGTACCATTCTTTGAGCTCTTCAGCTCCCTCCCTTTTAATACCTGGTAACTCAGATCGATTGCTGTACGGCATGACTCGAAGAAAAATAAGCTGCACACTGATTGGACAGGTCGTCGATCCTTGCTCATATTGTCCGCCTAGATATTTCCGGGCAGCTATATTCCCTGGCCTGTGCGATCCACCTCGTTCGTGTAGCCAAGATCTACTTCAGGTAGCAGGTTGGATCTATTTTTTACCTGCCCTGGACAATATTTCATAACGGCAGATTAAGATCCAGATGATCTGCGCGCAGAAGATCGTGATCTATCCGACGTGTGGAAACTTCGGGAATAAGCTGCACGCTGATTGGACAGGTTGTCGATCCCTTCTCATATTATTGGCCTAGATATTTCCGGGCAGCTATATTCCCTGGCCTGTACGATCCACCTCGTTCGTGTTGCCAGGTAAAAGCCGTGGCACCTGCAAGATCTACTTTAGGTAGCAGGTTGGATCTATTTTGAACCTGCCCTGGACAATGTTTCATAACGGCAGATTAAGATCCAGATAATCTGCGCTCAGAAGATCGTGATCTATCCGACGTGTGGAAACTTCGGGTCTATAATCGTAAACGGTATCATGTCGGGAATTTTTGTTGCCAAAATATCACCACAGACAGGCAAACAAATACCACGGTGCCGCAAGATATTGCCCACGTGTTTGAAGCAGCACCATGGGTTTGCCACGCATAGCCATCGAAACGATGCACCACATATAATTGACACGGCCAGAGGCATGCGACGGAGCACCTCTCAGGTACAGTACGTAGAAAATCGGCTCTATGGCACAGGCCAACAACCAAGGTCTAGGACCGACGGGAATACGAGATGCATACATATCGCACATACCACGTACAAAAAGTGAACTCGCAAACAGCAAAAACTGGTGTAGTACAGCGGTGTACTGTTCTCGTACAGTAGGTGTGCCACAGTACTTCGCATGATGGATGTGAGCAATCCTCAGCACACCGAATAGTACGCCACCTTGACCCGCTAATGGTCGCATCCGCTTGCTAGATTCATATCGGCCGAAGTACTGTAGTAGCCGCCTTGAGCGTGGTCGGCTATGTATCGCCTGACTAATTTGTCCCGAAATATAAGAACCGGTTAAATTTCATAAATATATGCAAAAGTTGCTTGTATTTAGGTACATAGTGGTACTGTAGTACGGTGCAAGCGTTGTCCGTTATACCAACGTATACACTGGGTGTACTGTACATTGAACACCGACAAACAACCCACAAGTTAAACACATCCTACTGTACGACTCGGTTCCCAAATGTGAGGAGCGTTTGCATATCAACATTTAACGAAAGCCTCCTTATACGTTGGGACAGCGTGACACACTGTGTAACCACGTATGTATATCATATGCGTGATCTACAGCGCAGTAGAGTTGTAAGGACGATAGGTGATTGATGTATGTTGATTTGCTTGATCTACTACACACAGTACCGTACACCATGTCGCGGGCAAGACCCGTGTGATCTGTATGATATAGCCCAGACGAGATTAATATCCATGATACAGATCCTCACTGATAGCTCAGAACGACAGGTTAGAGGAGGGGTCTACAGCAAGCAGATGATCTGCAGTATACAGTAGGCCGTACTCTGCCCTACAGTGTGAGCGTCTTATCTCCCCGCACCACCAAGTCTACCAGATGTTGCCGACGAAAAACCTGCCGAAGCCGCAGTTACGACCACCCCTGGACTCCTTCTCTTGCCACGCTATAGCACTTGGCCCGAGGAAACACCCGCGATTGGGCCGATATCATGATAAGGTGTTAACTTCACGTTGCTTCAAAAGAGGCCAACCAACACCCTTGGCGATTGATCTTTGAACGGAACTATGAACTCTCCCAGAGAAGTGCTGATTTTCTGTATCGTCAACGGTTTTTTGTCCATGGCGTGTCTGTGTAGTATCTCTTGGTTCGCAGCATTCCCTGGTAGATTTTGGCTATATGGGCTATATAGCAGCTACTGTACTACAACAAATCAACCTACAGCAGTGTACCGGTATGATACCACACGTAAACATGGCTTTTTTTTCTGCGTTATCTCAGATGGATGGGCCTGATGTGGATCTCTCGCAATGAAAATACAGGTCTAGAGAACAGCAAGTCTGCGTCCCTGCTACAGGACACGTTCGGGGGGCTCGACAGCGATTCACGTCGCCCGGAGCTTGACGGGAGCTCCGTCGCCAACGCCGCCCCGTAAGTGGGGGTTAAACTTCGTGGCTGGGCGTCGGCCGCTGTGGGGCACAGTACCACCAGCCAGTGTATCATTCCCTCAATGTGTGTTTTCAGTAGTGTATTATGTTGTTGTTTCCAGTACCATTCACTCGCGTTTCTCAAATCGGTTATGAGGGGTGTAGAGCTCGTTGTGGTGATGGATTACATGGAATGTTAGGAAACGCTGTCCTTATCTACCGTGGCAGCACCCGTCTGAATGCCCCCCTCCCCCCCCTTCTTATCTCTCCACACGCACATGGCTGAATTGAATGCACATGGCAGATATCACAACCGCCTGCCAGACCAGCGGAGACATCAAACCCCCTTTATTATGCCCCCCCAGATTAATACACGCCTGCTTGCATGTATGGCATTGTTTTATCGTAAACTCGACGAAGGGAGACAGCAACCCTCTTTATTTTTGTTGTAGTCCTCGGTCCGCTCTTCCCGCACCCCTGCTTGAATGTAAGGCATGTTATATCGCAACCTTGCCCAGATGGCACACAACAACCCCCCCTATTTCGATGTATTCGCGTGTTCCCTGTTCCTGCACGCCTGCTTGAACGTATGGGGCATACATATCGTAACCTCGACCAGGTGACACACCAACCCCCGTACTGTTGAAGTCTCCCCCGTCCCCTCTTCGCTCACGCCTACGCCAATGTATGGTACATATCGTAACCTCGATCAGATGACACAGCACCCCCCCTCGTTTTCATAATGTGATGCGCCCCGCTATATCCTCTTCACAGCCCCCGCCTCCTTCAAGGTATGGCGTAAGAACATAACCTCGACGACAGACGGTAACCCCCATTATTATGATGCGTCCCCATTTCCCCTCTCCACGAACGCCTGCTTGGGTGTATGGCACATGTGGTATATGGTAACCTCGACCAGTTGACCACCTTTACGTCTGAGTTTTGTTTTTTACGTTTTTCGACGCCATTTCGCGGCCCCCCGTTCCTCATTGCCTCCCCCCCTTTCCCCTTACCATGCACGCCTACTTGGATTGGTGGCATATCGTAAAAGCGAGATCAGCCCTCGTTTTTTTCCACAACGGGAAGGTTGAGGTTTGCCAATATCCGAACAGAATGTTTTCAGAAACTTCTGGCCGAGAGCCTTCCGAAAATAAAATGCTCGACTTCACGGTAGCACCCTCAATTATTACCGTTGTCGAGAACGTGAGCGCTGAAAAACGACGTCACTTGTGCGCGAACTCAACGTGTTTCTTTCGGCATATGGCGCACACCGTAACCTCGTAGCAAAAAGAGGCAGAAGAAGAATCTTGTTCGCCGACGGCAGCGGTGATACGGCATCGGCGACAACGTCGGTGGGGAAAAGGACAGCTCGGATGCACAAGAGAAGGACTACGCCGACACACGGGGAAGGCGACTGATACGCAGTGCATGTATGCGCACATACCAGTCGCCTTCCTCGATGCCGGTGGAGCCCTTCTCTTGTGCTTCTGGGGTTGTCCATGATCTCGTCGACGCTGTCGCTGATGTTCTCGGCCGCTACCGTTGGCGGAACACCATCCGGTTGTCTCCTCTGCTCTGAGGTGACGGTATTCTGCCTTACCGTAGTATCCTTGTGCGAACACTGTAATATTTGTTTCGAAGTACGTGCGGAACACTACTATTGGGAAATCAGCAGTTTTTAAGGGTGGTGTTAAATGGGGCTCGGCTTAATGTTTCCTGTCCGCTTTGGTCGTTTCACTTGTACGTGCCTGTGAAAAGCCGGGAACATATCTGCTTGGCATATAGTAACGGATAGTTAAGAGTGAATGAAGCGCTGTACATTGTCGCCGGATCACCGAAATAAAAATAGTTGTGTTATGATGAACAGATTGCTTGCGCGAAGCCCACACGCGCTGTCCGGACGAGCAGCCGGACATTTTCCTTTTTAAAAAGGTAAAACCACTGGACCACTCAGTCGACAGACACTTACTGTGTGGCTCGGTGGTTTAACCGTTACAATACGGACAAAATATGTATGTTTGGGCTCAAGACAGCCTGTCATCGATAACTTCCTTCGGGCTTGATCAAACCCCTAACCAGCGCCTGGTTTTTCCTTTGTATTGTCCCCCTCTCCTATTGGTCGTGCATCGGTTTAGAGTGGTACATTCCACTCCGACACAGCGTCGATTTGCATTTATTTCCCTTTTTCTTTCACTCAAGCAGAAAAGGTGGAAATACAATACGACCTCGGCGAAACTCGAACCCGGTACTTGTTTATGTTCGTTATGTCAAGGTTGAACCACTCAGCCACACAAGGAAATGTACATCGACTCTGTGCGTCGGAGTCACTACTACTGTGTGTCGGAGTGGAGTGTATCGCCGTAAAACAACACACACCAACACCAATAGAAGAGGGGGATAAATTAATGGAAACACCAGACGCTGATTAGGGGCTTGATCAACCCCGGAGAATGTTATCGGCGTGAGGCTGTGTTGAGCCCAAATGTGTGCTTTTTTTAAATCGTTTTATAAAAGTTAGACCCCACTGAGCCACTCCGTCAACAGCTGGCTCAGTGGGCGCATTGGCTTAGACTTAGTAAAACGAAATAAAGGCACTTTTTTGGTTGGCTTGAAATAACGAACGAAATGAATTCCGGGTTCGAAGCCCTCCGAGGTCGTGTTTCCACTTTTTCTGGGTGCGTCGAAGACAAAGGGAAATGTAAATCGAAAGTGTGTCGAGTGCCTGATTGTGTGCCGGGGTGTACCGTTATAAAAGAACGCACGACCAATACGAGAGGAGGGCCACACCTATTAATAGTAATACAATAGGCGTTTATTAAGGGCTCCATCAAGCCCGGAGATGTTGTCGGCCGCAGGCTGTCTTGAGCCCAGCGGTTCTTCTAGTCTTCGTTTTCTGTAGAGTAAACCACTTCTCGGACTGAGTCAGCATGGATCAATGGTTTAACCCTTATAAAACGAACAGCCGCAGTTCGGTTCAGAACCCACAGCCATCGTATGTCGAGCGCTAGCGCGCGGAGAGTTAAGCCCAGCTTCTGTCGACAATAACACGTAGCAAAAACAAGACAGAGAAGAAACTTGTCCGCCGACGGCGGCGGTTATGTGGCATCGGCGACAGCGTCGGTGGGGGGAAGGACAGCTCGGATGCACAAGAGAAGGATTTTGCCGACAGACGGGTAAGGCGACTGATACGCAGTGCATGCATGCACACATACCAGTCGCCTTCCTCGTTGCCGGTGGAGGCCTTCGTTTGTGCTTTTGGGTTGTCCATGCTCTCGTCGAATGCTGTCGCTGATGTTCTTCGCCGCTACCGTTGGCGAACACGATTCGGTTGTCGTCTCCTCTGCTTTGAGGTGGCGGTACTCTGCCCTACAGTAATATCCTGTACAAACACTGTGAATACAACATTTGTTTCGAAGTTTGTGCGGAACACTATTATTGGGAAATCAGCAGTTTGTTTAGAATGGTGTTTAATGGGGCTCGGGCTTGATGTTTTGTGTCCGCTTTGTTCGTTATACAGTAGTAAGTGCCTGTGAAAAGCCGGGCATATATCTGCTTGGCATATAGCACCGGATAGTTAAGAGTGAATGAAGCGCTGTACATTGTCACCGGATCACATAAATAAAAGAGTTGTGTCATGAACAGTTTGCTTGCGCGACGCCCACACGCGCTGTCCGGACGAGCAGCCAGACACTTTCCGTTTTATGAAGATAAAACCACTGGACCACTCAGTCGACAGACACTTACTGTGTGGCTCGGTGGTTTAACCGTTACAAAACGGACAAAATAAGTACGTTTGTAAGACAGCCTCCCGTCGATAACTTTCTTCGGGCTTGATCAAACCCCTAATCAGCGCCTGATCTTTCCTTTGTATGGTCCCCCTCTCCTATTGGTCGTGCATCGGTTTAGATTGGTACATTCCACTCCGACACAGCGTCGATTTATTAGGGGCTTCATCAAGCCCGGAGAATGTTGTCGGCCGCAGGCTGTCTTGAGCCCAGCGGTACTTCTTGTGTTCGTTTTCTAAAGGTTGAACCACTGCGCTGACTGAGTCAGCAGCTCACTGAGTGGATCAATGGTTTAACCCGTATAAAACGAACAGCCGCAGTTTGGTTCATAACACACAGCCATCGCATGTCTAGCACCAGCGCTCGGGGTTAAGCCCAGTTTTCGTCGATGAAGAGACCCAAGACCATCATTCACGCGGCTCAGCATGGCGTCCGGTACCCTGTGCAATGAACAATTCCGACGTCGAATGTGCTTGGACGCAACAGCACACACACCCTCCCCGTATCTACAGCTTACCATTACGGAGGAAAATAATTATTATGACCGCACATTGTATAAAAAAAAAGGAAAATGTATAGTTTGTTTTTGGGTGTAGACCATACGTCCTGTTTGCTATGGTCACCCGTTATATATACGTATATCGTCCTGCTGTACCCTCCGACGATGTCCAGCTCAAATGCCAACTCCTCATTAGCCACAGTAGCAATAAAAAAATACACCAAAAAAAAAACGAAAAGAACAGCGCTACGTAATGTGACCCTGATTTTCACTTTCGAGCTGTTAGGTCACACGGCCGGGTGGCTCTGAACCGCACTCAAAATAGGACGCGATTATGTTTTGTTGCCGCAGCGCGCCAGACGCATGCTACGATAGGGGTTCCTCGTGATTTTTCTGAGCTCCGCACTTGAGAAGCTCCAGACGTCACCAAACAATAATAGACGAATGCTACGATAGAGGTGCACCGTGGTTTTTCCTGAGCTCCTGAGCTCCGTACCTCACCCGAAAAACGTTTTTTTAAGGAAACCAAAAGTACTACAGTACCCCACCAGCAATCCTATGAGCTAATAATAGGTATACCATGGAAAATGATGGCAACACAAGAATGAAAGTCCGTCGAGTTTGGGTTAAGGGCCCGTTTTAACGAAGAAAAAAAAATTCAATTTGGAAAAAAATAAAAATTAAATTCGCTTTTCATTGGTCAACACACGCACCAGCACCAAAGATTACGATTAGGATCTTCGGGTACAATCTTGGGTGGTGGTGCGGGTTCTGACCAATGAAAAGCGGGTTTTTTCAATCTTGGGTGGTGGTGCGGGTTCTGGCCAATGAAAAGCGGATTTTCTTTTTTTTTTCCAAATTGAATTTATTTTTTCTTCGTGAAAACGGGCGCTAAGGAGCCCGATCATTCAGAAACAAAACCAGCAAAAAGTGCTACCTCTATCGTAGCACGCGTCAATATGCAGTAGTTTTTGGAGGAAATTGAAAGTGCCACCCGATGGACAACTCTCCTCTCAAAAATGTTGCGACACAAACATAAAATCCGACGAGTTTGGGTTAATCTTTGGTGCTGGTGCGTGTGTTGACCAAGGAAAAGCGATAGTTTTTTTTTTTCCAAATTAAATTTATTTTATAGTCGTTAATATGGGTGGGCCCTAAGGAGGCCGACCGTTCAGAAAACGTTTAAGGTCAAACGTGCTAACTTTATCGTAGCACGCGTCACCATATACTCCCGTGGCGGTGCATATCGCGAAACCGCGGAAGCATAAACACCGAGAGCTGCACAGCAACAACACATTACTCCCTCGGCCGAGTAGCTTCAAGCAACCGGAAAATGAAAGACCAAAAGGTAACCGGCCCCACCGCAGCAGCACCAGTCACAAATATACGCCTTTTTCAACTACAGTACATCGCTGTACGAAATGCACTTTTTTTCGTTTTTTTTTTCGTGACGACATTGTTGTACCCCGTTCATGCCACCACATGCCATGAAAGGTGCTACAACGCCCGCGGCACCGGTAACGCATCTAGCCTCCCCGAGTGCCGGGAAAAGTTCTCGTGCTGTGTGGAGTTCCAAGGAAGCGTTGAGAGCACCGAGGAGGATCCCTGCCAGCCGCCGGACCAAGATCACAACGACAGCATCATGAGCAGTACCCAGAAGCAAGAAGACCAGAGTAACAAGAAGACCGACGTCCCGCGCAAGGCCAGAGGCGGCGAAAGTTGGGAAAAAGCCCGTGCACTCGGGCAGTCATCGAGGGGACCCCTCGCTGAGATGGGGGCGGATGCGGATAAGCAGGTGACTGGTGCTGGAACTACAGTGTAACGCACAGCGACCTAGAGTATTTCCAAGCGTAGCTATCACGGACGACCAGAGTAATTAGGACCTACAACAGAAACACACGAAACCTACACATTTCCCATTTTTTACTAACACTGTTTGGTAAGATTTAATATGGTCCCTCGTAGTTATATACTGTAATACTTCAAATATGATTATTGCAGTAGTAAGTCGCCGAAAAACCGACTTTGAGGAACGATGAAAGTGCGACCCGATTGACCAGGTATAGCGCGAATAAGGCATGCCCTATATTTAAACACCCAAACTAAATGTTGTTCCAAGGATAAGGCATATGCCTTGGAAGGCGCATGTCTTATTGGGTATAGTTCCTCGGTGAAGGAAGCCCCAGCAGTCATAAACAGGGCTACACTCTATCGTGTCATGCCTCCGTTGATTGAACACCGAACATTCAACTTCAAGGTGTCAAGGCTTCACACGTCGGATATGTTAGATAGATCAGATAGATCAGATAGATCAGATAGATCAGATAGATCGTCTACTATATATCCTAGGCTGCCGTTATGATATATCGTGCGGGATCTGCAGAAGAAGTACATTATTAATACGAGTAGTAACATCAAATATATGACCGTATAAAGCACGATCGAGAGCACGACAACGATTCACACATTGGACATCACATTATCATGATATATCTATCCATCTGCAATATATCATCTACTGTAGTTCCTCAGCTGCCGTTCGTTGTGAGATGTTTGCACGGCCTGCATAGTTCAAATCCATCCCAGGAAACAAGTTGCTAGATCATGCAGAATATACATATGCGGCTTCCAGCCGGCGCATAAGCTTCGTAGATCATACAGATCATGGATATCCTTGTATCCACTGTAGATTCTTCTCTGAAGGATCTACGTAGATAATCCACCGGGAACTATCGATGGTCTGTTCGGGGTGTGAAAGGATCCGTTCTACGTATCCCGATCATGTGTTCCGCCATACGCACCGCGCGCGGCTCCACCTAACCAGGCCATTGAGACCTTGATGAGATAGCTGCAGGTGGTGAAAAAGGGGGTCGAGGAAACGGCCAAGGCCTCGAAAGTTGTCGAAGAGAGAACGAGAGAGAGAGAGAGAGAGAGAGAGAGAGAGAGAGAGAGAGAGAGAGAGAGAGAGAGAACGAGAGAGAGAGAGAGAGAGAGAGAGAGAGAGAGAGAACGAGAGAGAGAGAGAGAGAACGAGAGAGAGAACGAGAGCGAGCGGTGAATTGATCCAAGATCTTGATATTGTCACGCAGGCATGGGAGGCAAGGCCGTCGATTGACACCTATATATACCTGCTCCTCGAGGCTTCTCGGGTGGCATGTTCTGCACAGACAGGGCCCTGCTTCTTCGCCGAGCGGGGTTGTCCTCATATGCCCCCCCCCCCCATGTTTCTGACGGATATACCGCTGTTGTAGATGGATGTGTATCCGTGAAACGTAGTATAGCCGCCACCCCATCTATCCGCCATCAACGTGGAAAAACTAATTCGATGATTATTCCACATTTGACGACGCAGCGCGACAGTGTATGTTCGCAGCCCATCTGTTGACGCCTGGGCGAGCCGGTGTCAACCAACAGCCTTAGCCTCTCGTGCCTGCCTGTGGGAGTTGCTAGATCTTTGGTGATCTCCTCTTCTTTCTTGGCTTATTTCGAAGCCGTACGTAGCCGCTTCCTCGCCCCACGTTTGATACACCCATCATAGTTCTTCCGGTCGGCCTGAGTGAAGTACGTAACGGTTTCGAGGAGCACACAGTGGACGAAAAGCACGCGTTGACCGACATTGAGCTCCTCAACCGACCACCCTCAGAAACATAACGGTGCACCTCTATCCCTCTACCGTAGTATGCGTCATACATGTGTACGTAAGTGTGATGCTTCGAATTGCATATTGGTCTGCCGGACAGTAAAAAGGTTATCCGTCACACGTTTGTCTTTTGCTGGGGTTTCGTAATGCGCTTGGTGCGTTGTCGAGGTATTGTGAAGATAAGCCACGGCCTTACGACCGCGATTTGTGAAGATACGCCACTACTGCCTTACGGCCGCGGCATCAAACAATAGTTTAGGCAGTATGGGGCAAGCCCGACTGCTGTTGTTGTGCAGGTTCACTCTGGTTACTCTCAATCACTCGCACTCGCACGTGTTTGGTTCCTATTATTAGCGGTTCCTTGCCTCTCCAGAAGTTCTGAGCAGGAGGGCAAGTATTCCTATTCTCACAGGAATACTAGGTATACACATAGTAACGCCTACACAACGATAGAGGGGAAACGGGGATATCATGAATACCATGACAGTATCTCGCGTTTTTTTGTGGCCCAGCATATATATAGTTGTGGCATTGTGTGTTTCTGTACATAAACATGTATTCAGCGTTTGACATCACAACAAGCCGCGACCCTTACGAAGCAAAAACAGGAGATTGCTCACTACTGCTGCTGCTGCTGCTGTGTCACACACCGGCTGTACTCCCCCCTTCAGCATCCAATCAATGGTTGACTATACGCTTTCGTAAACTCCCTCGGCTTCTTCCGCCGTTTATCTGTGGGCGGTGAACAGCAGGCGAAGAAAGCGACCGCGGCCTCAACGACTGTCCAGCAGAGGAGGGTGCAAACGAGACACCAGGTTTCCAGGAGGCAGCCACGCCAGGCACGGGCGCCGGCCCGCGAGGGCCCATGGCTTCTGCGCACGGGCCCGTGGGGGCACCCGATGTGGCTGGAAGTGTGTCTCGGCATCTTCGAGTGGGGGATATTCATCATGCTGTGCGTTATGGTGGTGGAGTGGTGCACGGGGGGGGCGTCGACGACCGAAAGGTGTATACCGTACAGCATTATTTTATCAGGAAATACACTTTAAAGCTCTTATCATTACCGTGCAGCCGATTAGGGTGGTACTTACTCCCAAGTGCGTGTCTGTCTCTCTCCGTTTCCTTGTATGCCCAACTTTCACGCTGTCATGTTTGTTTTGGCGTTGTTCATGTTCCAGGCTCGTTTTAGTGCAGTCGTGGGTGCCGTACAGCATTATTTTACCAGGAAGTAAATGTACTCTGGGCGTAAATACAAGCACGCTTCGCCTTCAAGTTTTTCGTTAAACGGTCCTTATGTTTCCGTCCAGATTTGACCGGTGAAACGTCGGTGAGGAGTCGGCAAAGCCAAACTATGATGGGGGCTCCATCATTGGTACACGGCTGTCAAGTATTCAGGGATGATTGGTACATATATTTGAATGGCATGATTGAAACAGGAGCTGCGCATTGTCAGATGGTAAATGGAATAATGGTATATATGATATATGCTCGTACTCAAATCCGAACACGAACTCAAGGGCAGAGGGATGGATGTCGTTGCGCCGGGGTGTGGTCCCGGGCTTGGAGACAAAACCATTCGGAAGCCTACATGTAGGGGGTGTCTCTCCTCCATTTTGGCAGCACAGCAGTGCCTCCAGTAAATAGTAACTCCTGTTACGTATTCATTTCGAGCTGAACGGTATCAGTAGAAGTAAAACGTCACCCGAACACTAACTTTGACAAAACCAACCACCAAAAGAAAGGGCACAACACCCTGTGGCCTCGTACAGTAGATAGATATACAACGGATATCACGTGAAACAAAAACGGTTTTCCAACGATAAGGCATGCCCTACAGGGTATGCCACTCTGAACCGAAATGTAAAGACCATTCCGATTTCATGCTGATACACAAACGGTGCTTATATTCCGAATCAGAGTGGTGTGCCTTATCGGGTACATTTGCACGGTTAACCCATTCAGAACTGAAAAAAATGTCCCACACTAATTCCAAGTAGCTTGTCCCCAAAATTCGTGGGACCAGTTCTTAAGGGTTTAAGGAGCGCCGGCAGTCAGCAACAGTTTCGATAAAATCTGGTATATACCACGCCTCTCCTGTTAAATCCGAACCAAGAGAATCAACGCACCACAACCAGCGTCCGCTCCAACCTGAAACCCACGTCTACCCTGCCTCCCACGCTACTACAACTCTTCTATCCGGCTTGCCGCCTATATCCACCCTGCCGTCGTGATCGATCGCCCCAGCCTCATCGTCACAGACGTCCCGGTTCCTGCTACCCACCACGAAAACATGTTCGAACCCGCCGATGTCAACAAAGCCGCAGCAGCAGCAACGCAGGCTCGGCGAGGGTTATGGACACGGCGCAACAATGATCAGAAGGCCATCAGCGACATTGGTGAACAGCTGTCGCTGCCAGGCGCGGCAGGAATAGCAGCTGGAAGAAGCAGCAGCACCAGCACCAGCACCAGCAGTACCAGCAGCACCAGCACTAGCAGCAGCGGTGGGAAGAGAGAGGGTTGGGGGTTCTTCAACATGGGCGGCCTGACGTCATCGAACGATGTACTCGTAGTAGTAGATGTGATCGACGGCAGCAGTAGTAGCAGCATCATTAGCGGCAGCAGCAGCAGTGGAGGGAAGCGGAAGGGTTGGGGTTTCTTAAACGTGGGCGGTCAGACGTCATCGAACGACGTACGCGTAGTAGTAGATGTGACCGAACGCAGCTGCAGCAGCAGCAGCAGCGGTGGGGAGAGGAAGGGTTGGGGTTTCTTTAACAAGAGCGACAAAACGTCATCGAACGACGTAGTAGTATATGCGACCGACAGTAGCAGCAGCATTAGCGGCGGCGGCGAGAATGGTTGGAGTGTGACGGTGACCGGGGAAGGCCAGCTGTACTCGACCGTGGTGAGGATAGCCAGTGGCGCTGACTGGGGTGGTGGTGGTGGTGGTGGTGGTGGTGGTGGCGGTGATGTACAGGGTGGAGTACACCAAACCCGTTCGGAGAGCGGTAGGGACAGGGATGTTCCCGTGGGGGCGTCGGACGGACACAGTGCAGGCGGCGGCGAGAGAGATCAGCAGCAGCAACAGAAAGCGGGCAGAAAGGGGCGTGTGAGGAGTCTGCGCGAGCGCTGGGAAGAGTTTGGGAAGGTGTTCGTCGAGGCGGTGGACGGCCCTTGGGTCTGATATGGTATGTAGGCGTACTGTATTTTCTGAAGCTGGGTGGGTTGGCACGTAGAACATACTACGCTTGCAAATTTGCTGTCTGTCTGTATATGTGTATCTCTGGTGACGTCTTTGCCCACTGATGATGTTGTCTGATTGTTGACATGGCTGTCTGTCGACGAGCCCGACATAGTCGGGGATGGGTACATGTGCGTATGTGTTTTGAGTGACGCCTGGTGCTGGAGGTTAACGGTGGGGCAGTCCGGGGGCCAACCGAACTATTATAATGTGCTTGATCGAGTTCATTTTCCTTCTAGAGCAAGTCTAGAGTGATAATAGGGTGTATATCGCACTCTAAACCGCTCTTAGGAATAACGTGTCGGTCTTAAGCCGAACTACGGTATTGTTGATGTATGTACTGTATTGCGCCACTCCATTGTACGTATAGGTGCTCTAGCATTGCGGTCGCGACCCGAAATTCTTAATCCGGTGCTCCCCACTTTATGTGCTCGAAAAACAATCGCGGAAATGGCTCGAACGACCGTTGAAGCAGGGGAAAAGAGGTGGTAGCTCTATCGAGTGCTTGCAATAACTAACGTTAAGAGTGCAAGGGGCCTGAGCCATGTTGTGTTTATGAAGCAGGGTCGGTCAGGGGCGACTCGCGATGGGAAACTGTCTCGCACATGCCTCCGAGGACCTCTAACTCTAACCCGTACCATCCGACGACCAACGAGGGATGAAACCCAGAGACACGTGTTCAGGGGTTGCGAGGTGTGGAATAAGAGGGGGGGGGGCGGGCAAGGGAGGGGGAAGAGAGGGGGGGGCAAGGGAGGGAGAAATAAAGGGGAGAGGGAAGGGAGAAGAGGGGAGAAGAGGGCGAGAGGGCGAGAAGGCGAGAGGGGCGAGAGGGAGAACGGGGCGATGTGTGTGGGGGGCGAGGGAAGAGAGCGGGAGGGAGCGGGTCGTACGCACTCAGCAGAGATTTTCCAGCCATCGCCACATCACTTTGTGTTTGGCGCCCGTGGTGGCTCATTTGCTGGTGGTGCGTACTCGAGAGTCAACTATCGAGGATGACGAGGTTTATTCCTGTGTACCTGGTGTGCAGTATGTATGCGCGCCTTCAGCGTTAGCGAAATATCTCAATAAATCGTTGTAACCGAAACCAAGCGTGTCGATATCGGACGACTGCACGCAGCAGCAGGCGCGGCATACACGATCGGGGGCTGTTTAGGGCTTGCCCCCATGGTGTGGTCTCACAGTGGGCGGCGTATTCTCCTCGAGTTGTTCAATGCATGGCCGACTTTGGTCACCAAAGACTCAGGGAATCGGTTAGAACCACTCCCACCGAACGAAAGTTGTGATTTATAAGCAAGGCGCCGGATCAAAACTGATTGGGTTCCGTACGAGAGCGCGGTGATGAGGCATCTTCCGCGCTATTCAGTCGCACCTTCGTCCAGATGCCTTACAGAGTAGCCATCCAAGGGTCCATTAGGGGTCATGGTTTTCGTGACCTCGCTATCATCGGGATGATAACCACAAAAAAAAACAAAATGGAAACACAGAGTTCTAGGAAAACTCCCGATCGAACATAATAATAAGTAGCTACGTAAGGCCGCGCCGCCCGAATTTCGTCCAAACTAAAAACAAACTCATCGTCAAAGCGATGGTTACTTATTATATTTATTTTTAGCCTCCGGTGGACGAGAAAAACTGAAGCTTAAGCTCACCAGAGTCGACTTCCACAATTATTTCGTGTATCGTGTATCGAGGGTAGCATTTTCTAGAGGGATCTGGTTTATGAGCCCGAGGTACCGTAGCAGCATCTAGCTTGCAAATCGATGCGCGATCGTGTGGAAGGACATGGTTGATATGAATTCATCACAATCACCTCTATGCCTTTGTCGTGAGATTCAGTGATAAAACGAGTACCCTCACATCCAAGGTTTGAAAAAACAAAACAAAACAAAAACATTCCATGAAGTTTCCAAAAAAAATCCAAAATCAATCTATCATACAATGTATATACTGACCGCCATTTCCCGGTATTTACGTATCATCCCGGTCGAACTCATCGCACCGACTTCAAAGACGTACGTAGGCACTTGTTTTGCTTGAATTAGACCGCACACATTGGGTTAATAATTAATAGAGTCCTCTATCCTCGAGCATTGAGCCTGCTCACCCTAAACAATAATAAAGTAGCAAAGCTCAATGACCCGAAAAAAAAAGAGTTATCGTACGAATTACGTATCATACCACCACAGAAGGTTGGCGACGAGCAAGAAAACATGCGCAACCCCTCTCCCCACTTCTCCCACAAAGCCTCCAAAACGGCACGGGGGACCCTCTCGCGCGCAAAAAAGCTAGGAGACCGGTTTTCTAAGGCCTCTCCTGACATTTTGAATGCAAATGCTGTATTTCTTTGTGTATAGTCAAGGGGTCAAATCAACCCACCACCCCTTGCACGCAATTACGCGATTTCGGGAGCCGATAGCATTAAAACCTCGCTGGTTCTATAGACCTAGACCATCTTAAAATACGCGAAAAATGTTTCAAACAAAATAAACTTCGACACCCCACTCTCTCCCCGATCCCCTAGACCCCCAAATTCCAACCCTCAAAAGCCCCCCATCCAGTCCCCGTCGCAAACCCCTCACCCAGCACCAGAGTACTGAATGCTGAACCGCCTGCATCCTCAACCATGACGCTCTATGAAACCCGCCTCTCGCGGCCATGATGGGCCTCAAAAATCTGCGGCTCAGCCTACTGAAGTTATCGCAAAACGGATCTCGACACGCGATCTTCCGTTCGTCGAGAAAAGGCCACACCCGATGCTCTCCCCCCAATAACCCATCATCCCGTTAAATGCGTTTGCTACAGTAGTATACTACAGCAGAATTAAGAAAAAAAAAA
Source organism: Saccharina japonica (assembly GCA_008828725.1). Classification (NCBI taxonomy): domain Eukaryota; class Phaeophyceae; order Laminariales; family Laminariaceae; genus Saccharina; species Saccharina japonica. The sequence goes on along the minus strand of MEHQ01004368.1, from coordinate 628,016 downwards.
CAAAATAGCTCATGTTTCTCGGGGGGGGGGTTGTCCTCGAAGCAGAGGTAGGTGCACTTGATTTTCGAGTCAGCCGCCCACCATAATTGTGATTCTGGGCACTCAGCCCCCGCGGCCACGCACCGTCAGATGCCACCATTTCAGCCGCCGCCCCTCGGAGCCAATCACGACACGAGCTCAAGATTTGGATCAATCACAATCAGAGCGGTCGACCAATCAACCTGTCGCTGTTTACCGCCAAACCCGACCCTTTTAGGTGCGCGCAACTCTCCCCCCCCCTCCCGGCCTGGTCGGTGAAAACCCAACGTGCTCCGTCCCGGCATTGTAGGGATACGAGGGTCTATGGTCATACGACTACGACCATGCATGAAAATGAAGAACACCCCCCCCCTCCTAGGCAATCACAACTCACGCGCTCGAGAACTGGACCAAATACACTCGGAGCGGTAGACCAGCCTTTCGCCGGTCACCGCCAAAGGCGAGCCTGTTGCACAGCCCCCCTTACCCCGGCCAATCAAAACACCAGCTCAAGATCTGGATCAATCACACTCGGAGGGGTAGACGAGTCTCCCGCCGGTCGCCGCCAAAGATCACCCTTTTGCATTGCAGCTCCCCCTGCCCCTGCCAAACAAAACACGAGCTCAAGATCTGGACCAATCACACTCGGAGCGGTAGGTACACCAGTTTCTCGCCAGTCACGACAAGACACAAAACACACCATGTTAGCCGCCCATCCCCCCCCCCCCCCCCCCCCCCCCCCTTCAGCCAATCAGAACACGAGCTCAAAGAACTGGACCAATCGAACTCGAAGCAGTAGACCGGCCCACTCTATCAAAAGGAACCAATGGGGTAATTACTCCCAGTAAAGCCTTCTTCAAGAGCAAACCCAGACTTGTCACTCACGAGGACGATACCGACCCATCGTAACCGACAAGCTTCACCCAGCACACAAAACAATCCGTCTAAAAGTCTTACCACCAAAGACGCCTCAGCCCCAGTAAATTTCTGCTGCATCGACACTGAAACCCCAGTCGAGCTGCGTGCGTTACCAGTCAAAATCCGAACACGGCTGCGGTCGAATTTGCGTTTAAAACCCTAGTATCGAGGAAGAAACGCCTGCCAAGATGTTGAAACCCTTTTAGAGTCAACACTGCTGTGCACCAAAAGTCGAAACCGACGACGGTCGAACACCGGTTGCGATCGAATCGTCCGTCGTGTATGTGGCAGAAACGCCTGAAAAAGGGGGTGAAACCCCTGTGTGGAGCTATGTATGCGTGCTACCAGTCAAAGTCGAACACGTCCGCCGTCGAATCGCCCCCGGATTGACGCTCCCAGGTGCTCTTGGCGTCGAATCTCGCGATGGACTGTCAACAAGCAGGCGAGAAAAATAGAAGGAAAACAAAATGCAGAAGGGTTTCCACATAATAGAATGGGCGGGGGGGGGGGGTGGGGGCATGGCGTTGGGGGCGGGGGCGGGGGGTTCGTCAACATAAGCCATCAACGTCCAACAAGCATAAATATAGCAACTCGGTATCATAACCCGAAAAAATAACGAACAATTTGAATATGGGGGGTTGGTTGTTGTGAGCAAAGGCCAGCCGGTGCGCAACGCGCTTCCGAGCCAAAGTGTTTGAGATAAGCCATCATAGTGATAGGTTGGGTTACATACGAGGCTGGCCAAATATTTGCTGGTATAAACTCACAACAGTAATGCCTGAACTCCTCTACGAAATTAATACCTGGTAGGAGTTACTGTATATGTATTTACAGTAGTATTCTCAAGGTTGTGGTGTGACAGTATCAAGCCTTTTCAAGCCGCGCTCGGGTAGGGTTTTTCTTGCGATCTCGCTCGCCGGACCCATTCCGTAAAAACACAGAAAGATGACATTTTGTTCTGATATAGTTCTACAGTGCAAGGACACCTAACTAATAAAAAGAGACAAGATATTTCTTACTTGAGGAGGGTGCGCTTTCCACACTAATTTCAAGTCAACGACTCCCGGATTTCTTGCTTTTCCTCTAAAATCTCCGCCTAGCTTTCTTTATCAGCCTGTCTCTTAGTAGGTGCCCTGTACTGACTACTGCTGTCTGAGTATATAGGAGGTTTCACCTTTGAGGGGAACGTTTTAAGTAACTCGTACTATTCTAAGACATTCCTTGAGACGCACGCTATTACGGAGGGGGCCATAGTAAATACTAGTAAATAGGACCAACTGTTGTCAGCAAAAAGAGGAAAATATACAGGTTTTTGTCAGTACCCGTAGGTTCTGTTCACTATGTGTGTGTGTTCTTCACATTAAATCTTCCTTTCTACCCGTCGGCATCCACCACACCCAGTGTCCGTGCCGATTCTTCATCCTAAAAAGGTACCAGTTCTGTGGTCACAAAACTACGACACAAGAGATACTACGCTCAGTGCAGTAAGTAGAGCAGACAATGCAATGCCATATACGACAGGCAAGACCTCCCCTGCTAGCAATCCAGGTGCATGCAAGAGGAAAAAGAGAAAAAAAAAAAAAGAAAGAAAAAAAAAAAAAGCGAAAAGGAAAAAAAAAGAATAAAAAGAAAATATACTGAAGCAAATCAACAATCAAGCAACCAAACAAAAGTGGTCCCCCGTAAATACGGTAGAGGCGCGCACCATGGTTTTGTTTCTGAGGGCGACCACTTGATTATAGTATAGGCGCTCTAACCCTCAACCGAAACCTATTTTTGGACGAAAACAAAACCGCTCGTACCGGATGAACAACCCGGTGTTGCCTTTGGAAAAGCAAAAAACGAAAACTAGTGCGACACAAAAATTAAATTCCGACGTTTTTTTTGGGTGAACCCCTTAAGAACTGGTCTCACGTATTTGGGGACAAACTACTTGGAATTAGTGTGGGACATTTTTTTGTCAGTTTTGAATGGGTTAAGGAGCCCCCCCCCCCCCGTCATTCAGAAACGTATTCAGCCAAAAAACGGTACAGTACCTCTATCGTAGCAAGCGTCCTGCACTTAGGGTTTTAATTAATACGTACGATTTCAAGACATCCCTTACTTTTTGACACAAGAGGGGACAAGACATACCAGAGCATGGAACACCACTCCTTGACCCGAAGTGGGTACAAAACACTTGGAATTAGACTGGAATATTGGTGTAAGTACAGTGCAGTACCAAAAGGGTTTAAACGAGTATACTCCTATACCAGTCCATGGAACAACAACCCTAACACTTTAACTAAGTATGTGTTTCGCGACCGAACAAAACCAAGCACGCAGATTATGCCGCTCCCTTTCGGGTAGTAACCGAAGCGGCGTAGTAATGTCCCCCTCCTCCCCTCACCGCAAATGCCTCCATCTGCAGGTTGAACTCCTTCACCTCCCCCGGAGAGCTCCCCCCCCCGAGGAGAGCCGCGTTGCCCCTCGCCGTCAACTTCTCTAAGAACTCCGTGTTTCCCTGGAGGCGGTAAAAGAGCGGGAGGAGGGGTGTGAGGTATCGGAATTAGGAGTCTGAAGTCCATATGCATATACCGGGCTATGTACAGCAATAAAAGGGGTCTCTACGCTCCAATGTCGGATCGGCCATATTCTGGATGCATCAGGTCGGTTGTCCGAACGAATTAATAAATGTGTAATAGGTCCACTAAAACTCAATGTGACACACCTCGGACAGCAGCAGGCGTAAACCTGCCCGCTCAGGCGAACTTCTCAGACGTGCCCGAATAAAATGATTGCTGTTTCTCATGAGGTAGGGTTTTGTCACGAAGCTGTAAGGCATTCGTTCCCGACGGTGAGCGTATTTTTGGCTTTTGGCTAACGGCGGCCACACCTCCCCGACCCGGAACTCTAACCCTCACCGTAACGAGAGGAATGCCATGGTTGGTATGCCACCCCTGGTCGTTGCGCTTGGAAAGGCTCTGTTTTCAGTTCGGGCACATCTAACGATGGGTGTTCGCCTGAGCGGGCAGATCTATGCCAACACCACCTCTGACGGGACCTCGGTCCCCACCTCCACAATCTAGACATTTCAGAGCAGATACTCGAATGAACATTTGGTACAGCAGTAACGGACCCCTTGTAAGAACTAAACGGACCCGGTCGCTTTCAAGGCGAGGACACTCTAGGGTTGTTAGGACTGTGAGGACTGCAGTCCTTTCGTGGGGTCAAAGCACTTGGGATTAGAGTCAGAGGCAAAAGTTTGGTGCATGTGCAGGGCACTGCTATCACGGGGAGGCGGCATAGTAAACACTAGTAAATAGGACCGCAGATTGTTCGTAAAAATAAGGAAATATGTCGGCTTTTTGCGTGTACCATTGGCTCTTAAAAACTACAGTCCCCCGTCATATTAGGGTTAAATATATAAAAACAAACTAGCCTACGAGTGAAATATAAAATTCCGCTCTCTGAAACAGCAATTAAAAACACACAAAACAAAACAAAAAAAAGACAACGAAAAAAAAAAAAAGTGGAACAAACGGACATTCATAATAACGAATGCAACGTACCAGGTACGAAACAAAAAACAGTTTTACAAAAGTACGTAAATACACGCGATCGGAGTCATCACACCAAAAGCTGGCAAACGAGAGCCTTGGAACTAGTTTTCGCTCTCACAGTTTTTTACCTGTATCCTACGTTTTTAAAGTGTTCCGATCAAAAACATTCGGAACGAAAAATGCAAAACAAAACAATACCAAAAACTACGTGCAGCAGCAAAACGAACCTATATAACAGGAAGTACACTGTATATATACATATTAAACAAAAACAAAAAAACAGTTGTGAGCTCGAGGATTTCGTCGAAGCTCATCTTTGCTAGCTGAGTGTAATACTTCGATCGCGCGTACTTACGGATTGTATATGTCCTCATGTAGGGTGTACATCCCGTATGAGTGGGACACAATCTGAGGCTGTAGAATTCAGGAAGTGTGCGTCTATTTGTGGGGGGAGAAAAAATAAATTAAATAGAATAAATTAAAATTAAACAGTCTGAAATAAACATATCAGGGGTACTTATAGTGTTCCGACGAGTTGACGTGACAGAGTGGGTCTACTATTAGTAGCGTAAGCCACCTGTCGTCGTTATATATCTGTGGGGTATTTTTATCGTGCGTACTCTGGTTTTTATGTTTCCTACTTATTTGTTTTTGATACAGGATACTATATATCTATTTTGTTGCACATAGAACCAACCGTGATAAAGTCATGCGTATATCTTCGTGTTGTGCTCTTTACCATCGCTTTGCTGATATATGTGGCCTCCCTTGAGTTCCACAGATGTCAGATTTTGTTCCCCTCAAAACCCGTAGTTCGCGCGCTCGAAGTATCCCACTCAGCTTGCAAAAGATGAGTTTCGATAAAATCCTCGATCTCACAGCTGTTTTTTTTTTTTTTTTTTTTTTTCAATAATAACACATCTACCAGTAACCCTCCCCTCACCATCGCCGCCTCCATATCCCGGTTTTATTTTTATTTTTCAATAATAACACATCTACCAGTAACCCTCCCCTCACCATCGCCGCCTCCATATCCCCGTAGGCGTAGTAAAGTCGGGAGTACGTGGGGCACGCGGCAATCCCCCTCTCGAACACCCTCCTCGAATCCGCCGTGTTTCCGGCCTGGAACTCCAGCTGGGCCCAGCTGCGGTACAGGGGCCCGTGGTCCGGACAAGCCCGAACGCCCAGCTTCAGCACCTGCCAGGACAAAACAAACAACGAACAGATGCACAACACTTTTCGTTACCACCCTACGTTATCCGGAGGATTTTTACATCGGGTCGTGGCTATACACATCTTCTATAAAAAACACACACACAGTTTTGACTTGCTAATAGTATGTAATTCCGCCAGCCGAGGAGGAGCCAGCCCCCCTATAAATACATGTACAAAATTGCAGCTGCTGCTCAGAGAGAGCTCGACAGCTTTTCTTAGACGTAGATTTTTGACCTTTTCGCGATAACTGGCGATGACGTCCACCCGGCGGCACGCAACTCCCTCATCGTGCTCGGCGACCCCTGCTCTGCCTACTCTGCCAAGGGCGGCCTCGGCCGTGCCCAACTCATGTCTCACGGGGCTGCGATGTTTCCAGGATTCCATGCCCTTTTTGTCACGTGCACATACCATACCAACCAGTACATGCTTTTTTGTTCTACACGCAAACCGCATTATTCAAGATTCCGTTTTTTTTATGTACGAGTAGACGACCAACCCGGAATTTTATCGTACCGGCTCCTTTTACTGCGGATATACACGTACGTATTATTATATGTACGGGTACCAGTACCGCTGCAAGCAGTAACAGAGTATCATATACATACCAGGTAATTTTTAATATGCGATGATATCTGTACAGTATTCATACGTGCGTGGTATTCAGCAGTATGGCAGTGGTCGGTGTGTGCCTGGATATAGTACCGGCCAGGGCCTCGCGTGCGCTCGCGGGCGTGGACATGAGGGCGGTGGGCGCTGCAGCAACGTTTATCAAGAATATGGAGAGCGCACATACAAAACACACACGCTCTTTTGTTTTACACGCTACTGCTGTACATGCATAATCAAAGATTCCCTCATCGTGCTCGCCGACCCCTGCTCTGCCTACTCTGCCAAGGGCGGTCTCGGCCGTGCCCAACTCATGTCTCACGGGGCTGCGATTTTTCCAGGATTCCATGCCCTTTTNAGTGTTCCGACGAGTTGACGTGACAGAGTGGGTCTACTATTAGTAGCGTAAGCCACCTGTCGTCGTTATATATCTGTGGGGTATTTTTATCGTGCGTACTCTGGTTTTTATGTTTCCTACTTATTTGTTTTTGATACAGGATACTATATATCTATTTTGTTGCACATAGAACCAACCGTGATAAAGTCATGCGTATATCTTCGTGTTGTGCTCTTTACCATCGCTTTGCTGATATATGTGGCCTCCCTTGAGTTCCACAGATGTCAGATTTTGTTCCCCTCAAAACCCGTAGTTCGCGCGCTCGAAGTATCCCACTCAGCTTGCAAAAGATGAGTTTCGATAAAATCCTCGATCTCACAGCTGTTTTTTTTTTTTTTTTTTTTTTTTTCAATAATAACACATCTACCAGTAACCCTCCCCTCACCATCGCCGCCTCCATATCCCGGTTTTATTTTTATTTTTCAATAATAACACATCTACCAGTAACCCTCCCCTCACCATCGCCGCCTCCATATCCCCGTAGGCGTAGTAAAGTCGGGAGTACGTGGGGCACGCGGCAATCCCCCTCTCGAACACCCTCCTCGAATCCGCCGTGTTTCCGGCCTGGAACTCCAGCTGGGCCCAGCTGCGGTACAGGGGCCCGTGGTCCGGACAAGCCCGAACGCCCAGCTTCAGCACCTGCCAGGACAAAACAAACAACGAACAGATGCACAACACTTTTCGTTACCACCCTACGTTATCCGGAGGATTTTTACATCGGGTCGTGGCTATACACATCTTCTATAAAAAACACACACACAGTTTTGACTTGCTAATAGTATGTAATTCCGCCAGCCGAGGAGGAGCCAGCCCCCCTATAAATACATGTACAAAATTGCAGCTGCTGCTCAGAGAGAGCTCGACAGCTTTTCTTAGACGTAGATTTTTGACCTTTTCGCGATAACTGGCGATGACGTCCACCCGGCGGCACGCAACTCCCTCATCGTGCTCGGCGACCCCTGCTCTGCCTACTCTGCCAAGGGCGGCTCGGCCGTGCCCAACTCATGTCTCACGGGGCTGCGATTTTTCCAGGATCCCATGCCCTTTTTGTCACGTGCACATACCATACCAACCAGTACATGCTTTTTTGTTCTACACGCAAACCGCATTATTCAAGATTCCGTTTTTTTTATGTACGAGTAGACGACCAACACCGGAATTTTATCGTACCGGCTCCTTTTACTGCGGATATACACGTATGTATATATGTACGAGTACCAGTACCGCTGCAAGCAGTAACAGAGTATCATATACCAAGTAATTTTTAATATGCGATGATATCTGTACAGTATTCATACGTGCGTGGTATTCAGCAGTATGGCAGTGGTCGGTGTGTGCCTGGATATGGTACCGGCCAGGGCCTCGCGTGCGCTCGCGGGCGTGAACATGCGGGCGGTGGGCGCTGCAGCAACGTTTATCAAGAATATGGAGAGCGCACATACAAAACACATACGCTCTTTTATTTTTACACGCTACTGCTGTACAGGGTTCGAATTAGTTGGTGAAACGTGCGCAATTGCACCAAATTTCTGAAATATCAGCTTTTGCGCACCACAAAAAGCAGTAGATGTGCGGCTTTCCGCACATCTCTTTTAGGCCCCCGCACACTTTTTGGCCGCAGGCCCAAAAATTGTGCGGGTCCATTTCGCCGTAGGCGAAAAAAACTTTTGGGGCCTATTTTCGCCGCAGGCGAAAAATTTGGGTCTGTTTTCGCCGCAGGCGAAAATGTTTTTAGGCCTTTTTCTTGTGATTTATTCGACAATTTCCTGCCGAATTTGTTGGTGGCTTTCTTTTTTGAGGGGACTGAGTTCAAATTTATGACGGTTTTGTATGTCCGTGGATGAAACAAGGCTTGAAATGGTCGCAAATAGAGAGGAACACGCGTTTGTTTGTGGTTTCAACCTGGTATCTATGTACGTATCTACGATATATGTATATTTATACGTACAGGAAACAAGGCGTTGACCTGACAAAGCGGCTCGACATCCTTCGTGAAGCGGACGTTTTTTTTTACGATGCCCTTGCAAGGCGCAAGTAATAAACACTGGAACGAACGAGAAATATATTTCGTTTTGGGTGGGATGATAGCGTTGTATAGCAGTTGTATAGCACCTGTTGTATAGCATGTGAGATGGCGAAGGCGAGTTTGCAGGGTGCTAGCTGAAAATTGCGGTGATAAGGGGGCGAATAAATTGATTTCAACATGTTGATGATTCCTCAGAGTTGACCTGCGCGCTGACATCCATTGCAGTTATGTGGAGCAGGTTCTGTCTATGCTTTTGTCTGTGTTATTTGCAAGACGAGCGAATGAGACGCACATTTTGAGTACATTTACGCACATACATACGTCCAAAAATTTCGCCTCCCTCCGGGGGCCCTCCGGGGGCCCTCCCGGGGGGCCCTCCGGGGGCCCTACGGGGGTCCCTGCGGGGAGCTCACCTCGCCTCCGGCTCGGTGTGCGCTACGCGCACATCCAAATATGCCCGATGTGCGCTACGCGCACATGTTGCTGGAGCACTAATTCGAACCCTGCTGCTGTACATGCATAATCAAATATTCCCTCATCGTGCTCGCCGACCCCTGCTCTGCCTACTCTGCCAAGGGCGGTCTCGGCCGTGCCTAACTCATGTCTCACGGGGCTGTGATTTTTCCAGGATTCCATGCCCTTTTAGTCCCGTGCACATGCCATACCAACCAGTACATTTTTTGTTCTACACGCAAACCGCACTATGCAAGATTCCGTTTTTTTTATGTACGAGTAGACGACCAAACCGGATTTTTATCGTACCGGCTCCTTTTACTGCTGATAATATACACGTACTACGTACTATATGTACGAGTACCAGTACCGCTGCAAGCAGTAACAGAGTATCATATACCAGGTAATTTTTAATATGCGATGATATCTGTACAGTATTCATGCGTGCGTGGTATTCAGCAGTTCCATAGTGGTCGGTGTGTGCCTGGATATAGTACCAGGCAGGGCCTCGCATGCGCTCGCGGGCGTGGACATGAGGGCGGTGGGCGCTGCAGCAACGTTTACCAAGAATATGGTGATGGAGAGCGCACATACAAAACACACACGCTCTTTTTTTTTACACGCAGCTACTATTAATACTGTACATGCATATACCCGTACGTACGTACGTACGTACGTACGTACGTATTATAACACCTCAGTACCATAGGGTGATATTTACAAGAAATAAGAAATTCGGAAGCCGTTATATTGAAGCTAGTATATAACGCATCCTCTCCTCTCATGTAAATAAGAAACCTAGCCTCCGTTTGTGAGTGTTTTTCATTATTAGGTGTCATGTACTACTGCTGTACACCCCTTGGCAGTACAGAGTCGCTTTGTTCGCCCTAACCTTATCTACCAATCTACCTCAGTAGGCTACTCCTCGCCGTTACGGGCATTGCGCGTAGCCGCAGGCGGGCGTCAGCCCGCCGCGGCGAAGCCCCCCTTGTAGGTATGTATTATAGCATGGGCGCAAAATAAGATAAGACAAGTACGTCCATAAGCTTCGGCTTAGGAACTCTAGCACCAGGATGTTTGTAAACTGTCTGCCGTCAGCGTGATAATACGTGCGTTGGTGGGACCTTTGGGCGTGCGTTACGGCGGAAGTCGGGGCGCGCTTCAGGCAAACTCGAAAGGGGTGCTCCTATTTATAATTTTATACACAGCGACAAACAATAAAAACATCAAAAACAAAAAAAAAATCGCGGTCGCTCGAGGGTGCTCGACAAAAAAAAAAAAGGGAAAAATATCTACAGACCCCTCTCGTTCACAGTGCCAACATGAAAAACGAACCAGTGCGTTGGCATCAATGGCCGACAACTTACCAAAATCAACCATTTTTTTCATACCTTGTATTTTGCTCGGTTTTAGAATACCCCCTGTCTGAGTTTTCAGGAAAGCTTTTTTTCGTGGACCGCTGGGTCGATCGTAATGATGATTTCTAGTACGAAACCATTATTTATTTCGAAGCTGGACTAATCAAGCTTTAAGCGTTCCCTCTCACTACTGTTTTCACCTTTCTAGCTTTCCCATCAGACCCATCCTGGCGCTCGATGATGGCGTATACCGTCCACAGCGCGCCGTGGTACGGGTCGGCCCGGAGACCGTCGAGAACCAACTTGCGGGCGAGCGAGAGGTCCCCTTCCTTGCCTTCCATCACGGCCCACGCCTGTCGCCGGGGCGAAGCGGCGCAATCAAAGTGATACGGGGGGGGGGGGGCATACACGTACGAGTAGAAATCACAACCAGATACGGGTAAGAAACATGGGGGGGGGGGGCGTTTTAGGCCATCACCGGGGCAAGCGGCGCAATCAAATCAATGATAATAATACGGGGATCACACCGTAGTAATCAAAACCAAACATAGTTCATAAGCGTAGGGGGTTATGTGGTTTTAGGGTCCATCGTAAAATCTGATTACTATCACTAGGAGCAGCGGGAGGAAGTAGGAGCAGCAGCAGGATCATCAGCAGTAGTAGCGATAGCAGTACGTAGCGATAGCAGCAAGTAACAGTACCAGGAGGGGTAGCAGTAGGGATGACAGTATATCGCACCATCGGCAACATTGCCAACGTTAGCAGCAGCAGCAGCAGCAGCAGCGGCAACGACGACAATAACAACAATCTCCACAACAACAGCACCACCCCCCAAACAACATTAGAACAAGCAGGAGCAACAACAGCGGCAGCAACAACAGCAGCAGCGAGCAAACAAGAGAAGGGTTCTCTCGATAGCAACAGAGGCGGAGCAGGCTGAGTATCGCGAATTACTCCTGCCATTATGCTACTACTACTTTGGGAGCCATGCCTCGTCCAACCTGCACATATCCGGAGATCCCCGTAAGGATCTCCCAAGCAGGTATCACCAATTCCCACGTCATGAGATCTCCGTCTCTCATCGTACAAACTGTGACGTCAGATCTCCTATGATCTCATCAGTAAGATCTCGGTACAATCCTTCGTCCACGGACGAACTATGATTGGTAATATTGACCCGAGACATCTGGTGTATGATGGATGCGTCGCCCGCATCTCACACAACTCTCACGGACCAGACTTGTCGTCAAGTCTGGAACCCGACACCTGGCGTGTATTCCACGCTACGCATACAAAAAAGAAACTGTTGCAAGCTTCGAGTCGAACCTTGAGTACCTTTACTCACATTGGCGTTGACGACAGACTCGAAACCTGTGACAGCTTCATTATTTTTTACGCGGTGGCTTGGTCGGAATGACCAAGAAAAAAAAATGCTGCTCGTAAGCAGCAGACATTCGAACGTCCTCCGAGCTTGGAGACGAAACCTCCATGCTCGTAGAGTCGGCGACGGCGCCTTCGTCTGTGTTGTTGGGGTCGGCGACGGCGCCTTCCTCTGCGATCTCCCTCTTTTCATCAGAAGTGGGGGGTTCGTAGTCTAAACTATCCTCCATCTATGATCTCCCTCTTTTCATCAGAAGTGGGGGGTTCGTAGTCTAAACTATCCTCCATCTATAGATGGAGGATAGTTTAGACTACGAACCCCCCACTTCTGATGAAAAGAGGGAGATCGCAGAGGAAGGCGCCGTCGCCGACCCCAACATAGATGGAGGATAGTTTAGACTACGAACCCCCCACTTCTGATGAAAAGAGGGAGATCGCAGAGGAAGGCGCCGTCGCCGACCCCAACAACACAGAGGAAGGTGCCGTCGCCGACCCCAACAACACAGAGGAAGGCGCCGATGTACGGACCGAATTCAGCACGTTTTTCTTCCAGTAATTTTTCTGGGTCAAGTAATGGAAACAAAGACACTGCACTAGCAAATAATTCGCTATCATTGTATACGATATCTACGTCTTCGAGGTTTTGTGAGGATACTTGGAAGTCGCGTGGGCCAGGTACACGGTACGGTCTATCGCTCTTCAAGCTGCTGGTCTCACTCTTAAGCCGTCCAAATTAGCGTACTACTACTACTGATATACTACGACCACTACTGCTACTACTATTATACTACTACAGTTACTGCTACTACCGCATGCATGCCGCTTCGTGGCTTGTCGTTTGGAAACTACTACTACTACTACTACTACTACTACTACCACTATTACTACTACTACTACTGCTGCTACTACTACTACTACTATTATACTACTGCTACTACTACTACTACTACTACTACTACTGCTACTACACTACTACNGCCGCAACGTTCAGAGCGATAGACCGTACCGTGTACCTGGCCCACGCGACTTCCAAGTATCCTCACAAAACCTCGAAGACGTAGATATCGTATACAATGATAGCGAATTATTTGCTAGTGCAGTGTCTTTGTTTCCATTACTTGACCCAGAAAAATTACTGGAAGAAAAACGTGCTGAATTCGGTCCGTACATCGGCGCCTTCCTCTGTGTTGTTGGGGTCGGCGACGGCACCTTCCTCTGTGTTGTTGGGGTCGGCGACGGCGCCTTCCTCTGCGATCTCCCTCTTTTCATCAGAAGTGGGGGGTTCGTAGTCTAAACTATCCTCCATCTATGTTGGGGTCGGCGACGGCGCCTTCCTCTGCGATCTCCCTCTTTTCATCAGAAGTGGGGGGTTCGTAGTCTAAACTATCCTCCATCTATAGATGGAGGATAGTTTAGACTACGAACCCCCCACTTCTGATGAAAAGAGGGAGATCGCAGAGGAAGGCGCCGTCGCCGACCCCAACATAGATGGAGGATAGTTTAGACTACGAACCCCCCACTTCTGATGAAAAGAGGGAGATCGCAGAGGAAGGCGCCGTCGCCGACCCCAACAACACAGAGGAAGGTGCCGTCGCCGACCCCAACAACACAGAGGAAGGCGCCGATGTACGGACCGAATTCAGCACGTTTTTCTTCCAGTAATTTTTCTGGGTCAAGTAATGGAAACAAAGACACTGCACTAGCAAATAATTCGCTATCATTGTATACGATATCTACGTCTTCGAGGTTTTGTGAGGATACTTGGAAGTCGCGTGGGCCAGGTACACGGTACGGTCTATCGCTCTTCAAGCTGCTGGTCTCACTCTTAAGCCGTCCAAATTAGCGTACTACTACTACTGATATACTACGACCACTACTGCTACTACTATTATACTACTACAGTTACTGCTACTACCGCATGCATGCCGCTTCGTGGCTTGTCGTTTGGAAACTACTACTACTACTACTACTACTACTACTACCACTATTACTACTACTACTACTGCTGCTACTACTACTACTACTATTATACTACTGCTACTACTACTACTACTACTACTACTACTGCTACTACACTACTACACTACTACTCTTACTGCTACTACTACTACCACTACCACTACTACTACTACTACTACCCCTACCACCACCACTACTATTACTACTACTGGCAAAAAAAAAACGGATATGAAGATTACCCTGCTACACTTGCTACCGCAAGAGCTATTGATGCGGGCATTGTAGTTAGCCACCCACCTGGTGAAGCTGCACGTGTTCCGGGCAGCGTTCCAGTCCCGCCGAGAACAACTTGCGCGCCCGGTCCGGCTCTCCCAGGCTCTCCTCCATCACTGCGTACGCCTGCCAAGCCATACAAACAGTAGAAAAAGCAGACAGGGTCAAAAATACGAAACCAGCTCCCACCGGTCAGAGGACAACGGCGTGTCGAACACGGTACATACTTCACCGCGCTTGGAGTTTTGTACCGCTGTAACCGAAAAAAAAACGACATACGCAAATAAGTCATTGCGCTACGTATCTGTCTCCCCAGGCTATAAGTTAAGCTACGATGAGCTAATACAATCAAAACCCACTTCAACCAACCCAACCCTAACCAACCCGACCCACATCCACTCTAAACCTACCAAACCAGATTGAACCAAAGCCATACCAAACCAAAACCAACACTAACCCCAACCCATCCCACCCAACTCAACTCACATCAAACTAAACCCAACCCAACCCAACCCGAAATCAATTCAAAACGAGCATTGCACCCTGCCTACCACAGCGCACCGTGCAGAGGGCTAGCCTTACGGCTTCTTCCCCGGATAACCAACAAACCTGATCCAACCATGTGCATGCCAATCGAAACCAAAACCAACAACCCAGCCCAACCCAACCCAACCCACCCTACGGCGCATCCATATATATTATATATATATATATGTATGCAGCCTCAGCAAGACGCCTGACATGCCACAGATGGCTGTGCAAAAGGGTGAACCCTAAGGCCGATCTCAGGGACCGCGCCCCACTCAAACCAAACACCGACCGGGCCCAACCCAAACTAAACCACGCCCAATGCAAATCAGACGGAAATAAATCCAATGCAAATCAGACGGAAGTAAATCAAAATAAACGAAAACCCTGCAACCAAAATATATATAAATATACAAAGAAAAACTTACAAAATCAGTCCGAATCAAAATCCGAATCAATCCAAATCAATCCGAATCAACCCAAGTCGACCAGAAACGAAACAATAAAACGAAATCCCACCACTATGTACCTAAATATAAGCACGTTTTTAATTGAATATGAATGTATAAAGGTGCTTATATTTATGGACAGAGTGATGCAATCTACATACGAGCAGTACAACAGCCCACCTCGGTTCCCGAGTATGCAGACCATGTATACATTTCATGTCGAATAGACCCGGGGCTGTCAACGGCCCTCTACTAAGCCTACCATGTTTAATGGACATATTCTACCAACGGACAACTCAGTCCGAACCAATCCGAATCAACCCGAACGACCAAGAGAAACGAAAAAACGAAACGAAGTAATTACGTACGTACAATCTAATATACGAGCAGGACGTACAATCTAAATATACCAGCAGTACGTACAACCTATATATACCAGCAGTACGTACAATCTAAATATACGAGCAGTACGTACAGCCACCATACGAGTACAACACCCCACCTGCCACAGAGGGCCGTGCAAAGGGTTGGCCTTGAGGCCGCTCTCCCAAAGGGACCGAGCCACCTCGTAGTTGCCCAGCCGACCCTCCATAACCCCCCACGCCTGCCATGCATGGGCATGGGAAGGGTCCGCCTGCGGTGTGACAAATAAGGCGGGAAAGAGGGCGGGGGGGGGGGGACTCGTTTGTCGCCTGCCATAGTCATTTGACGATTGACCACGCATCCCTTTCGAGAGGGCGGGGTACTCAATTGTTGCTTGTCATACAATAAGTAACTTGGCCATGGACCACGCATCCCTTTCGAGACGGGGCGAGGAGGGGGGGTGAACTCGATATTCATGCATACGGGGCGCGGAGGGTGGGGGTGTACTTCATATCCATGCATGGCCGTGGTCGTATGATACATAGACCTTGGCATCCCTACAATGACGGGACGGAGCATGTCGGGTTTTCACCGACCAGGCAGACATTGCTACATATCACCAAGCGCGAAGCGCCGTGAGGTGTTCGGCAATGTGGCAAAAGGTTGCAAACAAAGCTGTCCAGGAGTATCATAGGTCCACCCAACAGACACACCATAGCACCAAGCATGAAATATGGTCTGCCCATTGCGGCGTAAAAATAGGTAAATATACACCTGGTAGGCTTTTGTGTGTACCTAGGTCCCGATATACTATGGTCCTTCGAAAAAATAGGTTTTGATGGAAGGTCTACTAATAGAGGTTTATCACCGTGCCTAACGTTGAATATGGAAATACGAGGAGCGTAAGCATAGTCCTTTCGACATCCCTTACATTTCCACCCAGAGCGGTATGTGTTACATTACCTGCACGGCTCTTCGGAAGAAGTCTCGCCCTTGGTCAGTGTTGCCCATCTTAGTCTCCGCTAGCGCCGCTCCAAGCAGCAGTTGCGTGTTCTTCGGGTATCTGCATCGAGGAAGCGGGACAAGCGAGGCGAAAGGCAAGCAGGGCAAGCAGAGTAAGCACGGCAATCGCGATCAGCAGGACAAGAAGGGCGAGGAGGGCGAGCAAGACAAGCAAGGCAAGCAAGGCAAGCAAGGCAAGCAAGACAAGCAAGACAAGCAAGACAAGCAAGACAAGCAAGGCAAGCAAGGCAAGCGAGGCAAGCAAAGCAAGCAAGGCAAGCAAGGCAAGCAAGGCAAGCAAGGCAAGAAGGGAGTTCGACATGAGAGAGACGCGTGCTACGCTATAGGGAAAACAACCTAAACTTTTGGAGGAGCCTCACACGACGAGCTCTATACACACCCCGCTCAAACAACCGATTCTACAGAAAAATACTGTAAGCTAAACGAAGTCCAATACACAACAAAATGGGCTTGCAAATATCAATACCCCTATATGTGCAATACACACCGAACGGTAACACGCGGTCCAAAACAACGACTGGTATATAAGTACGTGGTATGTAACTGCTGCTCCAAGTTTCAAAGCGCAGAAAGCTGTGCGTTGTTTAGTGTTTGCTTGCCCAACAATTTCTGCATTGCTATTTGTCGTATCATAGCAACGGGCGTCTCTTCCCCGCCTCGCCCCCTCTGTACGTATAACAGCTACAAGGTAAATGGGCGTGCGGCTCACCTTCCTATCCCTTCGACGAAGGCCGTCCGCGCGTCCTCCAGTCTCATGGCCGTGAGCTCCAGAGACCCGAGCGAGTGGTACAGGAAGCTCACGTCGTCGGTTGATTCGCGAGCCCCTCTCAAGAAGATCTGACGCAAAACAACGAGAACAGGAAATTGACACATAATTTTCTGTACGTCAGGAAAAAAACACAACACAACCCACACAACACAGAACAGAACGGAATACAAGAGCACGAGAAACAAAAAGCAAACGAGAACAGGGGGCACACAGCGGTGCATGCCACAAGATCTGACGCAAAACAACGAGACAAGTAACTGACACATAAATTTCGTCGTATGACGGGGGAAAAAACAATCCCACACAAAGAACAGAAACACAAGAGCGGGAAAAAAAAAGGGGGGAAACGAGAACAATGACATAAAGCGGTGTACGTACATATGCCGGTGGGTTTTACGCCGGTTTATGGTTGTACATCAAGACTACAAAAAAAAAACGAAACGACATAACGCGGTCTCTACTCGTATAAGTATCTCTCTGGCGCCGTCTCGATTCCCCACCGACGCCTCCACCTCCCCCAGCCCCTGCCAGACGCCGGCCATGAAGCGGTATACCGGTGGATTTTACGCCAGTTTACGGTACTAGAAAAAGCGAAACGATGAAACACGGGATACCTATCTGGTGCCGTCACGATTCCCCACCAACGCCTTCAACGCCTCCAGCCAATGCCATAGGCTGGCAATAAAGCGGTATACCCAGCGGATTTTCCACCAGTTTACGGTATACTATGTATACAAAGACCACAAAAGACGAAACGACAAACACACGGTGTACCTCTCTGGCGCCGTCCCGATTCCCCACTGACGCCTCCAACGCCCCCAGCCCTTGCCAGACGCTGGCTATAAAGCGGTATACCGAGCGGTTTTTCCGCCACATTACGGTATACCATGTATACGAAGACCACAAAAGACGAAACGACAAACACAGGGTGTATATACCGCTCTGGCGCGGTCCCGATTGCCCACCGACGCCTCCAACGCCCCCAGCCCCTGCCAGACGCTGGCCATAAAGCGGTGTACCGGTGTATTTTACACCAGTTTACGGTACTAGAAAAAAACGAAACGATGAAACACGGGATACGTATCTGACGCCGTCCCGATTTTCCAGCGACGCCTCCAACGCCCACAGCCCCTGCGATAGGCTGACTATAAAGAGGTATACTCAGCGGATTTTCCGCCAGTTTACGGTATACCATGTATATAAAGACCACAAAAGACGAAACGACTAACACACGGTGTATATACCTCTCTGGCGCCGTCCCTATTCCCCGCTGACGCCTCCAACGCCCCCAGCCCCCGCCAAAGGCAGACTATAAAGAGGTAAACTCAGCGGATTTCCCGCCAGTTTGCGGTATACCATGTATACAGAGACAACAAAAGACGAAAAACGACAAACACACGGTGTACCTCTCTCTGGCGCCGTGCCTATTCCACACCGACGCCTCCAACGCCCCCAGCCCCTGCTATAAGCTGGCTAGCAAGCGGTATACCCAGCGGGTTTTCCGCCAGTTTACGGTGTACCATGTTACCAGGTATACGAAGACAAAAAAAAGCCGAAACGACAAGACACGGCGGTGTACCTCTCTGGCGCCGTCCCGATTCCCCACCGACGCCTCCAACGCCCCCAACCCTTGCCAGACGCTGGCCATGCCGTTGCAGCGGGCGGCGATGCCTCTCTTGTACACGTCTCGCGCGTGTTCCACGTTACCCCTCTTGGCTTCCATCGTGCTGAAAAAAAAAAAATGGAACAAAAACATACACGCAAACACACATACCACGATGGCGAATAATATTAATAGAGCGGTGAGTGGGATGGCAACAAGTCGTCAGGTAGGTAAAAAGAGTTGGCTTCGTAGGTATTATAGTCAGTTGCCGCAGTGCCGAGTATTCGACTATTTGGGGTTTCCTGGTTTATGGGCAGGCTTCCTTGCTATATGCGGGGTACACAAACACACATACCACGATGGCAAATAATGTTAATAGAGCGGTGAGTGGGATGGCAAAAAGTCGCCAGGTAGGTAAAAATAGTTGACCTCGTATATAGTGAGTTGCCGCGGTGCCGTGTATCCGACTATTAGGAGTTTCCTGGTTTATGGACAGGCGTCTTTGCTATATGTGCGGGGTGCGCATGTCCCCGTGAGATCACTTGCCTCGGAGAGGGGGAGAGATGAGAGGTTTACTGCAACCCATGGCGCAATGCTATTACGGGAGGGGGGGGGGATAGTAAACAGGACAAAATATTGTAAGAAAAAAAAAGTAAACACATACAGGAGGTGTTTATGTGTACGGTACAGTGGGTCATATTTACTATGTCCCCCTCGTATGAGTAAAGTTACGGTAGCAAAAAAAAGTGGCGTCCTCTGGATGAAGACGCTCATGATGATGATACTGCTGTAGTTATTAATGATGATGATTTAACTCTTTGGCCGAAAACATAATACACGTTTCAAGTCTGATGTAAACATGAAATATGGACTATATTCCCGCCCAGTGGGGGTACCATGATGAGGACGGCGATGACTACGATGACGATCATGACGATGGCCATCATATGACCATGGTCATGATGTCTACGATGCATCATCATCATGATTATTGTGCTGGCAACAGCAAAAAAACAACATCAACACAGCCTGCTCTACGTGTGTACGAATTAATAGACAAGAAACAAATATGAGTACAACAAACCCAAAGGACAAGGATGTAACGATGACGACAGCAAAAAAAAAAAAAAACAGCATAGTCTCGTTGCCGTACGCACACAATGCAACAGGGCGATACATGTGAGTATGGGTATTACGGATGGGTGTTGACGTATATTAGTACCACAGGGTCCTCCCTACACGTGAGTACGAGTGTTGTAAACTGTCTGTGTGGCCTTGCTTTAACAGTGAGCACAACCATTGTGTGTATATACTGGATTACCACAACCATAATCCCATGTCTACTGCTACAGCTCTACCACCAACTCCTCCTCCTACTACTACTACTACCACTACTACTATTATCTGGAAGGAGGGAACATAGCAACCAGAACCAAGTATTGTTTACAAACATAGCGGCATATGTTGCGGGTCCCATCCGTATGCCCCCCGGAATATTTCGACTAATATTAGTACCACCACCACTACTACACTAGTCTTACCGCTACAACAATGTCATAAACACCGCCTCCCCGTAAGCGAGCACGCTGATTGGTCCATTCTCCTCTAGACACCCCCCCACACTCTTACCCGTAGGCGTTGTAGAGCGGGCCGTGGGCCGGGTCCGCCGTGATGCCCAGCTCGAAAAGCCTCCTGGCCTCGTCGTGCGACGCCAACTCTCCCCCCTTGGCACCGGTAAGCCTGCCATCGCCGGCATCATCTTCCTCTTCGTCATCTATGATGGAGGGGGGGGGGCATTCAAAGTGTGTTGAAGTTGCAGTTGTAGTTGAAGTTTCAGTGGAAGTTTTCGTTGAAGTTACAGTTGCAGTTGAACTTGATTGGTGCAAGTGGAACTTGAAGTTGGATCTACCACAGTTGAAGCTGCATTTCATTTTACAGGTATAATTTCACAGTTGAATTAAAGCGTAGCAGTTGCAAATCAGGGTTGCAGTTACAGGTGTAAGTTGCAGATAAAAATTTTAGTCGTAGTTGAAGTTGCAGGTGCAGTCGAAGTTGATTTATTTTCTCTGAAGCTGCAGTTGAAGTAGCAGCTGAATTGACAATCGAATTTACACTTGAATATAATTTTGCGGTTGCAGTTGAGGTTGCAGCTATATTTGCACGTACATAAGAACTTGCAGCTAGAGTTGAAGTTACCGTTGAATTTACAGTTGAAGCTCAACAATTTACGTTGAAGTCGTCGTTAAATCTGCAGGTGCAGTTTACATTTGAAGCTGTCGCAGTTGATGTTGCCGCTGGCATATGCAGCTACGGTAGGGTGGGTGCTTTGGGGCCCGAAGAAGCACTCAACCGAGACACCTCCTGCCATGCAACAAGTCCTTTTGGAATCGCCTACCTAGCTGATCGAGCTCCTACCAGGGAGTTAACTTCCGATCGCCCTCCTGCACTTTACAATATATTTCGCTTCTCACACCAAAATATAAACATATCTATTATTTCACGATTAGAGGTCGGTCGTTAGTCTATGGATTTTCG
Organism: Saccharina japonica; assembly: GCA_008828725.1. Lineage (NCBI taxonomy): Eukaryota > Phaeophyceae > Laminariales > Laminariaceae > Saccharina > Saccharina japonica. The sequence goes on along the minus strand of MEHQ01004368.1, from coordinate 606,601 downwards.
CTGACAGACCAACTGAGACACAGCTCTTTGCAAACAGACCTCCTGTTTCGCAACCAGCCCTTCAAACAGGCCAACTGAGCTCTTCGCGAACAGCCCAGCTGAGCCCTCCGTACCTTCGTTGATGTAACGTAGACAATTGTGCATGTGCGCGTTGGCGTGCACTGTACAAGGGGAGCAGACGCAACACGCAGCTATTCGAAAATATTTCAGCAGTTCACTTTTTGCTGGCCAAGTGAACTGCTGAAATATTTTCGAATAGCTGCGTGTTGCGTCTGCTCCCCTTGTACAGTGCACGCCAACGCGCACATGCACAATTTTCTACGTGACATCAACGAAGGTACGGAGGACTCAGCTGTCTCAGCCAAAAGTGCGTGGCCGCGTTCCAGGCCGTCCACGCCCAGCGCTGGCCGTTGGACGAAGAACGATACCCGTTATGCCGGCAGTTTTCCTTCATCGTGCAGTGCAAATGAAGCGTGAGTGCTTCCTCCTGCATGACGCTCCCTCAACGGGCTCGTCTTTATCCGCTGTGCTCCTGCTGCGATGCCGTTCTGCTGCTGCTGCTGCTGCTGCTGCTGCTGCTGCTGCTGCTGCTGCTGCTGCTGCTGCTGCTGCTGCTGCTACTGCTGCTCCGGCCACTGTCAGCGCCTGTTGCTAAAGTACTGTTTTTTGCTCGTTTTCGGCTGCTGCTCTGCTGCTGACCATGAAAAGTGATGCCATTGGCGCCAACCTTAACTTCGAAAGTAATGCGAGGAATTTTAACGAGTGGGGATTATGTGCGTCGCCAGACCAAGGAGGGGACTGTCTCTTACTCCCTGGAGGTTTCTGAGCGTGGTGAGTGTGGTCTTTTGTTGAATGCTGGCTGTTTCCAGTACGTAGTTCGTGTGTTTTTTAATTGCGTTTCTGCATACAAACCTTTTTATCTTTTTTTATAACCTTACTTTGTGTGGGTATACACCTTTTTGTTTTGTTATCATAGTACCACTTAATTTCGTATGTGCTCGGTTTACAGTTTAGTTGGTCGTTTTGATACCCAAATGGTCGTTTTGATCGTTTCGGCTTCCTCCTTTTGAAATAAGTATTATGCTTATGTTTTTGCTCGTTTTCGGCTGCTGCTCTGCTGCTGCTGCCGCTATTGTTGCCGCTGTCACCCTGCTGCTCTCTGTAGTAGAAACGCGCAAACAATTGAACAACCAAACAAACTAAAGTGGTCTGTGCCCGCAGAACTTGAATTATGTGTACCAGGTATCTCTGTCAGGTGTCTGCTGTCACGAGCCCAGATCAACTCACACACCCCACGCTGAATGAAGGCTTCGGATATATATATCACACCAATATATATATACCAGGTATACATATACCAGAGCTGATCCGGGGTCGTGATCCGACCCGCGCGTCGGGTTGGGCCAGGGGGTGCTTAATAACTCACGGGTTGGGTGGGGTTAGGTCGGGTCAAGAGGTATTCCACGTCTCACGGGTCGGGTCAAGTCGGATCGGGCCGGATTAGGCGACTCTATCCGGGCCGACCCGCGAGTTTTGACCCGGGCCGCGAACAGCCCAACACAGTCTATATATAGCCCACGGATACCTTCATCAGGTTGAGCGGTGGTGTGTTTTTTCCATCAACCTCGATGTTCGGGCATATATTATATCGTACCGGTATAAGAGAGCACGTCGGGCGAGCAAGGAGCACAAAAAAAAAAAATTAAAAAACGGCGTATATCATCCCCACCGTAAAAAGCGTCGGGGGTTGACACAGAAGCCGGTCTTGAAGGTGGAGTTAAACTTGATGTCGAACTTGAAGTTTTCGTCGAACTTGAAGTTGTCGTCGAACTTGAAGTTGAACTTGAAGTTGAACTTGCGGTTGAACTTAGAAGTTCCGCCGCATCGAACGCGGTGTCGCCGCTGCCGTTGACGAGGGCAGACGAGTCGAACGCGAGCGAGCCCAGGCCGAGGCCATCGCCGGCCGAGGCGTCATCGTGGTGGTCGATGCCCATCGAGTCTTCGTCGACTTCAATGTCGTCTCTCGCCGCGTCCTCCGCCTATAGTATATACCAGGTATCACAGTAGCACGATCGAAATGGTAGGTACCACCCGCAAGTCGAAGAGGGGATGAGAAACAAAGGGAGTCGGGTACGAGCGAGTGGGGTTGGTTTTTAACATGCTCGCTCACGTGCCCCCTGAGGTAGCAGCAGCTTGTTCTGCTGTCGCAACGGGGGCGATGGGTTACATTGGCACATGACATGCGTGAGTGTGGTGAGCTTCAAAGATTGTTTTTTCTTGGTAATCAGCCGGAGGATTAAAAAAAAAAAAAACAAACAAACAAACAAACAAACAAACAAACGAACAAACAAACAAACAAACAAACAAACACACACACAACAGCAACAACAAACACGCAAAAAATACAAATACAAATACAAATACAAGCAACACAAAGAAACAAACAAACATAACAAACAAACACAAAAGACAACTACAGCTAGTACGTACCCTCTTGCTGGACGTTTCCTTTTCCGCCCTGTCCGCCATCCTGGCCACAACCAGCGCCCACGCTACGTAGGCGGGCGCCGCTGGCCTAACGGCGATGCTCCGGCGGTAGCACTCGATCGCCTCCTCGTGCTGCCCGAGCTTCCCGTGCACCTAAACGAACCGGGGAGGGGGGAGGGGGCGGGGGCGTACATATTTTTTGCTTGCCTTAGCCATTTGACCATTTACCACGTACCCCGTTCGAGACGGAGCGGGAAGGGAGGAGGGGGTGGGGCGAACTCATGTTTTGCTTGCCTTAGTCATTCGACCATTGGCCACGCATCTCCTTCGAGACGGGGGTGGGGGGCGAAACACCCAAACCAATTAAAAAAAAAAAGTAAAACGTAAAGATTCGCTAAAACAAAATAGAACGTTTTTATTGCACATGTAAATATTCATCCCACAACTTTTATCAACATTAAAAACATACGTCGTATACCTGGTATGTTTGTGTACATACTGTACGCACACAAATATACACAAACGGAATTTGGATACAAGTATGCGCAACAAATTCAATGAAAAAAACAAAGCATATGTGTACGTACATACACAAACACAGTTGGGGCAAAATAAACTCGAAGACCCTTTTTCAAAGCCGTTTCTTACAGGAGCAAAACTGTACAGTCAAAGTGAAGACTTGAACAAAAAAAAAGGCAAAGCAAGCCACAAAATCGGGTCGTCTTTTCCCAGAATGGACTCCGATTACTTTCGGAGAGTTCACCTCCATTTCACAGGGTTAGGGTTTGCAATATTGGCGGGATACTCGTATATAGCCTCCGTACATACTGCAGCCCATTTTTGTTTCATATTATTACTCGTATACTTGGTATATATAGCAAACAAATCGTTTCAAGCATACTGCAGAGCATATCTGTATTGCACTTTGTTTTTGTTGTTTTACAATCCGACGGATTGGCAAAAATAAAGGTTTAACCCATACATAACTGATAAAAAATGTCCCACACTAATTCCAAGTATTTTTCCCCCAAATTCGTGGGACCAGTTCTTAAGGGGTTAAGCTCACCGAACTTGGACAACAACAAAAAAAAAAAGTGCATACGTGTCGTGCGTCTAGTTAACCCCCCGTCACTCCAATATGCCGGACTCGCTCTCCTCTTCAGACATGGCTGATACGTCTTCCCAAAGGGATCTCCCCCTCACGAACAAAGGGACTGCACACAACAACGCGCAACGAAAAAAAACAAGGAAGAACCCCCTCCTGCCTGGTTGGTGAAAACCCAACGTGCTCCGTCCCGGCATTGTAGGGATGCGAGGGTCTATGGTCATACGACTACGGCCGTGGACGACATGAGTACACCTCACGGGGTAGGAGATAATTAAGCACAATCTTGCCGTGGGGGGGGGGGGGCTGATCGGGGAGCGCATGTGTTTTTGTTTTTGTTTTTTCTCACCGTGCCCATTGTCTGCAGCAGGCTCTTATCTTGAGGGAACCTCTCGGTGGCCGCCTGGGCTATTTTAAGCGCCGTCTCGAAGTTACCCTGTGGACATCACAAGAGGAAGGAACGGCAGCGGGGCCACCGGCAGCGATAAGAGGTAACAGTAGCGGTCACGATAATGGGCAAGGTAACAAACAGTAACGGTAATGGCAACGGTATCGGTAATGGTAATGGTAACGGTAACTTTAGCGGTACCAGCAACGGTAACGGTAACAGTAACGGTAATGGCAATGGTATCGGTAACGGCAACATCAATGGTGACGGTAACATTCACGGTAATGGCAACGGTAACAGTAACGGTATCGGTAATAACGACCACTGCCTGATTGGGGGACGATACAAAAAAAAAACTGGTTGTCCGAGTCACAAATGCAAGGAGTCCCATGGCACGCGCGTATCACGATCGTACCCGTTCTGCTGGAGCGCTTCTTGCTCCCCTGGTGCCCTTAGCCGGTCGACAACACCAAGTTGTTGTTGTTTCAGTCGCTGTTTCTCGGGGTCTCAAAGAAGGTCTCAAAGGGAATAATATCGTTACATGAACCCCCCCCCCCCCAAATATACGCCTCCACCATCTCCTACCTCCCCGTTCCCACTAATACGGGGGCCAATGGTAAATAGCACCTACAGTACACACAAACCCCCCCCATATTTCCTAATTTTTACGAACACTCCCCCCCAAATATACGCCTCCACCATCCCCTATTTTCCCGTCCCCACTGATACGGGGGACCACGAGAAATAGAACCTACGGCACACACAAACATACCAGGTATATAATGTATATAAACCTACCTATTCTTTCACGATTAGAGGTCCGGTGTTACTCGATGCTCTTTGTCCGTACAGACCAACTGATACACAGCTCTTTGCAAACAGACCTTTTGTTTCGCAACCAGCCCTTCAAACAGGCCAACTGAGCTCTTCGCAAACAGCAACTGACGTAACAGCCAAACTGACGTATTGTACTGACGTATTATGCAAACAGCCCAACTGACATCTACCCGCAGGGTTTTGCGGCCCGGGTCCAAAATCCACACTAATTTCAAGATAAAAATATCCACACTAAAATCAAGAAATTTTCCTGGTCATACTATAATCAAGTAATTTTTTCCTAAAGAGTCCCCCAGATGTGAAAATATGGATCTCCAGAACTTCGGTTAAAATCGAAATCGGTCCATAACTTCGCGAGTTAGCCACTTTTACACTAATTTCAAGATAAAAAGGCCAGACGTAAAAAAATCGACCAAAAACAATAAATAAAAAGGGCCACTGCTGTACGTACAAGGGCTGTGCATCCATGCCGGCGTTTTGTTTACACTGCTGTACGTACAAGGGCTGCGCATCCATGCCGGCGTTTTCTTTGTGTCCGCTGTACGCACGTACGAGTCGTACTGCTGGACTGCTGCTGCTGCTGCTGTTGTTGTTATTGCTGCTGTAGATGGGTTATATAAGGACTACTACTATTACGCGACGTAAGGCACAGCTTCCAGAAGCGTCTAAAAACACAAAACGAAAAAGGAACACGAGTAGTAACCCACAGCAGAGCAGCAGCAGCTATTTCGTACTGCTGTTTCGTGTGTTGCCACTACCACTACCACTACCACTACCACTACCACTACCACTACTACCACTACCACTACTACCACTACACTACACTACACTACTACTACTACTACTACTACTACTACTACTACTACTACTACTACTACTACTACTACTACTACTACTACTACTACTACTACTACTACTACTACTACTACTACTACTACTACTACTACTACTATACTACTACTACTACTACTGTCTGACTACTGCTGTGCGTATCTGTGCTGCTGTGTATTCACACTACTGTTGTAGTGGGCTGTTGTAGTGGGTGGATGGATCGATTGGTGAGTGTGTCGATCGGTTGGTGCGTACGTGGGTCGGTGGGTCGGTGTGGGTGGGTCGGTTCGTACGTGGATGACTGCGTTCGTACCTGTTCGTCGTGGCCGGCCCCGTTTTTTTGTTTTGTATTGTGTTTGTCTGCTACAAGGGCTCCGCGTGGATGCCGGCATATTATAGTGTGTCAATTTACCTGATCAATGGATCGCGTTATAGCGTGTGGGTCGTGGCCCAGTTATTAGTTTGTGTTATTGTTTTTGTTCACTATACCGGCCCTGCCCTGGCATAGTTCGGGAGTACCACTACTTATATATGTATAAAACAGCAGTGTGTGTTGTCTTCACAGGAAACCCGTTCTTTCTACTGTACCCTGTAATGCGTTTTACAACCTAACTGCAGCAGTACATGTAATGGTATGGCCAGTCATATCACATACACCCATTGTCCTGATCCCTAATCTTAGAGCGATACAAATTATTATGTGGTCACAGACTGTGAGACAGAGAAAAACCAAACAAATTAAACGTAAATGAATGGGTAAAGCAAGTGAAATGTCAACTTACCGGATACGAGAACACATCGACACGAGCCAAACCAAAGAGTAAGGACGAAAAGACAATAACACGAATTATGAAATGCACGGAGTCAGAACACCCCTAGAAGAAAAGCATGCGTGCCCAAGAGAACAGATAACGGCTGCACGGGCGAAGCAACACGAAGGAGAGYAAGACACCGGCATAGAAGTACGTACTATTATTAATGATGTAGGAGGTACTGTACGTAAATGTTCGACCAGCAGATGGCAGCATGGTAAAACATGAAACGAGAGTTCGTATATATCAACGTGAACAATGTTTATTATTATCTTTGTTTATTGTTACTAGTTTCCTTCTTCGTCTACACAATAAACACTTTGTCCGCACTCCTCGGCTTTAGATGAAGATGCAGCAGTGCAGTTTGTTGCTTCTGTCTTTTTTGCTGCTGCAGCTGCTGCTGTGCATTATGTTGACGCTGTGCTGCTGGCGAGGTAACCCGTTTCTCTTGCGTCGCCTTTACTATATTAAGACCACTCCGTAGGAAAGCCTTGTAATGTATATACATTATATAATGTATATAATGTATATACTGTATACCTATTATTACGAACACTAATTGGTTATATGTACTGTGGTCCTCCCTAAACAAACTCGGACGGACCTCTCGCGTTTCGAGGGTGGCCCACATGTTGAACAGGTTGCCTTCTTTCTGGGGGAGATCGGCGGCCTTGCTCAGGATGATCCTGGCAGCCCGCATGTTTCCCCGACGCATCTCGAACCGTGCCCGCTCGATGTGCGCCTTCCAAGACACAACGAAACCCATACATCCCCCAAGAGAGTAAGGCAAGTATATGTGACGGAGGGAGGGGGGGGGGGGGGGGGGGGGGGGGGGGGAGGGGTGGTGAGCGTTTAGAGTCGATGACAACAAAAACAAATAACGCGGTGGGGGATACAAAAGGCGGGAAAACACTGCACCAGAGTACGTTCCAACGGAGAGCCTGCCTGCCTACCAGATAACAAAAACGAGAAGAAAACGAAAAAGAAAAGGAAAGAAAATAAGTATCCTTGAAAAGTGGGGGACAGGTGTTGTTTTGACGTCCAGCCCAGCGGAGGTCACGCGTATGGTACGGCATCGCAGGCTAATCGCAGGGCTGCATATACCGGTATATATGTAGCACAGCAAGCGAAAAGGAGAGCCGTGGTATGTCACGGGAACACCCAAAAACCCTCCCCCCCCTATAGACGGATTCGGACACCCAGACGAACTGCACAGTACCGCTCTGGACGGAAATACAACTAACGTTTAGTCTTGATATTCATGCCTAAATGATTGTTATACTTCCGCCCAGGGTGGTATCAATATGGCATGAACACCAAGGAACGTGTGAAGTCGGGCGGGTGAACGTGCTCTTCGAAAAAAAAAGAAAGAAAAAAAAAAACACATAGCTGTGAGATTTGAAAAGTTTCCCCGAAGCTCATAAATAAATTTGCACGCTGCGTGTGATGCTCCTTCGACCGCCGCCGCGCGTACTGCCTGCTAAACGTATATACACGGGATGTGTACTACAGTAGTAGTTTGTTGTAAAAAAGTTTGGTCTGAACAAATCTGACAAATGCTCGTTGGGAACAAAAATGCACTCGCCACCTATATATAATACGTATAATACGAACATGTCATGGTAGAAAACCAAAAAGGTAGATGTTGCAACCACAACCCGCCCACCTTCGCGTTGTTCGGGTCGCCTTCCTTAGCCTTCTCCATCAGCTGCATCGCTCGATCTAGGTCTCCACCGGTCTGTCACACGCCGGGGAAAAATGGCACCGAAAAAAATAGACAAAAAGACAAAAAGACAAGAAAAGACAAATAAAAACACCACACGATAATCTTGCAATGTGAATGGACAGAAGTAGTGTGGCCAATTTGCAGCAGTAGTGGGGTCTTCTCGAAAGGATAATAGATGATCGTCTTTTTAAGGACATGCTACGTATCAGGAAACAAACCAATAAAAATACTGGCTTGTCTTCTATTGACTGGGGCGATTGCATTGCTTGAATAGAATTTGCGCTTGTTTCGCAAGAAACACAAAACGAGTGCTTGCCTACATGGTGGGAGCGTTTGTTAACACACACCTGGTGTACTGGTACATCGCTTTCGTTTCGAATAAAGAAGAAAATTCATTTTTGCTAGAGAAGAGGGGGGGGGGGG
>MEHQ01004368.1:421008-594334 GCA_008828725.1 Saccharina japonica | reverse complement strand
CTTCTTGCGCAAACTACAAATTACAGAGTTTTTCGGCTCAACATTTCGACACAAAGCAGTGCTGCTGCCTCTCTCTGCACACCGACTATCCGAATACCAATATTGGTAGTGCTAATATCAACATGATACGCGTTACGTACATCATACGAGTATACCACACGTCCGGTACAACAATTACTATATAATACCTGGTATGTACATATATACATATTTCGAAGTATCATATCACCAGGTAGTACAAAATATCGGTATACTCGTAGCATTATTACGTAATACCGGTACAACGCGATCGATCGTTGCTGCCTCTTTTGACTGCAGTACTGGTATCATCCGTAAAATACTTACGTCGTCAATATTTAGTACTCGTAGCACTGAGAATGTACCCCGTACGAATGATATATATATACCTGTTTTTTGGCAAATATCGCGTGCCGTAGGGCCCGCTCTATCTCGTCTTCGTAGTTCGCGCTGCCGAGCGGCTCCAGCACCAAGGTAACGCCAGACACGTGCAGGCTGGCCCTCCCGCTAGCGAAAGTTTTCCATGGGACCTGTTGAGGCGTGTATGCACACACACATATATATACATATACCAGGCATGACATCACGTACGTATGATGAGTGCCCAGCAAAGGAAGGCGGGGTTTGCATCGGTTTCGGGTCCGATCACATGCAAGAAGAGTCCGTGGAGCTTCTTTTTTTTTTTCCCACGAGGGAGTGTTAAGTGTTACATGCAACGCAACTTTGTGCGCGTATCGCGCGCGCGCAAGGATGTATGTATGCGGTAGGTTCACCAGGATCCTATACTATATTCCCCACAAACAGGCACACGCTCCCTGGATTCTACAGCCTCAGATTGTGTCCCCCTCATACGGGATGTACATCCTGCATGAGGACATATAAAACCCGTAGGTACGCGCGATCGAAGTATCACACTCAGCTAGCAAAGATGAGTTTCGACGAAATCTTCGATCTCAAAGCTGCTGTTTTATTTTTCCTTTTTTTTAATAAATTAAAAACCAGCTCGCTCACCTTGGTGAGTCCGCCATTACAGGGGACCGTATAAGTAAATAGGACCTAAGGTAGACAGACCCCAAAGCCTACGTACATATTTCCCTGTTTTTACTAACAAGATTCGGTCCCTATTTACTACTATGGTCCTCCGTAAAAATAAAAAAAATAAGAAACGCCGGTACACAAAGGAAACCCCGCCAGTTCGCTCACCTTGTCCTCGATCATCCCCCACGCCTGCCACAGATGCACGTTTTTGGGGCACGCAGTCGTCGCCTGTAAATGCCACAGAAAAAAAGGGGGGGGGGGGAAACGAAAAACAAAAATAACGAAAAAAAAACGAAAAAAAGAGCATTAACCCGGACAACGAGAGTAAGGAAAATAAAGCAGCGACAAGGAACAAGACCAGACAATGAAAGCGAACATAAAGCAACGAAAAAAAACAAGTGACAAAAACAACGTAAAAACAAAACGAAACCAACGAAAACGAAATTAGACAGGCAAAAACGAACCCATAACAACCTATACCTGGTATAAAAGGAAGGAGGAAAAAGGAGAAAAACAAAAAAACGGACCGACGTAAGGAGGGGCTGAATAAGGCCAGAGGCGACTGGTTAGTAGCCACGAAGATGTTTCACAGGTAAGTTGAAAAAAAAAAACCGGCCAAAATAAAAATATGTACCTGACGCATGCCATTCCCATCACTCTACATACCAAGATAGATTTTATTCCCAAGGCATGGACGCAGCTGTATACGGCAACACATCGGTCGAGTCGACTCAAAAAGAGAACTCTACCCAGCGTGCGTTTCAACACACACAGCGGCATGCATGCAGCAGGCAAGCAAGCAGGCAAGCAAGCAAGCGAGCAAGCAAGCGAGCAAGCAAGCAAGCAAGCAAGCAAGCAAGCAAGCAAGCAAGCAAGCAAGCCAGCGAGCAAGCAAGCGAGCAAGCAAGCGAGCAAGCAAGCACGGACGCACCCGCTTGAAGACAGCCCTCGCGGCGTCTACCTCGCCTAGACGCTCCTGGGTCCGCGCTAGGAGCAACCAAGAGTGCCCGTCCCGCCCGTCTAGCGTTAAAGCCTGCGCACGGACGAACACAGGTTGACAGGGAGGGGAAGAAGCAGTGTGTGTGAGAGAGAGAGAGAGAGAGAGAGAGAGAGAGAGAGAGAGAGAGAGAGAGAGAGAGAGAGAGAGAGAGAGACTGACGCTCAAGATGAGCAGCAATAATACTACCACCGCTAATAATACCAACACAAGGGCCATACCCTGTTCCCAGTACGCACCTCGGCTAGACCATCGGTTCCCGCTTGACGATCTAGGTATTTCAGGGAGGAAATATCCCTGATCTGTATGATCTGCATGATCTGCATGATCTAGCTCATGCTGCCGGATGGTATAGCCATAAAATCCGCACGATCTATCGTAGGACATGTTTCCTGGGTTGGATCTGTACTACGAGTATACAGATCCTGCACAGCATCTCATAACGGCGGGTTAGGATCTAGATGATATATCTGTAGATGATCTATCTGTAGATTATATATCTGTAGATGATCTGTCTGTAGATGACCTATCTGTAGATCATCTGTCTGTAGATGACCATCTGTAGATCATCTGTCCGAGGGAGTGAAACCGTAGCAACGGCACCAACGAAGTTACCCTGACCACTGGTGTTGCCGCCTTCCTTGCTGATACCGTTTCAATTGCTGGTGCCGATACAATTTCCGTTCTAAAGTAAACCGTGCTCGTACAATTATTACCTACTACTGTCGGCGTAACCGTCACCGTTACTGCGTCTGCCACTCCTCCTGTTACCGCCACTATAGCTGTTACCGGTACCGCTGAAGTTACCGCCTCCACTACCGCCTCTGCTACTGCTCCTGTTATCGCCACCGTATCCGATACCGTGATTTTACCGCATCTGCTACTGGTGCTGCTCCTGCTCCCGCCGGTGTTACCGCTGAAGTTACCGCCTCTGCCACTGCTATTGCCCCTGCTACCGCCGGCGTTACCGCTGAAGTTACCGCCTCTGCTACTGCTACTCTCCTCCTGTTACCGCCACCGTTACCGCCCCCGTCACCGCTATCGTTACGACAACCAAAAATGTTACCCCTGCCGTTATAACCTTCATTACCGTTACGGATACCCGTTACCGTTTCAATTACAGCGAAAAGTCACAGCTTCGGCTTCTCCACTTCGTTTTCACCTGCTCTAGGACGCCTATCGCTTCTTCGCAGGCGGGTGGACTTCCGTGCAACAGCTCCCTCGCGCGGAAGTACATCGCCTAAAGGAAAAAAGGGGGTTTCAGTGGTGCGGAGGGGTGTCAGGGGGGGCGGGGAAAGTCAAGAGGGTAAAAAGTGGGCGAGAAAACAAACGATACGCCTGGTATCTGTATTTTGTGCGAGGGGGGGGGGGGGGGGGGGGGGGGGCAGCAAAGTGTGATAGTCCTCCACTTTCTATTTCGCCTGAGTTTAAGGCTCAACAGGACGCATGGAGCCAAGACCCACGGTATGACGTGTGTCTAGGCGGTCACAGCGAGTGTATTGATGACCGTCGCTGTTTATGCGGCCTTCGCAGCAACACCCCCCCTCCCCTCTCACCCTCTCTCCCCAATTACTATCCTCCCTTCCTCCCTCTTTCCCCCCCTCCCTCATCCCTTTTTTTCCTCCCCCCCTCCTCCCTCCTCCCTCCTCCCCTCCTCCCGCTCGCCTGCCCTCCCTCCTCCGCTCTTCCTCTCGCCACCCGCTACCCCGCCTCCTTCGTCCACCCCTCCCTCCTTCCCCGCCGCCCCCCCCCACTCGTTCTATGCACTGCTAAGGGGGTGAGACAACAAATCAGAACTAAATAGAGCGTGAAAATAGAGCGTGAAAACATGGGCGAAGTACAGGGTTTTCGGGTCCATCGTAGGTTCTGATTATTCCTACTCCATTAAACGGTCATGGAGAGGCCCTTTTTTCTCTTATTAGCGAAAGTGCTTCGTCGCCTATTACGGAGGACCAAAATAAATAGGACCTACGTACACACAAAAAAACTGGTATATATTTACCAATTTTTACCTAACCAAAATTTGGTTACATTTATACTCAGGTCTTCTGCAATAAGCCTGGAAGCTGATGCCGAACAAGTCTACTACTGCTGTTGTAGGCTCACACTTTTCCCGTGAAACCCCGTTCCCCCTGAGCGAAACCGCCTGCAGGCAAAACGGGTACATGCCCCGCCCACGCATCACCAGCGCACTGGCTACGTGCGGCAGGATGGGGTGGGGGGAGGGGGGGGGGGGGTGTCATTGCCGCATGTCATGCATGGCCGCAGTCGTATGACCATAGACCCCCGCATCTCTGCAATGCCGGGACGGAGCACTTCGAGTTTACAACCGATCAGGAAGGCATTGCTTGCACCAAGGGCGAAGCGTCGTGAGGTGTTCTGCGAGTCTTATGAAGGGTAAGCTGCATCCCTTACTAAAAACCGCCTGTGAGGCTGATCTTCTTGCGTCGGACAACAGCGTCCAAATCGATATATTTGTTTTTCGGCGTGGTCACTTGGGAGGGGTGGGCAATTTGATAAATAAAGCGGAAGCAGGCGTGAGACAACAGTCAAAGAGGTTCATGCGTGATCCAACACTCGCCCGCCCGCGTCTCAAAAACAGCAGACGCCTCGGAAATAATTTATTTTATGATTCTCCCTAGTACCCATCCCCTCTCCCTACCGCCCTCTTGCACATGCCCACTGTCTTTCCAACGCTGTTACGTTGGCGTGGTCGTTACTTACTGATGCTGTTACGGTGTTTGTTCATTTTGGTGCGGTCGCGCTTGTCTATATTATATACTATACTTGAAAAAACAAAATAAAAAACTAAAACTAAAATCTGTGAGATCGAAGTGTCTCCTCAAATCAAATGTTTGCAAGATTGATGTTCTATTTACAGTAGCCTTTACCGCACCACTGAATTATTATCTAGGATGAAGTATGGAAATCGGGGAATATTTTATTATATACCTTTTAGTGTGGTCGACCAATTTTTCCAAAAAAAAAAAAAAGGCCTGATTTTTTCGAGACAAAGCTCATAAGGGTCGGGGCGGGGACGGGGTTGGGGTTAGGGTTAGGGTTAGGGTTAGGGTCTAAAGTAGTGTTTTCGGCGTTTTTCTAAATATTCGGTCTCATAACACTGGAACCACACGCGGGCCACAACCAAGTCCCCGATTTATATACTGTATCCTATATAATAATTCAGAATTGCGGTAAAGGCGACTCTATATTTACGTGTATTTGGTATTTTACGGATACACCAGCCGTGGGTGGCCCCTCCACCAACGAGTGATCACTGCGTCAAATAACCGATCAACCCGCATCAACTTTTTTTTCGATTTTTTTTCATCATCAGGCGGACCGAGCAAGAACGAAGCTAATACGCCAACACCCCCCCCCCGACACATACACGAACATGTATTGTGTGTCAACTTCACACCTTCCTCCTCCCACGGCAGGAATTGCAGATAGCTTTCGTCTCCTGTAAGCAATACTGTCTGACCGGCTACGCTCCTCAAGCAAAAACAGCTACCCGGTTATTACCGGTATGACGCGTTGACTTTTTTTCCGTATTATCTTTATAGGACTCGTGCATGGAAAATGTCGGTCGGGCTGGGCGAACAAACCTACTAGAAGTCATGTTTCGGGCGAGAAACTCAGCTCCCCATGTGAGGAGCTCATAGAAATAAGGAACCACCCCTGTAACATGGCATTGCTCTTGAGGGTAGTACCGAACGGTTGTCAACGGTTGTCGTAGTACCCCAACGGTACTGTCGTGGCAGAACGGCAGCGAAAAAAGCGTGACCTCAGAGGTGTGAGCACACCGCAAAGACCGTTGAGTTCGCACAGAGGGTGCGATAGTTTTTGTTTCAGCGCTCGTTTTTGTCGACAACGGTAATAACTGTACTACCGTAAAAGCCGAAATTCTATTCTCGGAAGGCACTCGACCAGAGATTTCCGAAAAATGCCGTCTTGTTCGGTATTGGCAACCTTAACCCTTTCGCTCTGAAAAAAATCGAGCGCTTGAAAAACGATGGTACCTCTGGGCGAACTCAACGCTCTTTGTGCACGGTATTCCAGATTGCTTTTGGCGGCACGGTAGTGTGACAGCGTTGCTTCAGGGTTCTCCACATGCTCGTGAAGGATGTTTTTTTTCTGAGCAGGGGCCGTGTGGTCCCAACTGCGAAGGGGCTGCAATGCCGGTTGGTTTCTCGTGGCAGGTTGCCAAGGCACATCATTATTTCCGCCACTACGAATTCCATCCAAGATGAATAAACGCACTAATAAGTTAAAACGATAAATACTGCAGGCATCAAAGCTCCTCATACCACTCGCACAAAACGACCACGGAATATAATTTTCCCGAGGGCTGGCCCATAATCGAAGATTTAACACCCGACAAGCTACTTCTGTCAAATCTCACTATGCCATAGACACAAACGAAACGAGCAAAGCAAAAACCACAAACAAAAAACGAACAATTGGGGCACCACGTTCGATGTGACTTGAGATGCACCCTCTCGCTGCGCTCTCGAGCGGCATGACCGACGACAAACTCAACATCAACCTGGTCTCCCAACCCCCCTCCATCTCGAAAGAGACGCGTGGTCAATGGTCAAATGACTAAGGCAAGCAACACATGAGTACGCCCCCCCCCCCCCCCCCCCCCCCCCCCCCCCCTCCGTCAACAGATCTCAGAATCCCAGGCGCGTCTCTTTTCATCACCTTGACCTTAGCTCTCCTCCCGGCAAGCCCGCCCTCCTCCGCCGACCTAATAACACCGAGCCGCTTCCCGCTTCCCGTGCTTGCGAGGGGCACCCCCGCAGGCCGACCGCCTCCCCTCCCACCCCCACCGCCACTGACCCCGCCCCTCCGAGTCGGGTTAGCTCCCCCGACACCCGCTGTAGCAGCGGCTGCTGCTGCCGCCGCCACCGCCGCCCCCGCCCCGGCCCCCGCCTCCGCTGAAGCTGCTGCTGGGACGCGGATAGCGCCGTTCGTCGCCCCACCTCTCGGCTTGGCGGCAGACGGTAGCTCCCCGTTGGTGGTACTGCCCGCGGCGGTCACGGTGGCCGCGGCAGCAGCAGCGGCAGCGGCGCCGGTTTCGACGCCGGTATCAGCGGCAGTGTCAGCGGCGGATGCCCCCGCCGCCCCGAGCGGGGACAGACCCCGCCTCATCCCCGCCCCCGCCGATATCGTCGGTTCCGCGCCCGAAGCAACGGCGGCGGAGGCGGTACTCCGCCGAGACATCATCCTCTGCCCCCCCTGCTGAAGCTGGTGCTGGTCCTGGTCCTGGGCCTGAACCATCACCGGGCGGGTGGATGGCGTCGAGGCCGTTACCGGCGAGCGCTTTCGACGCATCCGCGGTCGCCCATCAGAAAAAACGCCACCGGGCGCTACAAACCCTCCCGCCAATCGGACACTGCCACCACCGCCACCACTTGCGCCGTTCCTCCTGCCCCCCGAAACGGCGACGCCTCCTCGCCCACAGGGGACGTTTCTGTCATCTCCCCTCCCCGGAGGAAACGCCACAACAACTGCCGGGGACGACGCGGGAGGCGCGTACGCTCGAGTGATGTCGCCCATGGCCAGGAGCCCTAGGCCTACACGGACCATCCCCAGCTTTGAGCCGCCACCCCCTCCGCCCGTTGCCATAGCCGCTCGCGCTGTTGCGGGGGTAGTGGTGCCGTTAGAGTGGCACTGCCGCCTTCGGGCGGAGTTTCCAGCGGCGGAGGCGTCCCGGGTGGCGGGGTTAGCGTCAGAAGAAACCATCTCGCCTCGGCAGAGCTTTTTGTCTACCGAACGCGCCCTCGCCTGCCTGTCACGCGAGGTGAAAAAGTAGAGGAGTTGGGGGTTTCGTTGGGGCGAGGCGGGGGCAGGGGGGGGGGCATCAGGTGTTGGTTGTTCTAATAGTGTGGTAACCAAATAACGGAATAACGGACAGGACCTAAACGTGTCTGTTTTTGGGTGCAGCAGGTCGGTCAACCCAAGCATTGTCTGAAATAGAGGTTGGTTGATAGACAGGTCGACCAGCAGGCCAATTGTCTCGAGATTGATTCGTTGGTGGGTGGGAACTTTTCGGAGCATATATATAGTAGAGTGACGGTTCTTCGCCAATGCTCTCACTGTTATTTGTCATGATCAGCAGCAGCCTTACAAAAAAAAGTATGTAGCGCATCAGTAGAATCAGCAGCAGTGCTGCTGGACTATCCAAATACGATGCCGCCGTACACACTGGTACATCTGTAACGAACGGCCTTGCACTGCTGTACTGCCGCGGGATTGTGGGTTGCGCCTCTCTTGCTCTGCGGTGGCATTCCATGACCTCATCTACCGTGACTGCTGCGAAGCGAGATGGTCAAAACGACAAGGGTGGTAGCTGGAACTAAGGGCCCGAATTAACGAGTATAAAATAAATTCAATTTGGAAAAAATAAAATCTAAAATTCGCTTTTCATTGGCCAACACACGCACCAGCACCAAATATTATGCCCCAAGATCCTAATCTTTGGTTCTGGTGCGAGTGTTGACCAATAAAAAAAGCGGATTTGATTTTTTTTTTCCAAATTGAATTTTTTTCTTCTTCGTTAAAACGGGCCCTAATGCCATAATCTACTGGTGAATTTCACGAGAAGACATACTTACAGTAGTATGGATTTAACACGAGTGCAGCAATAACAGAGTGCACGCGTGCTGTACGCAGCTGTATTCTAGCTCGGGGTCAAATGACTTGCACTGCATACGGCTGTACTCGTACTCCGTACTCGTGCGGCACGTACTTGCATTTTTGTGTTCTACAACTAATATTAATAGTGTTGGCCCTGACGGCTTCAACTACTTCTGAACTTGTACTCTTGAACTCAGTATCAGATACACTGTGCAGGTCGTAGGAGTACCAGGTAAGCTGTACGAGTGCACGAAGCGTAGTCCAGCCTGGGTTAGGGCTTCATAGCTCTCTAATGACACCAATACGTGAGACAAGAACGGCTGTTGATACGTTGGTACGCACGGACGGGCGTGCAATTGTGCAAGCTCCAACCTTCAAACGAGAAAAGAACCCAGGCCTCGCAAGAGACAGAATACCAGGCAATGGGACCTGCATCTCGTACTACTCCTGTACCTGATACAGCTATTCCGGGTGTGCTACGTATTGTTATCAGCAGAACCCACGATGGACCAAAAACCAGGTACCCCCCTATGTTTACACACGATATTTGGTTCTGATTACTCTGTATTACTACAGTACATATATGCCCGCCGCAATAGCTGTGCTGCCGGTAGTTGGTTGGTTCTACGCGTAGTATGATTAAAAAACCAGTAGTATACTCGTACTTGTAGCGTCTCGGTCATCCAAAATGTTAGAAACAGCAGCAGCAGCAGCAGTAGCAGCATCAACAGCAGCACGAAGCAGCAGCAGCGGCGGGGGTAGTGTTTGGACGTTGCTCGCAAATTGCGTTTGACGGGACGAGCTCGGGGTGCGTCGAAAGCGACTGCCGGCCGTCGATTCATAGACTACGAGTACACACTCGTACTCGTACGGAAACACGTAGATACCAGGTACCAAGTATCTACGCAGGAACTAATCAGTTCGTCATGCATGATGGGGATCACGTTTCAATTGCCCTACGCGTCTACGCGGGTGATCAACATCAACTCCAGGTAACCAGAAACCGCAGTCTGGCCGGTAGCTTCAGCATGTTATATAATACGTACGACCTCAACCCGTGTGAGGCATTACAGCAGCAGCACATCAGCAGTATTCCACCCCGGGCAGATGGCCTCGGAGCTTGGCTTTACGCGAGGCATCGACCCTCACTGCCCTTCACAACCACGGCGAATGAATCGATGCACGTATGCAACATGCCCGGTACAGCAGTACTACTGCTTGGTGTATGCAGCAAGCATGAGCTGTACATGAGAGCAACGTGGCATGTGGATGGGAACACGGAATACGAGAGAGAAGAGAGGGAAATCATGCATACGACCAGGTAGGCCCTATCCGATCATGTGCTCATGTTTACGTACGGCTACTCGTACAGTACGAGTAGCCGTACCGTCTGCTTAAAGCAGTGTACGTTAACGACTCAACAGAGTCAGCGACCTCAAACAACACAAGCCTAACGCAAGCTCCTTGTTAGGGAACCAATCGCCTTTCCCCCCCCGCCGCCCACCCCCACCCGCATCGAGATAGCCAACCGAGTTGCTGTACCTCTCGCGCAGACCACTGCCAGACTCAGGTACTGACTGCTGCGACGTGTGCCTTGGGCTAATACAATATGGTCGGTGCCGGGGGCCACGAAAGCATGAACAACGTCATCCGTCCTACCGAATTTGACAGCACCACCAACACCCTTCCACTACAGCCGGAGCCCGGCCCTGCTCTAGGGTACCCAGTGCCTGGACTTCTCGCGCACAGTGTCTCACCAGTAATAGTATCTTCGGCAGCGGCACAGGTGCTGAGAGGGCGTAGAGACGGAGGTGCTAGGTACAGGCACGCGAGTCTGGTGGTCGGCCACCTCACGAGTAGAGCCCTAGTTTGGTTGAAGGAAAGGGAGGACAGCTCCACGGCTGTCACGGAGGCAGCAATCCTCAACGCAACGAGAGGTCGACAGGTGTGTCCAGTGCTTCTTTCGTTCGCCTCAAAGCGAAGCCTTCGACTCTGGTCCCCTTCACTCTGCCGCTTGCTGAGCTGAGGCC
This sequence comes from Saccharina japonica, assembly GCA_008828725.1. Taxonomy (NCBI): domain Eukaryota; class Phaeophyceae; order Laminariales; family Laminariaceae; genus Saccharina; species Saccharina japonica. Next base: position 583,606 of record MEHQ01004368.1, on the reverse strand, counting down.
GTGGTCGTCCACAACGTTGCGCGTTTTCGTTAAGTTGGGTTTCTATACTATTTAGCGGCATTATGACATGAGACATGTAGGGGAGAGTTGCAGAGTCAATGAAGCGTCGAGTGGCACTGGCGGCAGAGCTAGGCCCTAGCCTTTCAGGCACGCCTCAGGTGCTTTCAGGCATGCGGAGATAGGCACGCCGCAGGCGAAAAAAAATGAGATAGGCAAAAAGATAGGCATGTGCCTGACGTGCCTGAACGTGCCTGAAACGTGCCTATCTATTTCAGGCATTTGCCTGAAACAATGCCTGAGACGTGCCTGAAACCTTTTCGGCGCCCCAAGACAAACCCTATACTAATTTCAAGTATTTTTGTGTAAATGGGCAAATTGCCTGAAAGAATGCCTGAAACTTGTCAGCGCCCCAACTCAAATCCTGCACTAATTTCAAGTAGTTTGGTTTCAAGAGGTAAAATGCCGAAACGAAAATGCCGGCCATGCCCCACCCCGCACCCCGCACTGTCCAAAGCGCTGAATGCTCGCTGCCTGCAGTACAGGACCCCTAATAAGAAACAGGCTGATAAGAAATACAGGCTGAGATTTAGAGGGAAATAAGAAACTCGGGGGTCGTTAACTTGAAATTAGTGTAGAAATCACCCTCTCTCAAATAAGAAATCCAGCCTGGACCATATTTCCTGTTTCTTATCAGGTGTCCTGTACTGTACTGCTATATTACAGTAGTACAGGACACCTGATAAGAAACAGATTAATAAGAAATCCAGCCTGAGATTCAAAGGAAAATAAGAAATTCGGGAGTCTTTATATTGAAATTAGTGTAGAAAGAACTTTCGCTAAAATAAGAAATCCAACCTGGGCCAGATTCCCTGTTTCTTATTAGGTGTCCTGTACTATACGAGTATAATGCGTACGATGTGCCTGCAAAGTGGGGCTGCCAGAGCGATTCAGTCTATATAATATGCAGGAACTCTTTGTTGCATGTGGAACCCTTTGCTGCTGCTGCTGCTGCTGCTACGGGCAAGCTGCTCGGACAGCCACTCAAGTCTATCGCTGCCGAGCCTTGTGTGGGATCACCAGGTGCTGGTCGGTTAGGGTTTGCTTGTTGCATTCATTGGTACCGCAATGTCCCCTTTATCAGAGCTAATGGGCTGGCGCTGCAGGCTGTGGGTGTGGGCTACGCCCTAAAACAATATTCCCTTTCCCCTGATTTTGGGAGTTCCAGACTAACGGCGTTATTTTGTTGTAACGTGCCTGACGCGTGCCTGGCAAAAGATAGGCAAGATAGGCACGAAAACAGTAGTTCAGGCACGCCTGTTTCAGAAACAGTAGTTCAGGCATTTTTTCAGGCATGCCTGAAAGGCTAGGGCCTAGGCAGAGCCACGAAAAAGACTGAGTGAACGCCAACATGTCGTAAGAGGAGAGTACGTAGAACAAGTGTCGTGTTGGAAGTACCGTGTTAGGGCCATTCCTAACGAACAAAAAAAATCACGATTCGTGAGGTTTTTGTCGTGAATCGTGATTTTTTTTGTCGTGATTCACGACAAAAACCTCACGATTCATGACGCCAATTTTTTTACAATTTCTTAAAAAAAAACAAAATCACGATTCACGACATTTGTCGTGGCTCAAAATACGCCTGATCAAGGCACTACGTAACCCACCCGACACCAACGGTATCCGATGGCCGGTATAGGGGCATGCCAGGCCCTGCTTCGTACGCCGGTTGTGGACAGCGAGTGGCTGCCTAAAGACACTGCTGGGTGCGGGGTAACGAGCATGCTGTGACCTCGAAATCTCGAGGAGGCGGAGACACAGCGTGAAGAAAAAGCAAAAATAATCTGAAAATCTCATGGGCCAGGCAGAGCAGACGACATGTCAGCGAGATGGGAACCTCGCGCGGACCTGGCCTGGCCGACGGCGCATGAGGTTTGAATATCACAGACCGTGTCGGGCCTCTGCCCATGGTTTGAATCACGGGCCGGGTCGGGCGCGGTCGGCCCGGCACGGCCTGGCCGTGACCTACCTGCGAGAGTTGGCCCCACCCTCAAATACCGTTGGTTTGAAAATATCGGATTCTTTATAATTTGAAAATATCACGAAACGTGACGAAAAAGCACCAATTTTCGTTAGGAAATACAACGAAATCATCACGAATCGTGTATTTTGTCATGCCAAAACGTCACGAATCGTGATTTTTTTTTGTTCGTTAGGAATGGCCCTTAGTGGTACTCAGAGCGGTAAGAGGTCATAATTGAACAGAGAGCAATGTTTTAGTAAAATCCAAAAATAGGTATACCTATCCATATTTATCCATTTATAGGTACAGTACTGACTCTAAATATCGTATACCTGGTAAATATTAAAAAATTGAAAAAACAACAGCTGTGCTCGAGGATTTCGTCGAAGCTCATCTTTGCTATTAACCCGTTTAGAACTGCAGTCCCGTTTTGGGGACAACTTACTTAGAATTAGAGTGGTTTGTCCCCAAAACGGGACTGCAGTTCTAAAAGGGTTAATAGCTGAGTGTAATAATACTTCGATCGCGCGTACTTACGGATGCCCATATGTCGTACCAGGTATGGCCTATCGGCGGGGTTGCGCCAGCTAATGCGGAGGAACTGAGTAAATAGGGTTCTTTACGGTGCGTTTTTTCCTATCGGTTCGGTGCGGTTCGGTGCGGTTAACCGCACCGAACCGCACCGTAGGGTTTTCGCCCTCTTGAAAACCGCACCGCACCGCACCGTAGGTTTTGCGATCTCGAAAAACCGCACCGAGCCGCACCGTAAGAAAAACAAATGACCGAACCGCACCGTAGGGTGCACGACATCTGAAAACCACACCGAACCGCACCGTAGCATTACCGATTTCTGAAAACCGCACCGAACCGCACCGTAGGATGCATGAAAAAAACGAACCGCACCGTAGGATTTTCAAATTCTGAAAACCGCACCGAACCGCACCGTAAGATTCCCGATTTAAGAAAACCACACCGAACCGCACGGTAGGATTCCTGATTTCTGGAAACCCCACCGAACCGCACCGCAGGATGCATGAAAAAAACGAACCGCACGGTTGCATTTACGATTTCTGAAAACCGCACCGAACCGCACCGTAGGATTCCTGGTTTCTGAAAACCGCACCGAACGGCACCGTAGGATGCAAGAAAAAACCGAACCGCACCGTAGGATTTACAATATCGGATAACCGCACCGAACCGCACCGTAATATTTCTGTTTTCTAAAAACCGCACCGAACCGGACCGTAGGATTTTCGTGGAAAAAAAACGCACCGTGCACGGACCGTTAACCATAAAGAACCCTGCTTAGCCTTTACGGTGCGTTTTTTCCTATCGGTGCGGTGCGGTGCGGTGCGGTTAACCGCACCGAACCGCACCGTAGGATTTTTGCCCTCTTGAAAACCGCACTGCACCGCACCGTAGGTTTTGCGATTTCGGAAAACCGCACCGAACCGCACCGTAGGAAACAAAATATAACCGAACCGCACCGTAGGGTTCACGACCTCAGAAAACCGCACCGAACCACACCGTAGCGTTACCGATTCCTGAAAACCGCACCGTAGGATGCATGAAAAAAACGAACCGCACCGTAGGATTTTCAAAATCTGAAAACCGCACCGAGCCGCACCGTAGGATTCCCAATTTAATAAAACCGCACCGAACCGCACCGTAGCATTCCTGATTTCTGAAAATCCCACCGAACCGCACCGTAGGATGCATGAAAAAAACGAACCGCACCGTTGCATTTACGATTTCTGAAAACCGCACCGAACCGCACCGTAGGATTCCTGGTTTCTGGAAACCGCACAGAACCGCACCGTAGGATGCATGAAAAAACCGAACCGCACCGTAGGATTTACAATATCGGGTAACCGCACCGAACCGCACCGTACTATTTCTGCTTCCTAAAAACCGCACCGAACCGGACCGTAAAATTTTCGAAAAAAAAAAGGCACCGTGCACGGACGGTTAACCGTAAAGAACCCTGATTTTTTGTTCGTTAGGGGGGGGGGGGTTACTAAAACCAAGGGAAAAACATGAAAATAAGGATATTTTTTTTTCCATTTTCTTATTTCATCATGTGATCACAACGGTTGCAACGGTTTTCTATTCCGACCTCTGGGGGTGTGGTGTGTCGTTTTCTCTTTTTTCTGGACGCCCCTGACGTACCCGTAAATATTAATATTGCACCCGAGAAAAGGCTTCTCGGCCCTCCCTCTGATGGACCAGCGCCTGGTCACTGATGGCTGAAATATTCAAATGTTCCAGGTATACCTCTCTTTATCTACTCAGGTTAGGTTGGGCTCCACCTATGTGTATGCTTCCATTGCATAATACCTGTAAACTGCAAATGGCTCAAGCTGTGAATACCTACAAACGGGCCTCTTAGGCCATAGGCACTGCTGCTGTACAGCCTTTATCTTTGGTTGGCGAAATAAAAGTCGGGAAGAAAAAAGAGCCACAAAGTGGTACAATAACGTTTGGTCTCAGCTACGTATTACGTGGGAACATAGTAATCAAGACCATATATGCTTTGTAGAAATACAAAAAAAAACTGTAACATAAAGGTTTTTGTGTGAGTGTGGTGTCCTGATTACTATGGCCCCCCGTAACTATACATACCTGTAAGTAAGTCCTTCGTCATGAGTGTCGGTACTCTGTAACTATTCATACAGAGTCCCCACGAAAAGGCGGTTTCGCCTAAGTATTGTGTTTTGGTTCACTTAGTCCCAACGGCCCTGGCCGTGTTTCAGTTTTGCCAGAAAAGGCTTCAATTGAGCCATTTCGTCTCCCCGAACTCGGAAAATAAATAATCACCCCCCCCCTAACGACGTTTTTTTTATGTCCCTCTTTGTCATGCCAAAACGCTTTTAAAAGCTTTCAGAGTGCAAAATGTTTTTTTTCATAAGAATCCTGACCCCGCAACCTCCTTCCTCTCTGGTATCAAAAGTGCCAGCGCCATTTATGTTCCTCTTTTTCCCTTTTCTCATTATTTGGTTCTATTTCTTCCTTTTATCATACATATCATACGAGTGTGATGCCATTGAAGCCAAAAATAGATGAAGCCCAACTTAGGTAAACAAAGAGAGGTGTACCTGCTGGCTTCTACTCTGTAGTACCTGAGGTGTTTCCCGCTAACAACATGCACGATCGGGCGGCTGGCCAATCAGAGCGATCGAGGGCCTGGAAGCATTTTCCCGGAGTGTAATATAAATATGTCGTGTACCTTTAATTCGCTCAAAATGCATACCTGGTAGGTGGGTATACGTATGTATGATACTACGTCCGATTTTTGCACAGTAGCCTACGACTTGTTGAGCGCAAGTACTGCTGGTGATATGCATTATATTACGAAAGAAGCGGGCGATCGGTGGAAAACCCTAAACCTTCAGGTAGTTGACTTTATGTCAGAGACCGTCGTTAAGCTTGTTTTACAATAACGACAGCCGACGAAGTGAAGTCAAGTAACTGTCAAGTTTTTTAGCCGATCGCCAACAATTGATACCTCCACAATAAACTGTTGAGATGAGCTGTATACGAGTAGAGCAGTAGTGCTGCCAGCTGATAGGCTGTATGTAACCAACGACTGAGCGGGTGGCGAGTGGCTGGGGGGCAAAAAACGCCCGCTAAAGTGACAACAAGCGCGAGAGCATTCATACATCTGCACCGCGGCAAGACGTACGTAAGAGAAGGTATGTTCGCCCTGCAAAGCCCCATCTGTTCAGTTTTCGATGTTTCCTACCATTTTAGCGTACTTCGGCAATAAACAACAAGGGTCCTTATTTTTGCCTTGATCGGGTCCACCGCCTGTTGTCCACTCCGAACCTGTAACGTCTTGACGCCTTCCCGCTCAGTCTCTCAGCGAATGCAGCCTACAAGAGGCCACCTTCCCGGAGAGTGGCGTCGCCTGCCTGGGACAGGATGCAGCCCGCGCCTACGCGAAAGCGCACGAAGTAACCAACAAGGACCTCCAAACCAGGTGGAAAAGGGGAGAGTATGGCGACGGGGACGGGAAAGCGTGTCACTTCGACCCCGCCGCCGCCGCGGCGACGACCAGGCGGTCTGCGCGCACCACTCACGGTGCGGTGCGCGAGGTAGGCGCGGGTAAGGCCTCCACACCCGCTCAGGGGCACGAGAGACCCTCCCCCCCTTGAGCCCCGCTGTGAGGCGTGACCCCCACGCCCCCGACGGATGGTTGTAGCGCACGGGGGGGGAACGGACGCGAGAGGTGGAAAGAGGTGGTTGGCGCGAGGGGAAGAGTTTTTCCGGATCTCCGCGATTGACGTCTTACTCGTACAAGGCACGACCCCCGTGCTCCGCGAGGGCAGCGTGGTAGGGCTGCTGACCCCTCCGACCGTTAGCGGGGTCGGGGACGAGGGCTCAGCGGGGTCCGACACGGCCTCGGTAGGCCGCGATCTGCAGCGTGCATGTGCTACATGCGACGCCCTCTGAAACCTAACGCCTACGCTGCCAGGAAAGTATTTTTCCACTTCGCCCCTCATGCCCTACGAACCCTTTCCACCCTTTGCGTCCGTTTCTCCATCGTACGCTGCTGTAGTCAGGAAGCCCGCCGCCCCCTCCTCCCCATCGAAAGGGAAGTTAGAGGGGAAGGCGAAGGCGCAGGGCGCAGGCGCCGGCGTGGTCGCTGCCGCCGAATCCGAGGCCATCGCTTCCACAGGCGCTGGCGATGGCCCGCCGATGTCCCGTCCCTTGGGGGCGGCTCGGCTGACGGCGAAGAGGCCCGGGTAAGGGGAGTGATTACGTCCGCTGTGGGTGCCCTGCTCGAGCGGCTGTCCTTCGAGGACCAGCTGCGGAGTGTTACGTGTAGCAACCGCATGGTGATGGTTTGTGTGTCGCCACCGTCGCCGCCGGCCGAGGACGAACGGTCGTTCCCGCACGTGTTGAAGGTGCTAGACCCCCTTTCTTTGCACCTGCAGCACTGCAGCTGAAACCTACCTATAGCCAGGATGCGAAAAATGCTCGAACGTTGCAGCAGGAAAATGATAGCCTTGCAGCATGGGTTGACGCTTCAATTGTCACATATGTCAAACTGGATTGCGTCCATGACCGACGCCGGTGACATGAAGCACACGCCCCCGCCCATCAACCCCCTCGACCTCTTCTGCGCCGGACCTGGCGTACCGCCCTGGTGTGTGGTTGCCCGCTTTTATTGCCCTCACCCCGCCCGAACTCCGCCGCACCTAACCCCCCGTTACCTTCCTCCTTCAGGGTATGCACGCGCCCCCTGAGAGGGACGAGCCGGGGCGACTGGGCTTTAGGAGCCGGTGGGACCTGGGCTGCAGGCCGCTGCACTCCCGATGTCCTCTGCGACCGACCTTGCCGCAGCTCTCCTGATGACCGCGGGGTGCACCCAATACGCTGAACCCGTGCCGAGCCCGGCCCGGCTGGCTTATCAGATGGTTGTTGAAGACGCACAAGCACATGCTCTGACGCCGTCGAAAAAGCGGCGCTCCGCATAGACAGAAATCGCGATGTCATGGAGCGTGCGCGGGTCACGGCCAAACGGAGCGCTGATCTTCTGAAGCGGCGCCGGCTGTCCTACGCGAAAACGGTGTTCCAGCGCGACGCAGCCGTCGGAAAGGCGGATCTGGGCTTCACCAACGGCGAGGCGGCTCTGAAGGCCGGGGAAAAGGTCTTCGTCGCGGAGCGGGACTCTTATCACCATCTCCAGCGCGGGCTGGATCTCACCCGGGCCACATCGGAGGCCGCGTGTCACGAGCTGGGAATTGGGGGGGGGGAGGAGGGTCCTCTTCAGGCAGGAGCCGCCGCCCTCGTACAACCCAGAACAGCGCGTCTTTCGTTTGGAGCCTGCTTGGCCGGCCCTCCTTCAAGGGCCACGCACGGTAGCCCGTGTCACGCCGTCACTGGCCGCTGTCCGCTGTTTTCCCCCCAGCTTCCGGCCGTTGCCCCTGCTCCACCCCCAACGAATTCCCTCCCCAGCCCCCAATGGTCAACGCTCGCAGGTGGGGGAAGAGCAGTGGCCACGGGGGGCTGAGGCTGGACAACTGTCGGGTACGGGGCCGGGGCGGATAGTCCTCCGGCTGGGCATGCCCCGGATTGAGCTGGACCCGGCCACAGTGGCGGCACCTTCGGCGACGGCTCTGGGGTGGCCGGTGGAGGCCACTGGGACCAGCGGCAGGGGAGGTGGGGGGGGGGGGGGGGGGGGGGGGGGTGTACTCATGTTGTGCACGGCCGTAGTCATATGACCATAGACCCTCGCATCCCTACAATGCCGGGACGGAGCGCGTTGGGTTTTCACCAATCAGGCAGACATTGCTTGCACCAAGCGCGAAACACCGTGAGGTATTGGGCGAGTCGCATGGAGGGTGAGCTGCATCCTGCTAAGAACCGCCTCTGAGGCGGACTTGCATATGGACGACAGCTTCAATGAGTTAATTTAATTTCTGGTGTGGCCACTTCCGGAGACAGCAATGGGTTTTACTATGTAACTGCCTCGCGGACGCCTTACCATATTAACACTACGTGATACGACCATTCCCCTTGTGCGGAACAAAGATTCTCCACCCCGCACAAATGATCTACTCGACCGCCAGCTTTGGTGACCGCCAAAAAAAAACAACAAAAAAAAACGGCACCCTGGTTGTCTAGCTCCTCGCAGCGAGTGGCGTGTTTTACAGCGTCGTTGCCAACCGACGCCAACCCAACCTATAAATATATCATATATTTATATGACGGGGGGGGGGTCTTGGGATGCCGTGGAGGTTGGGGTGACGGCGTTAGCCCCTGTGGCCGCAGGTGTGACACCGTTGACTGTGGCGTTGACCTAGGAGGGGAGTCGAGTGTCCTGGACGCCAGTTTCGTCCGCCAGGTAGCCCCGCACATCAGCCTACCGTCCATACCCCGCAGTCCGTAGCCTCCCACTCGGTACCCCTCACCCCCGTCCAGCTTGACGGTGGACAGGGAAGGGCGCATAGCGCAGCGCGGAGGTAGTGCATCCGGCGCGCATTAGCGAGACTGAATAGCAACGTACTCATCGCCGTTCCAACCCCTCTCGCTCACACCTAACAACCACGTGTCCGACTTGGTTCACCTCGCACCCGCGCTACACAATGCGGTTGAGAGCGGGCGGGTTGCTCGTGAAGACACCAATCCGGTAACGTGGACACATGGGTGGGGTAACGTATTGGAGCGTCATGTCCTCAAGTCTGCGCGCTTGTCTGCCCCTCAGGCGCCGGCGATGGAATCGTGGTAGCGAGCGCGTTCACCCAGGGTGGCAAGCTACTATTAATAGAGGACGGGACAAGCGGCCAGGGAGTTTTCCACCACATTCTCCGGGCGTTGTGCCGGGGTTGGAGCACAGCGTCCTCCACCGCGGTGATGCCAACTCATTTTGAAACCTATAGTGGTCTGGAAGAGGACTCCGTTTTTCTGTGTTCCTCTGCTAGCTGCGTTTGTTTTTTTAATGTGTCGGACAGGTTGTGCCCGAGGGCGGGACCTTGCAGCTAACTACTAAAACTATTATAGTATTGACGACCAGGTTGTGCGTCCCTGACTACGTATTTAGTTTTTTATTCGGGTGAGAGCATGCAGCCGATGCCGTTTTGACCACGTAGACTATCTGCTGAGCGCCTCGCGTCACCTGTGTTTAAACCAGACGGTCGCGGTTGCTTTTTTTATGCTTTTGTTGGCAGCTCTGAAGTTGCTCCTTTTTTTGTTTCGAGTTCATTATCGCACCATCATCGTGCCCGAATGCGTCTCGCCAGGACGGGTGGCGGGGCGCCAGTGATGATGCGTATTCCGATGTGCGCCAACGCCTTCCATAGCCAGAGGTTCGGGTGGGGGGTTGCTAGCGGTTGAGGTTAGAGGTAAATGTTCCAAGGGCAAGGAGTGGGGATTCTAATAATACACGCGTTCACACAGAGCCATGGTGGCTTTTGGAAGAAACAATACATAACCTCCTTTTTTATATCGTATATGACGGCCGCGAAGCCAAGGATACCGCTCGCCACGCCTTCGGACCCCGATGTTAAAAAACAAATGTACCGAAGATAACAATTTCGCCCGTGAATCCCCTGCCATGTATACGAACCGTCCCAGCGTCATCAACCCCGCCATCGGCGAAGCCAAGCCGGACGAGGCCTTGGCCCTCTGACGTATTTTCGCTATGGGCCATTTTCAGTAGTAGTGCTGCCGCCGCCATCGTCATGCTGCAATACGTATTGCGGGGGACCATAGTAAATAGGACCAAATATTGTTAGTAAAAATGGGTAAATATATAGGTTTTTGGGTGTACCGTAGGTCCTATTTACTAGTGTTTACTATGGTCCTCCGTAATAGTACAAGGAACTGGCCACACGGCGGATATATAGGCGCCTACTTCCCCTCTTTTTCTTTTTCTTTTTCCGGATGGACAAGAGCGGCGGCGCGCGAGGCGACGGCGCGACCGACCGACCGAGCGAGCGATAGCGTGGACGCGGACGGGCGATCGACGAATGCGGCCGAAGACTGTGCCAACGTTTCACCGAGCGAAATAACTCGATCGAGCGGCGGCGTCAGCGGTGGCGCAATACACAATACCGCAAAAACCCCCCCATAAAATAAGATAAAAAACCACCCGCACCACGATAATCCATAGAAAAAACACGAAAAACAACAGAAACCCCACGAAACATCGCGCCCCAAACCCCACGAAAATCAACAGAAACGCACAAAACGCAGAAAGATCCACCTAAACCACCAAACCCACATAATGCCACGAAAAACAACAAACCCTTCCCGTTAATCCACCAAAAACCCACTAATATTCACCATCCACCAACGCCACGAAAACCAACCAAAACCCGGAATACCTGCTCATAGGGTCGTTCTTATCAAGCAACTGTTAAAAACAAAAATCCAATATTTTTTTCGCGCAATTTTTAGGATTTCCAATTTTTCCATTTTTTTTCCTTCCAAATATCGGCATGCGAAGCCTTCCGAATATTTTTTCCCTCTGTTAGAATTCCAAGCTTTTCAAAATACATCCTGTTTTTCCTGTTTTTCCTGTTTTTTTATTAGAACACATTTTGGAATTTTTGGAAAAAAGTTGTTTGATAAGGACGACCCTGATTAAACCACATAAAACAACCAAAAGTCATATATATACAAAAACACCAAATTCCATCTAAAACCACCAAATTCCAGCAAAAAACTCGAAACGCCGACGTACTTAAGGTACATACAATTCGAACATCCCACGACAAGCACGCGAAACACGAAACCCGTCAGACATCACTAACAATCCCTAAAAACGACGAAGAACATCTAAATTACTGTGAAAACCACCAATACCCACCGAAAATCCATCAATCGCGCCCAAACCCATAAAGAACAATGAATAACGGCAAAGCCCCCCTATATCATGCACACACTTTTCCCTTTTCGTCGAACGGATCATATTGTACGCGTTCGTAATCTGTACGGCAGCACAGCAGCTTGTTCTGGCGATTGCGCTCGGCATTGTTCTTTGTTTGACTGGTTCATCCATGATGCAATCAGTAAAACTACAACTTTGTAAGAATGTCTGAAACCAAAACCTCGGAGCATCTGTGCAATATTATATTATAGGAGCAAGCGGGTACGGTATGTATGAAAGTACGTCGTGGATCCGTTGCTAAGAAACGCATTTTTTTCCCTCCAAGTTCAAAGTGTTATTTAGCGTGCCGGCACCAGCTATTTCCTTGAATTATCGTTTCTTATATCGTAGCTCGCCTTAAACTCATTTTTTTTTCAGAGTTGCTCGTTTCTTACTTATTTCATTGTGTCCCCCGAGTTCACATCTCATGTTTACTAAGTACAGGTCACAGCCGCACTACTATTAACTAAGAAAACACAGACCCAACCGGCGAGTCGGCGTCCCCGGTGGTCTAGTGTGACGCCTCCTACAAAATTATCACAACACCTATTATATTATATTGGAAAAAAAAAAAACACACACACACAGCTGTGAGATCAAGGATCTCGTCGAAACTCATCTTTGCTACCGTATCTGGGTTTATATGTACTATTCATATTAATACCTGGTAAATATTCACGGGGGGAAAAGGCCTTGGTTATACAGTACAAGGCACCTAATAAGAAACAGGCTCATAAGAAAGCCAAGGAGAAAATTTTGGAGGAATTAAGAAATTCGAGAGTCGTTATCTTAAAATTAATGTAAGATACATTCTCTCTGATAGAAGAAATCCAGCCTGGGCCAGCTTTCCTGTTTCTTATTATTAATATGTGTCCTGTACTCTGTATATCGAAACGAGTTTTTTTTTGTCGAATTTTCATATTTTGAAGTTTTCGACATTTTGTTTTCTCGATTTCCGAATGTTAATATGATGCCAACATGTCCACGAACGACCGACGACGTGTGTTTACATTTCCTTTCGCATTTACGATACAAGGAAATCAGGCTGAAAAAGAGCCCAAACTTCGACGCAGCTTTTCTTCGATCAGCAGGTCCCCGTCCCTTCGATGATTGACTTTCGTGAGTTCGAGCCGCCCATGAAGTGATCCTTTTGGGCTTGTTTGCGTGAAAAAAATGGACGCAGAAAAATCTGTTTTCATGCCGTGTGCATGCCCATTCGACGCAAATCGACGAGCGAAAGCAATGCTATTAATAATCCCTCCACACATAAAAAATAAAGGCGGGATGCACCGCAGCAGGGAGGGAAAGGGGGGGGTGCCTTCTATCTGCTGCTGATTACGTGACCCCGGGTGCTGAGCCACGAACTACCACGTACAGCAAGCAGTTTATTACAATGTCCTCAATGTTGTTACTGTACTGATAGAACGTAACTCACGTCTACTACTACTACTACTACTACTACTACTACTACTACTGCTGCTGCTGTACTCTGCTGTACTCTGGTTTCGGTGGTATGGCATTCTTTCATTTCGCTACTTCTACTCTCTGTTGCACGTGAAGTTTCCCATGCGATTCATATTTTGACATGGCATTGTACTCTTTCCTCTGTCGAAGTAGGTTGTGACCGCAGCCTGGTATCCCTTAGCTACCTGTACACAAGGATGCAATGATGTGATCTGTAGATCCGTAGGGTCACATACTGGCTGCCGTGCCTCCGCATGCGCGCGTGTGCGCTGGAGATGTCGGCATGAATGGCTGGCGCGTAACGGTAGGGTTCACAGGAGAAAATGGCAGTCTATATCGGGTGTGTTTTATGTATGCTATATATGATAGATTAAGTGTGGATATGATATGCTCCAGCACTGGATATGATCCAGCAATATGATCCAGCACCTACTTGTTAATAATGCTTCCAGATTCACGAACATTTTTTTTGTTTTGTTTACTACTACAGTATTTATCACAGTTTGTGACCGTATACATTTTTATCTCTCTCGGATTAGAAAACGGGACAGACACTGACTGTTGTTGTGGGTGTACTGACGATGGAATTGGGTAGACATAACGGCTTTATTTTATGTGAAGACACCACACACCAGACGTAAAACTATGTCAGATAAACGAGTCGGGATACACACTCCAGAGACGAATTTGCTGGGCAATACATCATCGTTAGCAAGCACTTGGTGCATCCACGATATCAACTTTTTTAGCGGTGTCAGGCAACCATTTTAACTACAATTTTATTTGCGCACCCACTACTACTTGCCCTGCTGTTTGATACAGCCCAGTAGTTTGTTTTCTGTCGCGTTTTTTTCTGCGTTTTTTTTTTTCCCGTGTTCTCCTCCTGTTTTCCCTCATTTTTCGTTTGATTTCACTATAATTTGACATAATTTGTACTTTATTAATAGAAGTTTTCATCTGTTTCATACCCTGGTATTGTTTTTTTCTCTCTGCTCGCCCGAAACACGTATAATATGTACGCGATCTCCTCGGTTTCGGTTGCAACTCTTAATAGTATGCATCAAGGGGACCGTAGTAAATATATGACCAAATATTGTTAGTAAAAATAGAAAAACATACCGGCATAGGTTTTTGAGCAAAACGTAGGTCCTATTTACTATGGACCCTAGAAATAATAATATTAATATCAGGTATATGTATATAACGGGGGGCCATAGTAAATAGGACCAAATATTGCGAGTAAAAGTAGAGAACTATCGTATAGGTTTTTGTCTGTACCGTAGGCCCTATTTTATATGGTCCCCCGCAATATAATTACGTACAAAACTGAGGTATACTGGTATCCGTACGAGTGCATACCAGGAACGTACGTAACTACGCTGATTTCACTCCGTTTTATAGTGTCCTTGCGTGAGGCGTTAATTTACAGTACAATGAATGGTAATGTTGCTTCAGTTATGAATATGGGCACTGCCTGTCTCGGATGGTTCCACAGGTACCAGTTGGCCAATTAGTACCACGTATCATACATACCAGGTATTGCTATTCTTTTTCTTTCCTACGATACGCCCAGACTTTCTCCCACTCCTCCAGAGTTATTGGGGCTTGTCCTGTGACCGCTGACTACGTGTGGTCGATGAGAAAACAGCAGCAGCAACACACGGCAGCAAGCACCCACACAGCCACCACCGGCTGACCCCCCCCAACAGAGATCGAGGAATTATTCGGGGGCAATGTGGCTGGCGGGGTTGGAGGGCCCTCGTTTCACGCAAGAAGAAGACTGAAGAAGAAGGTGATGACAAAAAAAAAGGCGACCAAAAAAAGCACACCCAAACGATAAAAACCAAAATGCAGCAGTATGTAATGTTAAAGAAACAGCCTTAATATTAATAGTTGTTACACACCGTGTGCAGCACCTTGTTGAGTATCTGATTTTTCCCATGGGTAGGCAGCAGTGCCATGGGTGATGGGTGGCAATGGTACTATTAATAGTAATCCCAATGCATGTACTACTGTAGTATGTAATAATGCCACCATTGATTGCCTTCCCCACACGCCTTCCTTGATCTACCATACTTACTGCTGCTGCCGTGGGGTGTGTGTGTTGTCTTCACACTAAACCCGTTCTCTCTACCCAACCACATCAATCATCAGTACACACCCAGTGTGTTTCCTGATTCCTAATCCTAGAGAGATACAAATGATGTGGTCACAGACTGTGAAACAGAGGAAAACCAAAACAAAATAAACGCAAATTAATGGGCAAGGCAAGTGAGATGCCTAACGTACCGGGTACGCACGAGAACACAACGACACGAGCCGAACCGAAAAATAAGAACAAAAAGACAAATAAAAAAAATATTTCTGAAACGAAAAAGAATACAAATGACGCAGGGAGACAGAAGCGCCCCTACGTAGAAGAAAAAATACACACACCTGCCCAAGAGAGTGTCTTGCAAAAACACAAAACCCACGCAAAATCAGCGTACGAGGGGTTACGGCCACAAGCGAATGGGGCTATACATAAATACGAGTAGTAAAAGTAGGTCACGGCCGTGACACTGCTGTATATTTATACGACGAGTACACCAAAAAAATAAGTATGTGGGCTTTCATGACACTCCCAGATGGACATGGGATTTTGATGGGACTACAGCAGCAGCAGCAGCAGCAGCAGCAGCAGTACCGGCCCCTCGCACAATAAACTTGAAACCGGGCTCATCACAGACAGGCTGGTTTTCGTATTTTCATAGGCGCGCGAGAAAATATACCCTCTTATATTAATACGTTTGACATGCTGCGCTTGCCTGTGCGTCGGTTTGCGAGAAGACGTCTCTCCTACTTCGTATTAATAGTAATAATAGTACAGTTACTACACTGCGGTATGTTCTGTAGTGCACAATGAATGGCGCCTTGGGCCCAGGTCATGCCACAGGAATCGGTAACGGCAAGGAGGGCTCAATTTGCTTGCAGTAGTAGGCACAGGCACTGACACGACTACATGTATAAAGCTGGCAGCTTTCTTAGTTCTTCTTGACCGTTTCAGGCTGACTTTCTTGTGAAGGTACTTTCTTGTGAGCGGGCCCGTATATTGTCTGTGCTGTACTATCACTATTGTATGCAGTACTGGCCAGCTCATAAGAAAGGAACTCACAAGAAAGTCGGTCTGAAAAATTGAAACACTTTTAACAAATCTCTCAGCCTAGTCAGTGGTGACCCCTTCCTGTGGCTCGCCTGGGCCCAAGCCACCATTCATTGTACAGTACTACACAGTATACAGGAAACACGTCTTTTCTCGGGGACCAACCCAAGAAACCGCAGCATAAGAAGTGTGCACGCTCGCGCGCGCCTGTAATGAGAAAGTCAGCCTGAGCCCGATTTCAGGTGTCTTGTGAAAGGGCCGGTACTCTTCTTGTATATGATACCTGGAATATGTGGGTTTTACTGGCACTACCCGTGAGATAAAGAGGGTAAATGTGGCATGTCTCGATTGACATGTGTTTTCGGGGCGCCGTGCTGGAGTGGCGGGCTACCCCCCTGCTGAACGTTGCGGTGCGGGGTTCGTTTTTTTTTCTTGTCTGGTGTAAGTGCTATTACGGAGGACCATGAGTAAATAGGACCGACGGTACAGATAAACGCCTATCATACCAGGTGTACATTTTCCTATTTTTCAAATATTTGGTCCTATTTACCCATGGTCCCCCGTACGTAGCCTGTGTTTTCATTTGAGGATTGTACCACAACGACCACTACTGGGCGAGTCGGCCAAAAAAGTCGGCGAAATTCGACGAGCGTTGGTGGGTGGGCTGTGGGCGGAACCCTACTACTAAACTGTATACAGCAGAGCAGTATATTCGAGAGACAGAAATGAAGCCGGGGGGAGGGGGTGTACTTCATTTTCATGCATGGCCGTAGTCGTACTAAGTATGACCATAGACCCTCGCATCCCTACAATGCCGGGACGGAGCATGTCGGGTTTTCACCGACCCAGGCAGACGTTGCTAGCACCAAGCGCGAGGGGGGCACCTGTACGGTATGACCACCGCTTATTCACGGAATGCGTTGCTGAGGGGGAAAGCTCCCGTAGGAGTTGAGACGCGCACTACGATAGAGGTTGGACTTTTTGGCTGAAATCGTTTCTGCATGAAGCTTCTTCTTGACCAAAAATCGTCGGACTTGCATTATTGTGTGTTGGAAAATTGTTCATTGTATTCTTAGGGTCATTCGTATCGGGCAGCTTTCCCCCCCCCATAATTTCCACTATTTATTGTTTTCCGAAAAAGTTGGGAAAAAGAGGAACTATCGGAAAAAAATGGAAATATTGGAAAAGCAAATTGTTCGGGGCCTTCCACTTGCAGTTCGTACCTGGTATGTATATGCCGCCCGGCGAAGTCAGCACCGACGGTCAAAACCCCGAAACAAAAAATGAAATATTGGCATTCTGGTGGCGTCGACTTCCGACTCCTCTGCTCGTGTTTTCCGTCGAGCAACACACGATTTCCCAACCACGCACTTTCTATGAATTCACATGTATTTTTCCACTACCTGGCCGATCTACGTACCAATCATGCGCTTCTCAAAGATAACCTACGAATAGCCGGGTGCAGCAAGGTACACCACCCCCCCCCCCCCCCCGTCGTGCGTATAAAACGTTGATTGTTCCCACGAGAACGCCTGCGCACGCAAGCAATGCAGACGGCGCGTGCTTACGATACGATAGAGGTATACAAGGTATACCTTTGTTTGGCTGAAACGTTTTCGGGATGATCTATCAAAGCCTCCTTAACCCTTCTAGGACTGGAGTCCCGTTTTGGGGACAAATTACTTAGAATTAGAGTGGTTTGTCCCCTAAACGGGACTGCAGTCCTAAAAGGGTTAACCCAAAATCGCCAGACTTTCGTTCTTCTTGTGTTCCCAGTGTTTTTCATCGTACATATACTTGCGCCCATGGGATTGTGCATCGGGTATATAGTATCTAGCTCTTTTATTTTCCACAAAAATCAGCTTTTGGGTGAGGTATAGAGCTCCTCAATAAGCCACCACCCTCAGAAGGCAGAAACATGGTGTACCTCTACCGACTCATCCCACGGTAGGGGCGCAGCAACCTTTTCTGAGCTCCTCACATGAGGAGCTCAATATCTCACCCGAAACATGACTTCGGAAACATTAATTTTGCGCAACCCGGCCAAAACTTTCAATGCCGTAGTCCGAAAACAAACATACCAGTAAAATATTAATAGTATCCGGTGGGTACTCACTTGAGGAGCTCAACCGGTCAGAAAATATGGAGCCAAAAAGTGGTACCCCTACGGTGAGATTGCTCTACCGTAGCATGCGCCTGTAGCACACCACATGGCTTACCGAGCTGAGAGTTTGTCGACACCTCTGGTGGGGTTTGCTATAGATATATTGTTAAATGTGGTGTCTCCACAATGGTTGTTTTACGCCCACTTTGTGCAAGGAGGCGAGGAATCCCGGCCAACCTAAGATACTAACCACCCACAAAGGAAAGTTCATTCCAAAGCCTTTGCCTCCCGTGCAAGGCCGGTGGTTTGTCAACCATAGAGAACAGCCTCGTGGCAACAAGCGCGGAGTATCGGCGTTGTAGCCGTGTTCTACTTTGAGCTCTTCTGCTCTTCTTCCCGATCTACGCGATTCTCGATCTACACAAAGTGTCCCTCATAGATTTCTGCATAGGGCACCAAACGAACCATATTATCATCAGTCCATACAGCCAGACGTACTCACGACAATTGTCTCCTTTCCCTGACCTACGCGAATATCCGCGTTGCAAACGCCCACGGATACAGGTTGTTAAAAGTAGCGTCCTAAATGCTCCCACCTCTTGCCCGTGGCGCTCTACGGTCTCAAAGGCGTGTTTGCGAATGACATCCCCATCTGAAGTTAGCTGCGCCTTTCACTGACGTACGAGAACATACACTGCTACGGCAGCACACCTCTAATGTGCTGCTGAGTTACTCGAGCCGGACCCTAACTAGAGAAACACAGACCCGAGCCACGAAGCACATACCAACGATAAAGGACGCGTGCCATACGATAGAGGTAGCGCTTTTTCCTGGAATATTCTCTGAACGATCGTGCTCCTTGCCCCCAAATCGTCGGACTTTCATTCTTGTGTTGCCATATCTCCCATAGCATACCTAGCTCATGGGATTGTTGATCGGGGTAGCACTTTTGGGTTCCTCGAAAGTCATTTTTCGGTTGAGATATGGAGCTCCTCAAGTGAGGATCTCAGCTAAACCATGGTGTATCTCTATCGCAGCATTCGTCAAAGGTTTCACTTTTTTTCGGCTGAGGCGTTTTCTGAGTGACGGGGCTCCCTCCTTAACCCAAACTCGTCGAAATATCATTCTTGTCTTGCAGAATGTTTCACTTTACGCTTAGGCCGGCGGGGGGGTTGGTCATCAATTATCACTTTTCAAATCAGTTTTCGGGGCGAAGTATAGAGCTCCTCAAATGAACATCCTCAGGGAACACATGGTGCATCTCTGCCGTAGCATGCGTCAACTGTACCTGGTGTTTAGTTTGACCATTTGGTAACAAAACTACCGCAGCTTTTCACCCACAACTACTACAATATTCTTCTCCCTCATTCGCTAAATTACTTAATTATACCCCCACACACACACATCGATACATCGTATATTCTTCTCTCTTCTTCTCCCTCGTTCGCTAAATTAATTGATTATACCCCCACACACACACATCGATATATCGTACGTATATATACGTGCATCCAAACACGGCTCATCTCATATTAACATTTTTATTTTTCCATCCCATTTATTATCTTCGCCCTTCCTTTCTCTCTCCTTCTTGGTCGTAACTCAGATCCAGGGCCACAAAGTGGGCTCTTCTTCCTCCTCCCCCGCTACGGTTCTTGCCTTGCATTTTTATCGCGAGAAATACTTCAGCAATTCCTTCGCTCGTCAACTCTCGTCGAGTTGTGCCTACCCACGCTATAATATGCGCTCTCGACAGTTGGTGTCATTTGACAATTAAAATCTCCATACGGAGACTTGAACCCTCGACTTCCAACTTAACTGGCTTGATGGCTACCTGTTAGACCGCCGGGGCGACCGTGGCGGTAAGACTCCCGGAACGCTGGTACTGAGTGTTGCCCATCTCGACTGCCGCTCGGACGGACGAGATCGTTGGAAATCTACTGTAGATGCTTATCGAGTCGTTGGGGCCGCGCTTACTTTATACATGTTTACAGCTATTTCGTCGACATCATAAACATATTTCATGTGAACGAGCCTAGCCGTCCGGGACGGGCGTTCCAGGGAATGCGAAGGGCATCTCAAAGGTGCAACGTCTGTCAGAGGACGACCTTCGTGCTTATGGGCATTTCCACGACTGTGTTCGGAAGAAAGATCCATTTTTAACTATGAATGAACGCGGCGCTTATGTGGGGATCATCCCTGTTGTACCCCTGTATCCAACCATCGATATGAAACCGTCGGCTGAAATCTTCGGCTGAGAACGTCGGCTGACACCGTCGGCTGCGGCGGAACCTATACCCACTATTTCTAAGCGCGTCGAGCCCCCCCCCCCACCCAATGCATCGCCGTTGCAGTGCCGTGGTCCAAACGATACCTGAATCCGGTGCAGCGTCTGGTCTGGAGCACAAACGGACACAGCTATATGGCAACGGAGGTCTGGAGATGGCAGGTAGGAGGAAGTACGTCCTGTCTGACACGCGCATTGGTGATGGCTACGTCGGGGCGAAATACTTACGAAGGATACCGACCTCGCCTCAGCCATAGTATTCTTTGGGTAGAACACATTCCGCGATGATTTGTTGCGTCGAGCCAGTATTTAGTTTCAGAGCAGTTACGTCTCCTCCGAACCGCGTAACATCTTGCCATTACCCATTCGACAAAAATCAGAAGAAGTCGAGGCTTGGGCCGCCAAAGGTCTCGCATCCACCTACTACGTTCCATCTTTATCTTATTCGTGTACCTGGTATGTCATAGTACAGCTTCTTTTGTTTCACCGACGTAACTGTGTTGTCTTTCCTCCCACTGCACGTTTTCTCCTGCCTAAATTCGATCCGCCTCTCAGGGTGGCACAAACCAAAAAGACGAGCTGAGAGGCGCATCAATGGGGGCGGACGGGGCCTGCACGCTAGTCGGGTACACTTTCGGAGGCTGGAGCGGCGCGAGCGCCGGCGCCCGGGACTGGGCGGCTGTTAGACTGGACGCCGAAGGCACTCAAGAGTGGAGGCGGCAGGTATGTAGTCACTGACTCTACGGTGTACTTTATACCCCCTTGTTCGCTTGGACTCACCCCACGGTAGGGGTTTCACTTGACTACGGTATAGGCTCAATAGTTTCTGACTGATTGAGCTTCTCAGGTGAGTAACTACTGGTTATGCAATGATCATTTTTGCCCGTAAATTTGTTTTTCAGGACTATTGCGGAGGACCATAGTAAATAGAACCAATCATTTGTCAGTAAAAACAGGTAAATGTATAGGTTTTTGTATGTACGGTCTGAGAAGAGTACGAGTACAAGCCGCGCTCCCACGCTGAGCTTGCGACCTCTACCCCTCGCTGCCCCGGGAAAGTCTCGGGGTCTCCGTGGGAGGCACGTGACCAACGGCGTTAGGCAGGCGCTTGAGTCGTGGGTCAAAAGCGTCTTAAGAGTTTGCCTCTTCCTCCGTATATCTTACTCCCCTGATGCAAAACCCCCGACAAACCGTTGTACCATCACCGCTCAGCTATCGTGGTGTCGACAGCATCCAGTACTTGCAACCAACCGTACCAAACACGAAACCCCCGCCAACCGCCTGCCACTCTTCGTCCCCAGCCCTGGGCAGAGCGCACGCCAAGCAACTTCATCCGCTCGGCGCCCAGCGGAATCTACATGTAGCAGAGGCGGGGTTACTTACGATAGAAGTAGCAATGTTTGGCCCATAATCTGATTTTGCAAAAAACAAATATGGTAGGAAAGGGAACCGAACAAACCGTCCAATGGTCTTTCGGTATACGACGGATACTATTGCCAAACAAGAATGGCATTTCGACGGTTTCGGGTTAAGGACCTCTGTCATCCAGAAAACAAACGATCGAAAGTGCTACCTCTACTTCGTATCGTCGTAGCATGCCTTTGTCAGACGCGGGGTTACGATAGAGGTCGTAGCAATTTTTGCCCTGATGGGACGTTTTCGAAATGACGAGGCTCCTTAGCTCAAAATCGTCGGAATTTCATTTATTGTGCTGCACTATTTTTGGGTATTCCAGGTATACGGTTGTAGGCCATGGGTATTGTTCATTGGGTAAATATTTTGTTTTCCTCCAACAATCATTTTTTTGGTGATATATATATACTGGTATATATATACAGTTCCTCAAGTAGCCACCCTTAGCGACAATCACGGTGCACCTCTACCGGACCATGCGTCAGCACTTCAACGTGTCATGGACGCGGTCGCTGGCTATGACAGGGGGTAACCCTTTACGGCGAAAATACATTGTATGACCGACCGTGACCGATGTAGCCCAACATTCGTTGGTGGCATGCTACTCATAACAGCGCTTTTCCAAACGCTATTGATGGCATCCGTACGAGTAAGCAGCGTATCTACTGTAGTATTGGACTGTTCATCGGATTGCGCTTTTTCTTTTCATTTCTTTTTGCTTCGCTCATACCCAGATTATGGGTGTGAAACGTATAGAAGCTCTCCACTCAAGTGGGGAGGGGGGGGGGGGGGGGCATCATAACACGAAGACTCATCCCACGGTAGGGGCGCAGCAGAACTTTCTGCGCTCCTCACATGAGGAGCTCAATATCTCATCCGAAACATGACGTCGGAAACATTCCTTCGCGCAGCTCGACCAACACTTTCAATGCGGTAGTCCAAAAACAAACATACCAGTAAAATATTAATAGTGTCCGGTGCACACATGCTACGATAGAGGTGCACCGTGTATTTTCTGAGCTCCTCACTTAAGGAGCGTCATACCTCACCGAAAAAAGGACTTTAGAGGAAAATAAAAGTGCTGCCGGGTGAGAAATCGCATGACCGAAGTAAAATTTGAAACATATTTCGTCACAAGGATGAAAGTCCGACGAATTTGGGTTAAGAAGCCCGATCGTTCAGAAACGAATTCAGCCAAAAAGTGCTACCTCTACCGTAGCAGGCGTCGGCGGTTACTCACGCGAGGGACTCAACCGGTAAGAAAATACGGAGCCAGAAAGTGGCACCCCTACCGTGGGACTGCTCCGAAACGCGCACCGTTTACCGTACCCGGCGCCCCATGAAACGGTTGCTGTAGGCCACGGGGCGCGTGCTACAATAGGGGTACTGCTGTGCCGGTTTTTGGCCGAAGCGGTTTCGGAATGACCTATTAAAGCCTGCTTAACCCGAAATCTGTCGGAATTTCGTTTTTATGTCGCGATATTTACCATTTTGTGCTTAAGACCACGGGATTACCCATAAAAACGCTATTATTCTTATCCAAAATCAGTTTTTTACTTGCTGTTAGTATGGAGCTCCTCAAGTGACCACCCTCAGAAAATGTCCTGCATGCAGGTGTACCTTATACCGTAGCGTGCGTCTAGGGTGGTGGGCTGAAATGGGGGTGGGGGGGCTAAAATTCTGATTCGCGAGTTCTGACTGTATCGAGGCTTACATTGGGATTACCCCATCCCGTTGCCTGACGCTGTTAGGGTGGCACAGCTGGCGTGGAGCAGGTCAACGCAGCGGCGGTGGGAGAAGATGAATCCGTCGTCATGGTAGGGAATGCTGGGGAATCGACGCAGGACTTTGCAGCCGTCAAGCTCGACGCAGAGGGGGAGCTGTTGTGGGAATGGCAGGTACAAACGGGACGAGCCATGTTACTCCGTCCCAAAATTCAGTACAAGGAACCTTTGTAGATCAATGTATTTTTTAATACTAATAGTCCCCGATATTTTCGAGACAGACTGAGATATAGTTTCGGCTCGGGTGCTAGGCTGTTTGGGTGGTAGAACTGCAATTGTTCCGATGGCGTGGGTGGCTTCAAAATGGCGGGGGCGCAGTTGAATCGCCTCATGATAACGTCGTACAGTGCTTTCAGGCTACCTTACCGTAAGCACAACTGCAAGACCAGACCACGATTGAAGCCGTCGATGGGAGAGCTCTCAGTTGTTCTCTGCAGCGCAACTAAAACCCCCCGAAGGAAAGCAACGGTTCGATCACCGCATCATACGAAACGCAAACGCTATATGCATCAGCCTGCCAAAACACACGCCCCTCCAACCACCCCCTGTCGTGTAACGCAAAACAAGAAGGGGGGGGTTCGTCACCACAGATTCACGCTGCTGCGTTGTGTCCTACGGCGAGCCTATGCGTTTACGTTTTCCCTCCACACGCTTCGGTTGGGGCTGGCTTCCTTTCAACCGCACTGAACAACAGTCTCACACAACTGAAACATTTAGGTAAAGTTGACCCCTAGCCCTGCGCGGTGGGTCCGTTTCCCTCAGGGTGGGTCCACCGCTGGTGACGTGGCCCACGCGGTGTCTATGACGGGGGATGGCTCGGTGATACTGGTGGGGTCGACGTTCGGCCTTTGGGGAGAAGTACATGCCGGCTCGAGCGACTTCGCCGCGTCAAAGCTGGACTCGGAAGGGACTTGGGTGTGGACGTGGCAGGTGAAGCGTTTACAAGTGTCTCCAGTCCTTCCTCCATATGCATTCTCCACAGACGCGTGCAACGATAGAGTGTAGGGTATACCTTTTTTTGGCTGAAACCTTTTCTGAATGATCTAGTAATAGTAGTAAAGCCTCCTTAACCCAAAACCGTCGGAATTTCATTATTGTGTTGTGTTGCACTATTTTTCGGTTTACTATACGTAAGTAAGCCCACGGGATTGTTCATGGGGTATGCGACGCATGCTACGATAGAGGTGCGCCCTTGTTTTTTCTGAGCTCCTCAGTTAAGGAGCGTCAAAACTCACCGAAAAGACGATTTTGGAGGAAAACAAAGGGGCTGCCGGAGGAGAAATCTCATGACCGCAGTATACTTGAAACATGAATCGTCACAAAAATGAAAAGTCCGACGAATTTGGGTTAAGGAGCCCGATCGTTCAGAAAACGATTCCGCCAAAAATTTCTACCTCTACCGTAGCACGCGTCATGCAGCACTTTAGTCTTCCTCCGGAACCAGTTTTTTGGGTCATGCATAGAGCGCTCCGTAAGTGACCACTCTCAGAAAATATCCTGTATGCAGGTGCACCTCTATCGCTCTCATAAAATGTCCTGTATGCAGGTGCACCTCTATCGTAGCATACGTCCACACCACCCTGATAGCCGCAAGTCGTCGTTCGTCCGCTCTCGCCGGTGAACCGAAGTGAGAATGGTTATTTTCAGCGACTCCGACGGCCTTTGGCGAGCATACCCTTGGCCCTGTGTTTCGCCTTCATACCCCTGCTGGGGCCACGGCGCGTAAGGTTCTCCGAGGCATGCATTCGAACGCGTGCTCTATGATACAGGACAGGGGGTCTTAGCACGTTTTGGTAATTATGCTTTTCTGACCGAGGGATGTCCTCACGTGCAGTCGTCCCCTATGCCGTGGGTAAGACAATTAGTGGTTTAGACTTCCCCCCCCCCCTCTGATTTTGTTTATTTTTTTCCGGGGGCATGACATGGTTCATCTGGTGGGTTGAACATGACGGGTTTTTTTTTGTCTGTCTTCTCGAAGTCAGGGTTTGTACGGGAAGCGTGCCACGGTATAGAGGTACTGCTGTACTGGTGTTTTGGACGAACCTGTTTCTGAACGATCGAATTTTCTTGACCCAACATCTTCGGGTTGCCATTCCTGTGTTGCAATATTTTTCATGGCATTGTTCATCGGGGGGAACTTATATTCTATCCTGCCATTTGGAAACTCCTTTTTTCGGTGAGGTACACGGAGCTCCTCAAGTTAATTGCCTCGTGAAATATTTTGTTGCGCCCCGAAGTAGATTTCATTTGTAAAGAGGAGAAGTTTCCCTGCCCTGTTACCCGTGGGGATGGGCCACGCATCATTGTACGGCTCCAGTGGCGGTGTCGGGACGTTTCGAACGAGAAGAAGCGCCGAGTTTGACTTGCTGGATTGGCTTATTCGCGCGGAATCGGCCAACGACGCGTGCTACGATAGAGGTAGTCCCAGTGACACTTTTTTCTGGTTTTGTTTCTTCTGAATGATCGGGCTCCTTAACCCAAATTCGTCGATTTTCATTCTTGTGTTGCCATATTTTCCATAGTATACCTAGCTCATGGGATTGTTGGTCGGGTAGCACTTTTGGTTTCCTAAAAAAAGTGTGTTTCGGGTGAGGTATGGAGCTCCTGAAGTGAGGAGCTCGGAAAAATCACGGTGGACCTCTATCGTAGCATTCTATGAACAATTTATTTGTATCTGCCTTCCCCAGGTCTGTTCGGCGGTGCTTGGCTCGCCCTGGACGTCGCGACGAACACAAGAACACTGCCATCCCGCCCTGTTCATACCCCTGCCCTTTTCATGCCCCTTCTCCAGGCAATAGCTGGCCTTAAAGCACGTCGCGCAGGTGTTTTGCAAATGCAGTGAAACTCGAGCCGCCCTTCGCTTGCTCCATCTCGCCCAAGTAGCCCTTTCGTCTGGTTGCTCATGTGCTCACACTCTCTCCGGGACGGTTTCGTCGAACCGATGATACCCACTTTCAGCACTACAGGGCGCTCGAGGTTTCCCGCCGACAAATTCCATGGAACGTCTTGATCACTCGTTTACCGCCAGTCGTGTCAAGAGTACAATCCGCCCACGCCGGCCTATGCCCATGTTTGATACTAGTCGATTACGCCTCTATCAACCCGGTCCCACACCCTCGTGGTGCCACCTGTGTGCAGAACGGAACCACCGAACAAGAGGAGATGTTCGCTGCCGTTCTCGGAGACGACGACTCGGTCGTCTTGGCCGGGCACACGTACGGATATTGGACCGACGAGCGTGGAGGAGACGGGGATGCAGACTTTGCCGCCGTTAAGCTCGACGCCGACGGGAAGGAGCTGTGGAGGTGGCAGGTACTGGGTAAAGAAAGCTTAGAGATCGTTGGTCGCGGTGCTACGATAGAGGTACTGTACCTTTTTTTTGGCAGAAACGTTTTCGGAATGACGAGGCTCCTTAAGCCAAAATCGTCGGAATTTCACTCTTGTGAATTAAGTACTGTATTTGTCGTTGTGTACTTGGGGTCATGGGGTTGTTCATGGGGCATCGCTTTTGGTTTCCTCCAAAAACAGTGTTTTGACTACTGCAGGTATAGAGGCATAGAGCTCCTCAAGTGAGGAATCTGAGAAAATGTACTGGATGCCGGTGCACCTCTACCGTAGCATGCGTCGTTGATGGGGGGACATTGCGGTTTGTCCTTGTTGTATGCGCCATCGGTTCGAAATCTTTGGCATTTAAAATCTACCCATTTTTTTTCCGATGCAGTCAGTGGGTTCCCGTTTCCCCACCAGGTCAGGTTTGAAACGAACATCAAACATGTCTCAGAAAAAAAACTCCCTGTTGACAGTGGACACTGCCACAAATCATTAATACTCTCTGATTATGATGTTAGCGCTCGCATGTAACATTCACAGCAGTAGTTCCCGTGATACACCCGCCTTTACGTTTTGCCCGGTAGGACGGAAGCTCGGCCGACGATACGTTCTACGGGGCAGCCATCGCGCAGGACGGGTCGACCGTGCTGGCGGGAGCAACCGGGGGTTCCTGGGAGGGCTCACACGCCGGCGGGGATAACGATTTCGCTGCGGTAAAACTGGACGCCGACGGCGGGGAGGTTTGGAGGTGGCAGGTGATGTGAGCTGGCCCGTAAAAAGCGTGCGCTTACGATAACGGTAGCACTTTTGGGCAAACATTTGTGTCACTGAGACTGGAGAGATGTTTGTGTCACTGAGACTGAGGGGCTTCTTAACTGAAGAGCCACACCAACCATCGTTTTGTTCGGTATTTCTGGCCCCGGGGCCATAGTAAATAGGACCAAACGTTTCAAGTAAACCTAGGAATATATGTAGGTTTTAGTGTATACTGTAGGTCCTATTTACTATGCTCCCTCCTCCCGTAATAGAAAACGTCGACATATACCTACAGTAGGCCGCAGGGGTTTCCATCGGGCTAAGCGTGTGTACACCGTTTTTGCGCGATCCGTGATTATTTGGGGACAAATGCTGAGGTTTGAGGTGCAACCATCTTTTTTTTCCTGAGGTTCTTCACTTGAGGAGCTCTATACTACTGTAATAGTAACTAAATAAAACCGATTTTTGAGATAACAAGATTGAAAGTGCACGCACCCGACGATCAACAATCCCTTGGCCTATTTAGCTGTACAAAAACGTTACTTCGCAACACGAAAAAAAACGGATGATATTTTTAGACGATTGTTTGGGTTAAGGAGCCCCGTCATTCAAAACATATTTTACCCATAAAGTGTTACCCATGGAGTGCTACTACCCCTGTGAGCAGCTGCACCCCTACGGTGGCATGCGGCTCGTCTCCCCTGCGCGGCATGGATCAATAGGTCTACCCCCCCCCCCCCCCCACAATAGGTTGTGTACACATATATAGGTCTCGAGGCGGTGGTGGCACAACGGGCGGGGTTGATTGGTTTCCATACACTGGGCGATTTGTATTGTACCAGGATACTTCGTGAACCTCACCGCCCGGCACCATCATTGGACGGCAAAGGGAGTGGTATGAAAATGTGTTCTGTACGTTTCTCGGCGGCTTGCGGAAGTAGCAGCAGCACCCGATTTTCACCGATAGTTAAGTACACGTTGAGCCGGAGATGTGTTTCGTATGGGGATACATACCCCCGTCCGTTACCACAAGATGGGTCCACTTGGATGGCGTATCTCCGAGTCGTGGATATTGTAATGCACACCATGGTGTTTTCCTCACTTAGGTATCTCCATTGTCGTTTTTTTTTCATCAGGGTGGTACAGCGGAAGATGACGTTATCAAGGGTGTAGCCCCCGGAGGAGACGGGTCCGTCGTTCTGGCTGGGCACACGAAGGGAGCGTGGAGCGGTCCCAGCGACGGTAGCTACGATTTCGCTGCTGTGAAGCTGGATGCTGATGGAATCGAGGTTTGGCGCTGGCAGGTGACTCTCGGAAATTTGGACTTGAACCCCCCCCTATTGCAATTCACGCGTGCTACGATATTGAGGTACTGCACTTTCGTTTGGCGAAAACAATTGTGACGCTGGCGGGGTTCGTCAACTGTGAAACTACCCCGAGGTATCGTTTCCTCTGCAGTGCGGTAGGAGGGGAGTTTTTGTACCCCAGGCATGTCTGACTGAGCACAGTGCTTACGTAGGCTAGGCAGTTATAGTGCGATAGGCGTTTTGGATTGACGGGGCTCCTTAACACTGAGGTACTACCACATGAGGCATACCGCATTGTTGGAAACCCATAAACGTTGTATTCAAGACGCTATTGTTGTCTTTGGTGCCCAATTTCGTTGTATAGCTGGGCCATGTCCTTGTTCATCTTGACTTTATGGTTGGTCTGCTTTCGGGGGGGGTAGAGACCCTCTCACATGTACAGAACCTGCGGAAAATGTAGGAGATACCCTATAACCGTGGCCCGCCTGAGTAGACATCGGCAATTCTCCCATGTCCCAACACTAGCCTTGCCAGACGGTTCCATACTGTTTCTCGCTGCTTCTTCTCTATTGTTAACGACTCGACAGGGAGGCTCACCCAAAGCAGCGACCGACTGCGTGGAAGCCGTGGCGGCGGGACCGCAGGGGTTTATGGTCTTGGCCGGCCGGACTTCGGGATCCTGGGACGATGAAAACGCCGGTGTGTACGACTTCGCGGCTTTAGTGTTGGCCACGGAAGCCTCCACCACACCTTTACCGACTCCCGGGCCAAGCGCTAGCGTAGATGCACCGCCATTGGCACCGACACCAACGGGCTTAGGTGCAACGCGGGAACCAAGCCTTGGGCCTTCTTCCTTTCCACCTGCTCTCGCGGTACCAGCATCGCCATCTCCAACAGCACGACCGCCAGCATCACCGCCACCAGCGTCTCCGCCACCAGCGTCCCCGCCACCAACAGTAGCCGCGGGGTTAGAGCCCGTGCGTACGTCTACCCCTGGACTATCCTCCGTTGCCCCTGCCCCCGCCGCAGTAACAGTTTCGCCAGCTCTGGCGTCACCGCCTCCGACGTTTCCGGGCCCAACATCTCCGGCACCAACAGCCTCGAGTCTGGGTACCTTCAGCTCGTCCACTCCTGGACAGGCGTCCCTCTCCCTTGCTCCTGTCGCGGTAACACCGTTACCAGCGCTGGCGTCACCGGTTCCGACGTCACGGAGGCCAACATCTCTGGCACCAGCAGCCTTGGGGCTAGGTCCTCTGCGTACGCCTCCCCCTGGATCAGCCTTCATTGACCCTTCTCCTACCGTAGTACCGACGTCACGAGGCCTGGCGTCGCCGGCTCCAGCGTTAAGGGGGCAGCCATCTCCGTCACCAACAGCCTCGGGTGTGACCACCTTCGGCACGACCCCCTCCCTTGCCCCCGCGCGTGCAGCGTCAGGATCAGAAAGCTCAATTTCCTCGATATTTGTCGCGGTGTTCTCCATTGTAGCGGCCGCGGCCATGGTTTGTGCGCTGCTGTGCATGTGCAAGAGGAACACAAGAAAGGACGACAGCGACAACGAGCAAGGGGGGGAAGACAGAGAAGTGCCTGCCAGTGCTGCCGCACGACCAGACGAGGTCCCGGCGGTGGACACGCAAGCCGTGTTCCAATCGGGGGACGACCCTCTCCCTCGTTCAGTGTCCGAAAGGTTGGACGTTCAGGTGGTAGACGCCATCATGGAGATGGCAAGCAACCTAGCCCGGCAGTCGCACTTCCCCGGCGTTTGCGAGGCGGCGACGCTCGTGTCCACCTTGGTGAACCTGATCTCGCACGATCGAGGCAGCGTCGCGGAAACGGAGTCGAGGTTAAAGCGGTGTAGTCTCCTGCTTTCAACCCTGCAACGAGCGGCCACCGTGCTTGGAAAGGTGAGGAAAATTGGATGGCCACCCACCGCAAATGTTTATTTTCCCGAATAACGTTGATTGCGTCACCGATGTCCGCGTTGTTACGGAGGAACGATCGGGCCCTGAGACACAAAGAACGCGATCGGGTTCTGAGCCATAGTAGTTGAAAAAACCGCGCGCGCATAGCCATGATACGGCCTGGCCTGTATAACGTTGATCGCTTCATCGATATCCGCATTGTTACGGAGGAACGGTCGGGCTCTGACACACAAGGAACGCGATCGGGTTTTGAGCCATAGTACTTGACGAAACCGCGCGGGCACAGCCATGAGATGGCCTGGGCTGTATATCCATGGGCGGATACGCGCAAATCCCTGTTATGTGTAGGGACATCGACAACATTCTTGTGAGGTTAACGGTGAACGCGTTGTGTGCTGCAATCGGGACGGGATGTCAGGTCACTACTGGTATAAGCCGAGTTTTGAGCCTAGCGTGAGGATAGCGGTGATTGCCTTGCGTGCTGCAGTCTGGACGGGATCTCAGGCACCTCCTGTTATAAGCCGAGTTTTTAGCCTAGCGTGTAAGGTATAGAGCTGACCGCAACCGGAGCCTGGTTGGATCGAAGTTTTGTATATTTCGCAGCCGCAATCCATCCCGCCGATGAGCTCACTGCTCGTCATCTTGTTCGGAAGTCACGTTTCAACGCCAACACGACCGACGAGCTGTGTTTTTTTTTTCCATTCGTAAACTGTATTCCCCGTTATGCTGATTGTCTCGGAGAAGGTGGTTTCCCATGACTACTACTGTAGGGGCTAAACCAGTTGTTCAACACGAAGCATCAGTAGCGCGTTGTTGGGCGTCTTGATATCCGACAGACGCGATGCGTCGTCGCGCTTTGTTCTTCGTATACGAATTGCCACAACAGCATCGACACACCCTTGTTGATAAAGCTCCCTGTACGATATTTTCCGATGCGTTAACCTGACAGTCTGCATCGAGTGGATATATCAGCGGCTTTGAAATCCGGCTCAGGAGTCGCAAACTGAAAAGGCGTTCAACGCACGAACCCACCCGTTGGCCGGTGAAAGCGAAATGCACCAACGAAAGTCGAGCGTGTTTGGTAAACATTTTTCCCTTGAACAAAAGCTGAGCACTTCCTGCTCGATGCCTGGTTGTACAGCAGTAGCTGACTGGCGATGATAATGATTTGGCTTGATGCGCCGCCGCTGTCAGCATGTCCTTGTGAAAGTCGAAAGTTTACCTGTTGCGGTTGATGCGGCGATGAAGGAGAAGCCGACGTCCTTGAAGAATACACGCTACGCCTTCGTTACCCCAGAGAAGAATATTCAAGACGCATGCTACGGTAGAGGTGCAAACGCGTGCTACGGTAGAGGTAGCACTTTTCGGATGAATCGTTTTCTGAACGATCGGGCTCCTTAACCCCAAATTCGTCGGACTTTCATTTTTGTGACGAATAATGTTTCAGAGCATACTTCGGTCATGAGATTTCGCATCCGGCAGCACTTTTATTTTCCTCCAATATCAGTTTTTCGGTGAGGTATGACGCTCCTTAAGTGAGGAGCTCAGAAAAAAACATGGTGCACCTCTATCGTAGCATGCACCTGCACCTGCATACAGGCCATTTTCTGAGGGTGGTCACTCGAGGAGCTCTATACCTGCAGTAGCCTGCACACTGATTTTGGACGAAAATGAAAGTGCTACGAACCTGATGAACAATCCCATCGCCTACAAATAATAGGTATACAGTGAAACATAGTGCCCCACAAGAAAGACAAAAGTCGGATGATTTTGGACTTAGGATCCCGATCATTCAGAAACCGTTTCAGCCAAAAAAATGTATACCATGGTATACCTCTATCCTAGCACGCGACGCATGCTACCGTAGAGGTGCACCAACCATTGTGTTTCTGAGGCTGATCACTCGAGGAGCTCTATACTAATACTAAGTAAAACAAAACTGATTTTAGAGGAATGTAAAAGTGCTATTTAGTACCCGATACATGGATGCAAAATCCCATGGGCCGAAATATTAAAAAAAATGAATACAGATTCAGACGAATCTTGGGCTATAAGGAGCGCTGTCAGTTCAGAAACTGTTTCAGCCAAAACGTGCTACCTCTCTATCGTAGTAGCAAGCGTCGTTCGTGCCATCTTGAATACTACTGTTCGTACACCGGAAAACTTCCGTTTGCTAAATTTTGCTTTTGTGTTTCTTAGATTGATATCGTTGAGGACAACGACTCGAGCCGAGAAATGAAGCGGGTGCTAATGAAGAACGTGGAAGATGCCATCGGAGACATGGTGGACCTCATCAAAACCTATCGGAGCAAGAGGAGAATGACGCAAGTCATCGTTTCGACTCTGTTTAAACGGCGAATGGCGGAGACGGAAATCGTCATCAACCTGGCTTTTTCGGACTTGATGGTAAGCTTCCGACGTATCGTGTCGTCCTCCCGGCAGGTCTTGCCGATGGGCGTCGCAAATTCCCAACCTTTGCTCTGCGCACACTACTGCTGTACATCTGCCCGGGCAGGCGAACTTCTCAGTCGTGCTCGCATAAAAGGATGCTGTTTCTAATGAGGTAGGGTTTTGTCACGACGCTGTAAGGCATTCGTTCCCGACGGTGAGCTTATTTTGGCTTCGGCTAACGGCGGCCACCATCCCGACCCGGAACTCTAACCCTAACCCTAACCGTAACCCTAACAAGAGGCATGCCTGGTTGGTGTGCCACCTGGTTGTTGTGCTTGGGAACGCTCTAGTGCGGGCACATCTAAGGAAGTTCGCCTGCGCGGGCAGCTTTATGCGAGCCCCCTTTAGTTTGGTTGAGATACTGTAGTTCGCCCAAATATCTAGGGGTTGCGAATCTGTGCGAATGTTTTGCCTCGCCATGGGTATAACGAGCCTCTCATCGGGATTTTGTTTCGTTTACAGCTACCTGTCAAGTGTCGGCGGTGAAGCACCGAAGAGAGGTGTGCGTCCTAAGCGGTATGCGATGTGTTCCGTGCTACGATATACGTAGAATGTTTTTATGCGAAAACAGTTCTGACCGACCAGGCTCCTTAGCCCGTTAAGAACTGGTCCGACGTACAGTACTTGGGGGGAAAAATAGATAAAAGCGTGCGGGATAACTGCTTCGGTTCTGACTGGGCTGACCACATATTGTTGGAAAACCAAAGAGAGTGTGTTGCAAACATTTCTTCGTGGTTCACTCAGACTTATGACGAGTGTTCATCGGGTCCCGCCTTCAGCATTTGTCCTACCTAAACCAATTTGGGGTCAGGTACGGAGCGCATCGACTGATAACTCTCAAATAGTTGGTGTGTGCTCTGCCTCTACCGTAGAATGAGTCACGTAGCCACATAGGCCGGATTATCCGTCAGGAAAGGAAAATAAGGTCCTCAAGGGATCATTGGCTGTCGTTTCGCTGAGGTTTTTCGCTTGTCGGCTCTATTTTTATGCTTCGTATGGAACAGCCAGTGCCGAAAATATATCATCAGCCGGCGCGTCAAAACCATTTTCGTCGGAGATTTCTCGTTTCGAAAGCCTCTTCCTCGTACGAGTAGCATCCCCTTTGACAAGGACTATGTGTACAGTAGGGTAGTAATGACTGTACTCACGCGTTTTCTGTTTTCGTGTACTACTTGTCCCACCTGCGACATGTGTTGGTTCTGGCGTCGGATCACTACTGCAGCGGTGGCTTCAAATAGACACGGCGCTTAATCGAGACGGAGACCGCGGCGGCCACTCGCGCAACCACCGGCGTAAACCTAGCGGGGCCAGGCGCAGGCGGAGATCGTCCAAGGAGTCCGCCACGGTAGGGCCGCATCTCCCGCCGCGACACGTGGCGGAGGTGGGTAAGGCGCAGTCCTTCGGCAGGCCATCCCGTGAATGTTTGCGCAGCGCAGACGACTGGAGAGTTCACGAGTCCTGCTGCGGTACATAGCAGTGTATGCACTCATGTCATGCATGGACGTACTGCAGTCACATTACCATATATGTATGTATGCCTTCGCATGCCTATAATGCCGCGAGAGAGCGCGTCGGGTATTCACCGACCAATCAGACATGTGTGCTTGTGCACCAAGGTCCTTGATGGTTCAGCCGCTCAGGGACACCCAAAGCCTGTGCGACTACGCACCCTATTTGTTTGTAACCTTAAGCTGCGTGTTTTGTTTTGTTCGAAGATGTAACCCCGATGGGATTGGTGTGTACTCCGCGCCAACTAAAATGGTTGCGCGTTAAATTTTGTGTGTACAGTAGTACAGATCCACTCGCCCGAGAGCTCAAAACGCGGCAATGAAAATGGGGGTATCTAACCTACCGTGGTACCAACCCTAATATAGGGCATATATCGTCTACTCCGACGTACACGGTAGGATGGCATCTTCCGTGTCGTATTAACTCGTAGAACCAAAACGTTTATCAATATAGGACGGCCGGCAGGTCCACAAAAAGAGGCCGCACCCGCGGGCCGTGCTCAACGCGGCCTTGTACGCGTTCCGAGACGAAGAAAACACAATCCTTCGATGCCAACCATCGTTTCGCGAATGCCCCGGGTAGGGCTTCTCATTGAACAATCTCTTAACGTCTCACTTGAAACACTTGTGTTTGACAAACAATGGAACTCGCAGCCCGATGCGTATAACCTGTAACACGAAACAATGCTTCTTGCGACGATATTGGGGAGATATTCTTGAATAAGGAGCATCGGCAGCCAGAAAGGTTTCGACACCAAAATGCCACGCCTATCGTAGTAGCAAGCGCCTATTATGCTGGGGGCTCATTCGACGCCCCCTACCTCTCCGTCTATCGCCGTGTCCGTCCTCCCGGCGGTCTCAAACTATGTGTGCTCCCTCGAAGGTACCGGTAGAGTCGCTTGCGTCTGCGCGTAGTCTGCGGCGCCAGCGCAACCTGGACCAGATCGAGATCCCCGAGGACCACGTGCTGATATCGGAGGACGTCCTGGGGAAGGGCGGTTTCGGCACGGTGTACATCGCCGACTACAACGGGCGAAACGCCGCGGCAAAGGTAAGCGTTCTGAGGCCCGTGCTAACACTGCACGATACGGGCAGCACACAGTTTAGAAATACATATCGCGAAAGGACGGGGACTCAATATCGTTGGCATATGGCTGTTGTTTTTCGTTTGTTTTTCGAGACATACCTACTTAAGCCACACGGGATTTATAGTTCCATCGGGCGAACGTTTTGTTTCGTTTCAAAATGTTTTTGTTTCGGGGTGAGCCATAAGCCTCTGCAAGTGAGGATGTCCAGGAAACAAAATAGGCCGCCGCAATTCTACGGCGGCATGCGTTTTGTGTTGACCTCAGTCGAAGGAAGGAATGCATATCTGTGCCCCATCCCGTTTACGCACCCCCACAGCACTCAGCCCTGCTTACCGCCTTGCAGCGCTCGCATAAACACGTTCGCTCGGGTGGACAACTTCTACTGTGCATCGGCAGTCTTTGTTGTGCTAATATACACCGACAAATTTGACCCTCGTACTGTTACTACTCAACCGGTACCGGAGTCATCCCACGTTAGGGGAGCAGCAGAATTTTCTGAGCTCCTCACATAAGGAGCTCAATATCTCACCCGAAACATGACTTCGGAAACTTTTTTTAAAAATTCTGCCGATACCTTTACTTAAAGAACGAAGGTAACAAATCACACGCCTTTTGTGTCCAACGGTGCCGTGAGTAAAAATGAAAATTCGCGTTTGCGTCTTTTTTTTCCGTGTCTTTTTTAGTTTAGTGTTCACCTTCGAAGGCAGATTTCGTATGGGATTCCAAATGGCCAAATTTCAATACACTTATTTTCCGAAGGCTATGAAAATCACATTCTAGACACGATATTCAAAATGTGATCACGGATAATTGTGGTAATAGGCTATACGATCATGCAACTTGTTTTGGTGAAAAATATTTATTTTCGATGCCGCTTAAAATTTTCCGTTTCTGTGTTTTTTCCCTACTGCCAGTAAGGAAAAAACCCAGAAACGGAAATGTTTCAGCGCCACCAAAAATGAATGTGTTTCACCAAAACAAGTTGCGAGTTGCATGATGATCGTATAGCCTATCACCACAATTCTCCGTGATCACATTTTTAATATCGTGTCTAGAATGTGATTTTCATAGCCTTCGGAAAATACGTGTATTGATAATTGGCCATTTGGAATCCCATACGAAATCTGCCTTCGAAGGTGTATACTAAACAAAAAAGACACGAAAAACAAAAGCCGCAAACGCGAATTTTCATTTCTACGCACGGCACCGTTGGACACAAACGGCGTGTGATTTGTTGCCTTCGTTCTTTCAGTAAAGGTGTCGGCAGAATAAAAAGACACAGGTCTATCTCAGATGCGGACCCCTGTATTTCCAAGTATTAATAGTTTGTCTCCAAACACGGGAGGTCGGTATAAAAGAGCCCCGCAGTCGAAATTGATTTGGCCTAAAACCTCTACCCGTATCGTAGTGCACGTCCGAAAATAACCTGCGGTCAGATATCGGGTAGCTCCACAGTTGAGAAGCCCTGTATCTTCCGTCGGAAATTTCTTTGCTAATTCTAGCGCTACCCCTGTCGTAAATAAACCCCATCGGGACGTCTGTGCTCCCCGTTTCCCCGACGCGACCGGTGGCTTCGTAGGTGATTCTAATCGATCGCGATCATCGCGGCGGGCGTGGCGATCACGCCGAGGACGGTGCCAGCGGGGGGGCGACCCGGGAGCAGACGACCTCGAACCCCCAGCGCGCAGCTCTCCTGCTGGAGCTGCAGGCGATGATCCGGGTCAGGAGCCCCCACACCGTCAACGTCTACGGAGCCATCACCTCTCGCACGGACCGGATCGTTCTCGTCATGGAGCTGCTCACGGGAGGCAACCTGCAGTCGATGCTGAAGCACTCCGCAGAGCGCCTTCCCGAAGCGCAGGCACGGAGAATCATCGGGGATGTTTGTGCCGGGATGACGTATTTGCATAGAATGGAAACCATCCACGGCGACATCAAATCCGCGAACGTGCTGCTCGACGGAGAAGGGGGGGCTAAGGTGAGCCAACACCTACGTTCGTCAGGAATACACGGGGGATCGTAACCCTATTAGGTAGGTGCTTCAGTGGTTGATGTGTCCCACTGCTGTCGCGGTGAAACTGCTTCGCTAGATCGAGCGATGAGCAAATACGAGCACTGCACGTATAGAGTTTGTGCGGAGAGGTTTTTGGTGTTGTTGTTTGTGTGGTTTCCTTCTTTCGGAGTGCTTATGAGTGATCAACGTTGAAGCTCATGCTGCTACACACACATTGTTCATTATTGGGGGTGGCAAAAGGAAGATACCATTCAAATTCTTCACTTCGTGTTGGTAGTATAGCTCAACAGTCCCTCGTTCAGTGCGGTTCCGATTTCGCGTGCTCCCTCCTTGCTTTAAAACTATTTCCGCATCCTTCTTCCGGAGTAAAACAAACTCGTCCGCTGTACGTACGCCTTGCCGTTTCTTTACTGCCTGCTTGCAGATCGGGGATTTCGGGACTTCGAGATGGGCGCAGCACCGCGACGAGACGGGTCTCGCCACGTACAAACCCACCGAAGGCATAGACGCCATGCTCATGATGAGCTTTGCGTGGGCTGCTCCCGAGGTATTCGCACCTATGCTGACACTGGGCTTGCGCCAAGGCAGTAGTAGTTTGACACAGTTTCAGCGGGAAAATGTGGTCCTGACTTTACCCGGCGGCTTGCTGTTGCAAAGAAATGCAGAAGCTTACAATCAATTAAGGTTTTTTAAGTGTTATGGTGAGGCATTGTTTTGGCGGGGAGTACAAAATATCGAGATTGAGAGTTGGTTTGATCAATCTTCGTGGTCCCCCCGAAGTCCTTATGGTCCCCTACACCGAGGTGCTTTTATTTCGCGCTCTTTGTTGCCACTGAGCGGCTGTGACGCCGCCGAGACCGAAGTGCGGAACAGCACAGTGCCGTTTGGTGATCGCAAGAGCTTGTGTAACCGGACTACTGCTGTATAGTTTTCGTCAGATGGAGGCGTTGTGTCGGGCATGGGGAGACGTTGTGTTGCTTGGTGCTTATAGACATCGCAAAATGTTCAAGTGCTACTGCTGTACTGTAATTGTATCACTCGGCGATACATCTCGCTCCGCCCGTTAGTACACTCCTAAACACCCCTAACGAGCGCGACAATCCAAGCCATACCAGTATCCGAGTGCGCCGCACCGCTGCATGTCACGTCATTTCAAGAGTACACACAACAACGTACCTCCCCTCCCCTCGGGAATTACTGTAGGTTTCCGCTTTTTCTTGCTTCGTTTCCCACCCACATCGCAAGCGAACGAGCAGGCCCAGAAGGATTACTCCTTCGAAATACTCACTCTCTCTCTCGCCCATGCCTTCTCCGTCCGTTTTCTAACCCGGCCTCCTTTGTTGGAAACCAGGTGCTCAACGTCGAGGGAAGCTCCTACGCAAGCGACGTGTACAGCTTTGGAATTGTCGCTTGGGAGGTGCTATCCATGCAGGTTCCCTGGGCCGACGAAGCTTCTCCCCTTGACATTTATAAGCGCGTAGTATTCAAACAGGAACGTCCCACAATCCCTCCGGATTCGCCCGCCGACATCGCAGAAATTGTGCGCGGGTGCTGGGCCGCGGCACCCGAAGACCGCCCTTCTGCCGACGCGGTGATGGTAAGGCTTAGGTCCAACGGATCTCAAGTATAGTATCAAGTTCAGCCTAGTCTTGGCATGTTGCCGGTGGTCAGTCTTACCCCCCGCAGGCCTTCTGCTCAGCCGGGTTGCGGTTGCCATGTGCTGGGAACAATCTGTGAATGAACTCCGACACCCTTGTAGGTATGGCGAATCACAGTAGACTCTCAAGAGGAGCGCGACGATAGAGGCAGAACTTTTCGATATATATACATATTTCTGAATGAAGGTGGTTCTTAGGGCCCGTTTTAACGAAGAAAAAAATATCAATTTGGAAAAAAAAAATAAAATCCGCTTTTTATTGGTCAGAACCCGCACCACCACCCAAGATTATACCCCAAGATCCTAATCTTTGGTGCTGGTGCGTGTGTTGACCAATGAAAAGCGTTTTTTTTTTTTTCCAAATTGAATTTATTTTGTACTCGTTAATAGTATGGCCCTCACCCCTAAACTCATCGGGGAACACCATTCTTGTTTTTGGCAATATCATCCGTTGTCTACCAAGATACCATGGGGCGGTTCGTTGGGTGGTCCTTCCCTAATGTTTGCAAAAGTCAGTTTACGGTCGAGTAGTGAGCTCTTCAAGTCGAGACCCCAAGAAAACAAAAATAAGGTGCACCTCTGACTCTATCTTAGCATGCCTCTCAACAGGGAATTGAAAGTACTTCGAACGCTGGCAGCGAGGCGTTAGATTGATGTGGTCTGGATACAGTTTGTCTTGTTCGTCTCCGAGGATTGTCTTTCCGCGGTAGGGGGAGTCCCGTGGCGTTCAAGCCGGGGACACGCAGGGCGGATTTGTGTTGGAAACAGTTTGTATCCTCCGGCTGTGACATCCCTTGAAGTCTCACGCTTGTATCAGTCTCCGTTTGCTGTTTTAATCCAAGCGGGGTTCTTGCTCAGCTAGCTCGTACATAAGAGCTTCCAAATGTCTCCAGTAGCGCAGTATATGCGTAGTGCAGGAGCACGGCTGCGCTGAAGATGTCAAATACGCAAGTAGAAACGGCGAACAATACAGCGGACACAGTCAAGGGGATGCCGGTATTGCTCGCTGTGCGTGATAGATCGACATAACATTGTGGCAATGATCGCTTCGCGGTGATGATTTTGTTCGCTCTACGTATGTGGTGGTTCTTGGAGATACCATGTCGTTTTTGCTTCTGTTTAAGGATTTGGATTGGCAGAGGGACGGCGTTTCTACTTACAGCAGTAGCACCTTCTGCCGTTCCCTAATGCTACGAAGACCAACCACGAGTATTATGGTGATCTAGGTTTGGGCTCCAAGAACTGAGATTTTAGGCCGAGAATTAGCGTTTTAAACTGTGGAACAGTTAAAAACACCAGTAGACTCCTCAAGACCCCGGGGTTTCCGATTGCACCGAAGGCGAGAGGATTCACAAGGTCTGCAATTTGCAAGTCTTGCAATCCACTACTACTACTACTATTACGGAGGACCATAGGAAATAGGACCAAATATTGTTTGTAGACATAGGTTAATATATAGATTTTTGTGTGCTCCGTAGGTCCTATTTACTATGCTCCCCCGTAATATTAGGGGGGGGGGGGTGCAGTAGTAATCAAGATCAAACGACGCGTGCTACGATACGGCAACATCTCACTATGTTTTGGCTGAAATGTTTTCTGATTGACCTATTAACCCTTATAGGACTGGAGTCCCGTTTTGGGGACAAATTACTTAGAATTAGAGTGGTTTGTCCCCAAAACGGGACTGCAGTTCTAAAAGGGTTAAAGGCTCCTTAACCCAATATCGTCGGAATTTCATAATTGTGTTGCAATGTTCTTCATCTTATACCGTAAGACATGGGATTGCTTCCCGGGTACAATATACTACTCTAACCGCGAATACAAGGGACGTTTTTATGATATCATAACATTTCATCGAAAGACGCGTGCTACGGTAGAGGTAGCACTTTTTGGCTGACTTGTTTTCTGAACGATCGGGCTCCATAACCCAAATTCGTCGGATTTTCATGTTTGTGACGATATATGTTTCAGCAATTACTTCGGTCATGAGATTTCTCGTCCGGCAGCACTTTTATTTTCCTCCAAAATCATTTTTACGGTGAGGTATGACGCTCCTGAAGTGAGGAGCCCAGAAAAAAGATGGTGCACCTCTATCGTAGCATTCGTCGAAATTGTCCTCGTATTTACGGTCAGAGTGGTTACGTAGCAATTTTGGTTTCCTCTGAAATCAGTTTCTTTTTCACTTACTATTAGTATAGAGCTCCTCAAGCGAGGAGCCTCAGAAAATGTACTGTTTGCAGGTGCACATCATTTTTTTACTTTCTGTTAGGGTTAGCTAGTATAGAGTTCCTTAAGTGAGGAGCCTCAGAAAATGTTCTGTACGCAGGTGCACATCATTTTTTACTTACTATAAGTATAGAGCTCCTCAAGCGAGAAGCCTCAGAAACAAACATGGTGCTTTCTCTATACCTTAAGGTAGCATGATACGTCAGATATGCTTATTAAATATACTGGAATGTATAGTTTGTTTCTTTTGCATGTTGATGGATCCTGATTTCCATGGTCCCCTGTGTATGTGATAGATCCTGGTTTCTATGCCCCCCCGGAGAAAAAGACCCCCAAGGTTCGTGAATCGCTCCTTTGCCCATCCTACTACTACCGTGAAACAGACGGAGAAAATTCCCCGCCAGGAGAGTCCCTGATATTGGGTTCGAGGGACCTTTGGCACCTTTCGTGGGGGTACCGTATCACATGTTCGCGTGTGTTCGTGGATGCATTTGTTTTCTGGGTTGTGATTTTGGCGCATGCTACGGTACGGTAGAGGTGCGAGCCCTCTATTCTCTGAGCGTGGCGGTCACCTGAGGAGCTATACATGCCTTACCCCAAAACATAGGGCCTCGGTAGTGAGTCGCTAATCCCTTGCATCTCGGACATCCGACACCTCAGTCTGGATTGAATTGGAGACAATGGACGTTTCGGTTGCGTCGATGCTTGTCTACCTCTCTCGCCAAGTAGCCTCGATAGACTACGAACGCGCACTATTAATAAGAGACGCATAACTATACAGATACTTGGGGGGGAATTTAGAGAAGTGCTTTCCCGCGATGGAACGACCCCGCGAACCCAGGAATACAACGAAACATAATTGCAGAACGATCAGGAAAATTCCGACGGATTTTTGGCGTGAAAAAGGAGCCCCGGCGTCATTAAGAAACCGTTTCAGCCTAAACAAAGGTACAGTACCGACTGGTGCTACGATAGGGGGTGGGTAGCCTGATTCTCGCTACCACGGTTACTCCACTCGGGCGAGCGTGGCTCTGTACCCCACTCAAACCTGGACGCTGAAATATGTTTTTGTCGCAGAGTAGCGAGCATACCATGGTGGGGCATATATCGACAACGCGTAAAGCATTCAGACTTGAAAAACAAACACGAAGAAATATGGTGGTCACTCGGGCGGAGTGGCTCTCTTCCGCTGAAAATTGTGGGCTTAAAAGCGACCCCCCTACCGTAGCCGCACCCGTCACCTCTATCGTACGTAGCACGCGTCTGCAAGGCAGGAGACCCTCTAGAACGAACGCCCAAAGAAATCAGCGAGAACATGTGCCACTCGCTGGGATTCTCTTCTTGGCTTAGGGTTCGGAGCAAGCCGTGGCCACAACAGGTGAGAGAAGAAAAATAAAACGCTCTGCGGACAGACGCGGATGAACTTCCGTGTGGGGGGCGGCCTATAGGTATGGCGAAGCTGCTGGATTTGTTGCGACACGGCAAACCCTCGGACAGGCGGCCTATACCAACATCGGCGCACATGTGCACGCTCTCACTATGTTCGCCCTGTGTTACGTTTTCGGCACCACGTGGCGAGCCCTGTTACGATAGAGGTATATTCGATCGGGCGCCTCAATCCAAAATGGTCGGGCTCTCCATTCAATATATATAATTCACAGTATACTTAGTTCGTGAAACGTTTTCTCGGGTAAAAGCCCTTGTACAGTAGTTTCCCCCCAAATGCTTTTTTCGGTCGGAGGGTTGCGCGAACACATTTGTTTTTATGGGTGACATATTGAGCTCCTCACGTGAGGAGCTCTCAGCAAAAACGCAAGCCGCCACCCCTACGTATACGGTGGCATTTTCTCATCGGTAGGTGGAGTAGCTTTTAGGTCCCCTATTTGTCCGAGACGAAGCTCAGGGCCACTCGGCCCGAGAGGTCACCTTTATTTTATTTTGCAGTTAGTTTGACTTTGTATGCATTTTCGTTTGTCGCGAAATGCACCGCCGTAGGGTTGTTTGTTGCTCTGCACCAACAAAAGCTTTGTGTGTCCGATTTCGAATGGGGTACAGAACCAACAAGGTAGTAAATATATGGATGTTGCCCCCCCCCCCACACCTTGTGTGACCAGCCCTTCCTTGAGGTGTCCGCTCGCTTCTTCCGCCCCGGCCCTACCGTAGTAGTTGCATCTGTTTCTTGAAGAAGGCCGCGCCTCCCCTTCTAAAGGAGTACCTCCCGTGTGCACCTCCTCACTAGCCCTGCTAGATCGGTTCCGATGCCCCGAGCCCCAGCTGGTACGACAAGGCCAAAAACCGATCCCCACACTATCCTCCCCGCAGCACACTAGTTGCCGAGACTCTCCTCCAGATCACCAGAATCGTCTCCCACGTCAGCGATCTCCTGAACCGCGTCTGGTAGTCAACACCCAGAGGCACCCTTCTGATCTCTGGTGTCACCGCCCTGGTCCTGAAGTGTTGCAGCGGCAATGGCAATCCCACCCACTGCTCGTGATCGACGTTCGCCGCGATCAGCTTGCCCACCACAGTCGTCTCCATATTATTCATCTCCAAGTAGAAGTAGGACATAAACTCGATCAGGTCACCAACCAGCTCCCGTTCGTTCACCCCACCACCCCCAACCAGCCTCCTGTCCTCCACATGGCCCGCCAGCTCACCCACACCCGCCATCGTTGTCCGTACGTCTTCTGCGTGGGCTTCACAAGTCGGGCGAGTGCGTGGCTAGGCACCAAACCTACAAAACACATCTACATTGTTTCAACTTCCAACTGCCTGGGCCCTGTTACGTAACGGTCGCGGTCAG
Organism: Saccharina japonica; assembly: GCA_008828725.1. Lineage (NCBI taxonomy): Eukaryota > Phaeophyceae > Laminariales > Laminariaceae > Saccharina > Saccharina japonica. The sequence continues at coordinate 538,957 of MEHQ01004368.1, read as the reverse complement.
CCTGATTTTGATGGCGATTATACTCCCCACTGTGTTTTTCCCGTCGGCTAACAGGTTCTCCACGTGGCCCCAACATTTGTATGTCGATACTCCTGAAACAAACGTATTTCCAATAGTATCATACGAAAACCGGTAGCATTGCTACTTTATGAGATCCAATTTCGGTCAGAAAAGTTCCAGCGAAACGTGCACCAGTCCAAGAAATAATTTTTCCAGGGGGGGTGAGGGGTAGTCATGATGGAACTGATCACGGGGGGGGGGGGGGGGGCCGGCGGTTGGATGGGGAGAGGAGGGATACTTATGTCGTGCACGGCCGTAGTCGTGTTACCATATAATACCGGGACGGAGTACGTTGGGTTTTCACGAACCTGGCGGGTGGGACGGGGGGGTTAGTGGACCTGCTGGTGGAGCTGTCCGAACACTACCTAATAAGAAGCCCCCGCGGAGGGGGAGAGCAGCGCCCCGTTGACAGCGTACAAGGAGTTCCGGGAGGTGGAAGGCGTATATGAGAGGTCAGGCGACATTTTGCCCAAGGAGCGGGCTGTGCAGGGAATGGCGGAGAAATGGAGATCGCGAGCGGAGGGGGCAGGTTACGGAATTTATATCAGAGGAGTTCGCGTTGCACCTAGGGATATAATGGTCGGGAGGGGGGGGGGTGGGCAACGCCGACGGGAATATAAAACGCAACCGTGGGCGATCCAGAGAGAAGGAAGACGGGCATGGCAGGCATTTGTGGGGTACATTAGGTCGAATATGGAGGACCCCCCCCCTGGGTACCCAGAGGCTTAGCTGGGAAGACAGCTGGGAGTGGGGTAGGAAGCCGCGGCAGGGGAACACAACGAAGCCGCCTGTGAAGGTAAAACGACGAGAAAAGCGGAGAGACGCATGCTACGGTTGCGGTAAAAGCTCCTGTTTCTTCTGCGTAGGTTGTGTTTGTTTTGTTGACTATGTGGTATAGGAGGCTTTCTATGTCACTCAAAAGCTGACCAGCATTGAGAGCCAAGACGACAGGATCAATCCGACGACCTACTGCAGGTGTACAACGAAATATTATATAAAAAAACATCATGCCTTCATATTGAGGGTCGGTTTCCTTGGTTAAGGAGGCCCGTCAGTCAGAAACGTTTTCGCCTAAACTAAAAGGTAAAGGAGGGCTCGTAAGTCGGAAACGTTTTCGCCAAAAAAAGGTACAGTAGTAACTCTATCATAGAACTGGCCAGACGCAGGCCACTAACAACGCGGTTTCTGAACGGGGCTGGCGGGCTGTTGCGGCTGTCCACCAAAGTAGGGGGCAGGTCACTCGCGAACGATAGTCGCAGAAATGAGAGATTTAGCGGGTGGAATCACACGTCTTCCATGGCCGTATAGTCGTATGACCATAGATAGACGCTCGCATTCCTACAGTACCGCGACGGGGCACGTTGGGTTTTCACCGACCAGGCAGACATTGCTTGCACCAAGCGCGAAGCTCCGTGATATGTTGGGGCGAGCCGCATGAAGCGTGAGCTGCATCCTACTAAGAACTGTTTGAGATGTGGATTTCCACTGAATTGTAGCTTGAACCGGATTGGGGAGGGAAGGGGGGGGGGGTACCTAAGGAAAACTGGATGGGGGAGGATCGCCCCAGTTTCAACCCCCCGCCCCTGTGAGGGAATAGGGAGGGAACGCCACCATACTATGTAGCAAAACTTCGTTCGTAATGAATATACCATTAACCATTGATAACACTTTTAAAATAAACTGAGAAACACGTCAGCTGTGGGATTTGTTTATTTTTTCTTTCTGGGTTGTTCCCACATGAAACCATCTCCACAATCCAGTCGATGGTCACAGGACACACGCTCCAATAACTTCGGAGTGAAGGTTGCCTCGCCTGGGGCCAATACGATGTGGCATCTCGCCGTGTCGTAGTTTGTGACAACAGAGCCAATTTCATTAGAGTGAAGAATCAGGTCGGACTCTGGGCATGCTGGATGTCGACGAGATATGAAGAACGGTTTCATTAAGCCTGTCGCCCCGGTGGTCGAACAGGTAGCCGCGAAGCCTGTTAGCGTTGGAGGCCGGGGGTTCGAGTCTCCACGTATGGAGATTTTTATTATCAAAATGACACCAACTGCCGAGAGCGCATATTTCAGCGTCGGTAAAGCACAATTCGACGAAAGTTGACGAGGGAAGAAAGTGCTGAAATCTTCTCGCGATGATAATGCAAGGCAAGAACCGTAGTGGGGGAGGAGGGAGAAGAGCCTACTTTGTGACCCCGGATCTGAGTTACGACTGGAAAGGAGAGAGAAAGGAAGGGCGAAGATAACAAATGAGATGGACAAAAAAAACAAAAACTACAAAATTACAGGACACCTACAATAAGAAACAGGAAATCTGGTCCAGATTGGATTTCTTATTTGAGAAAGGAAGTTTTTTTTCCACCAATTTCAAGGTAACAACTCACGAATTTTCCTATTTCCCTCTAATATCTCAACCTGGGTTTCTTCTTAGCCTGCTTCTTATTACGTAGTAGGCGTCCGCGTGTACTAAATTACACAGGAACACTCTGTAATCAGGACCGAATATGCTTAGTAAAAATACTGAAATATGTGGGATTTAGTGTACGTGGTGGGTCCTGATTACTACGCCCCCCCCCGAATATATTAGAACATACACACCCAGCCGGGGAGTCGGTGTCGCCGGTGGTCTATCAATGGTGTCACGCCTCGCCTAATTTTTTCACAGCACCTATTTATCATACGAAGTATTATAAGCAGGAAACAATATGAGGGGTGGACAAAACTTGATAGTAGATCTTTACGGGGGGGTTTGTGCGTGGCGCCTCAAGCTGACCCTCCGACCCGAACCCTAACCCTCACCCGAACCCGAACCCTCTGCCAGTGTGGTCAGTGCTGGGATACTGTGCTTGGTCGGACTCTAGGTGGACTCGGCCGGTGTGGATGCTGAGCTTGGAAATACTCTATTAATAGGTGGACTCGGGATGCTGTGGCTGGCAAAGAGTCCAAGTTGATTGAGCCGCGTAAAACACACCTTTAACCAACCAGAGTGCCTAAATACCTACCTGGTACCTTAGGAAGATCTACTATCATGCTTTGTCCACCACCGGTACAAACTCACGGGGGGAAAAGGCCGTGCTTTTACATGTCGAAGGGAGTTTTTTTGTCGAACTTTTGAAGTTTCGAAGCGAAGTTTTCGACAGTTTGTTTTCTTGATTTTCCCAATATGAATGTGGCGCCAGAAACATTTCCACGACCCACGACGTGTGTGTTTTGCATTTCCTTTCGCAATTACTTGGAAATCAGGTTAAAAAAGACTCTAAACTTCGACATAGCTTGCTTCCATCAGCAGGTTCACGTCCCTTCGATGATCGACTTTCGCGAGTTCGAGACCCCCAAAAAGCCGGTCGCGCCGGTAGACTAGTGGTCAGCTTCAAAGACTACTGGCATTGGTACCCAAGTTCGAATCCCACCGTGGTGAGATTTTTACTTTATTTAAAAAAATATATAAAGGAACCGATTATTGCTGAGAGCGCCTTCGTGGCGTGGGTAGGCGAAATCCGACGCAAGTCGACGAGGGAACAAGGTGCTGAAATATTCTCGCAATAAAAATGCAAGGCACGTGCCGTAGTGGGGAGGGGGAAGAAGAGCCTACTTAGTGACCCCGGATCTGAGTTACGACTAAAGAGGGAGAGAGAAAAGAAGGGCGAATATAATAAATTGGATGGACAAAAACGAAAAATGAAAATGATATTCCTTTTGGGCTTGTTGTGTGAATGAAATGGACGCAAAAAAAAAAAACGGTTTTGATCTCGTGTGCATGTGTTCGGGGAGATCTTCCAAGGAGACACCTGGATGCCCTGGGCCAAGGCAAGAGGAGAGCGCAGTTCGTCTCCAGGAAGAAACACCTCAACTTCTTCTGCTGCACCTTCGAGGGAGCCGTTTTAAGGTAAAATCATGCGCCGTCCTCCATCGACTCGAAGATCATCTATCTGGTCATCTGGTATAGACACGATGGTCAGGCAACGTGCGCGAGGCAATGCTCAACGAACTACAATACAGTACGTTCGATGCGAATCGACGAGGGAAAACAATGCTGATCTCCTTTCACGGTATACATATAGGCGGCATGCACCTTAGCAGGGAGGGAGGGGGGGGGGGGTGCCTTCTATCTGCTATGTGACCCCGGGCGCTGAGCTACGAACTACCCCGTGCAGCAAGCAGTAAGTTTTATTAACGTGTCCCCAATGTTGTTATAGTGAATAGACGTATGGCGAAGCGAACACAACAACAGCAACAAAAACAAAACGTAAAACTCTCATATCTACGGTTTTGTGCGGTACGTTGGTTGTGACGGTTCGACATTCTTACTTTTCGCTTCTTCTACTCTGTGTTGCACGTGAAGTTTCCCATGCGATTCATATGCTTACGTACTACATGTACTCTTTCTTCCTGGTGCCACTTAGAATGCATGATCTGTCGTATATCTGTAGGTCCACTTACTGGTTGCCGGCCCTCTCCGCGTGGGTATACGGGGGCTGGAGATGTCGGCACGGATTACTTTTTGTTTTGTTTTGTGTCCATCCCATTTGTTATCTTCGCCCTTCTTTTCTCTCCTTCGTTTCGTCGCAACTCAGATCCGGGGTCACAGAGTAGGCCCTCCCCACTACGGTACCTGCCTTGCATTTTTATCGCGGGAAGACTTCAGCACTTTCTTCCCTCGTCGACTTGCGTCGGATGACTGGCGTGTGTTTACTGTTATTAAGAGTGTTGCTCTGAACCCCCATAAACAGCAACACCAACAACTCTACTGCCGCTGTCGGTTGAGTCCAGAAGGAGTACAACGAAGATAACGTTTGATGCGTGTGTGAGAAATGGCTGTGGACATCAACCAGTAGTAAAACGTTCAACTATTTTTTTTTTTTAACTTTGTGTCTAGACGCGTGCTGCAATAGAGGTGCTCCTAGCACCTTCCGGCTGATACGGTTTCTGATCGACAGGCCAAAATCGTCTGGCTTTCACTCTTCTTCTTGTTGTGCTGAAAATTTGTTTCCGAGCACACTACTGTCATGATATTGTGCCATCGGGCATCACTTTTAGTTTCCTAAAAAAAAATCAGTTTTTCGGTGAGGCATGGAGCTCTTCAAGTAAGGAGCTTAGAAAAAAACATGGTGCACCTCTATCGTAGCATGCGTTTGTACAGAGTAGTACGACGGTATCTGCAGGTTTGTATTTTATGAACAGGCTTATTTAATGTTTTATCTTTCTCCCGTTTCTACGTAGTGACCGCATAATAATTATTAGGGCAGCGGCCAAAAACAGGTACACCTGGTCCGTTCGGGGCCAAAAACAGGTACATACTAAAATCAAGTTTTAAACGCACCCCACGAACCTGCCGTTCCTTGCCATGCAAGGTAGAGTTTTTTCATGCTCTTCGTGCTCGCCCGGTGGCTACGTATACGAGTAGCTGCTATTAATAGTACGAGGAACGAACGCCTGCTGCTGTATTCTCCCTTCTCAACTTTTGTGACACCCCTGGTATTCCAAGTCAACCACAATCCCGAAGGGGAGCCTTCTATCTCGTATTATTTCGGCGGAGGTGTGCAGGCAGATATGTGTGTGTGTCGCTCGAGTGGCGTGAAGTGCGAGGTGCGAAGGGAGAAGGGGGTCTCCGCGTACGTCGGCATTTGTATAGGGGGCATAGGGTAGAACTATGAAGGGCCTCTGATTGGCTTAAAAACGACAAAAAAAAGGTGAAAGTCAAGCAGAGTATAGACGCAATCAGGTATACCTGGGTTTTGAAGAGGCAAAAACCGGTACAACGAGTTTTGGACCAATGTCAGCGCACGTGGAGTGTGTGTTTTGCTTGGTTTTAAGTATGTACCTGATTTTGGCCGCAAATAGACGAGGTATACCTTGTTTTGGCCGCTGCCCTAATTATTATCTCTCTTGAATTAGGAATCGGGACAGACACTGACCGGGTGTACTGATGATGTAGTTGGGTAGAAATAAGGGGTTTAATGTGACAGCACACAATAGACTCTAGACTCTAGAGGTCAAATACAAGACAAACAAGTCGGGATACATTCCGGAGACGTATTTGTTGGGCAGTATCATTTATCTGTCATCGTTTGCATGTAGGTCTTGCCTGTCGTATATGGCATTGCATTCATTGTCTGCTCTGCTTACTGCACTGCAGCGTAGTATCTATGTGTCGTAGTTTTGTGACCACATATAACTGGTACCTCTCTAGGACGAAGAATCGGCACGGACACTGGGTGTGCTGGATGTCGACGGGTAGAAAGGAAGGTATAATGTGAAGAACACACACATGTACTCGGCGCACCCACGATATATATATAATCCTTCGGTGGCGCCAGGCATCTTACAACTATTGAAATTATAACACACATTATGTATGCACCCACCACTACTACAGCATGTCTTGCTGTTTGCCACAGACATATTTTTACCCATCCGCCGGAGGTTAAAAAAAAATGTTTGTTTTCTGTCACGATTTTTTTTTTGCGTTTCCCCCACCCCCCTCCGTTTTCTCCTCCTGTTTTAACACACTTTTCATTTGATTTCACTTAATTTCATTTGTTTCATTTCGTTTTTTTTCTCTCTGCTCGCCCAAAACACGTACGGACGTATGTATGCGATCTCCTCCGTTTCGGTTGCAGCTATTCATAGTATACATTACGGGGACCATAGTGAACAATACCAAAATATGTACGTAAAAAAAAGGAAACATATACATACTCGTTCGTACCAGGTATAGGTTTAGGTGTATATGGTACCTGGTAGGTCCTATTTATTTATAATTTATTTTTTCTTGTCCATCCTATTTATTATCTTCGCACTTCTGTTTTCTCCCTCCCTACGTAGTCGTAACTCAGATCCGGGGTCACAATGGACCCCATTAATATGAGTATCAGGTACAATGCATATAACGAGGGGCCATAGTAAATAGGACCAAATGCTGTCAGTAAAAGTAGGCAAACGTATAGGTTTTCTTCTGTACCGGAGGTCCTGTTTTATAGGCCCCCCCGCAACATTATTCGGGTGCCGTATATGACAGCACCCAGCAGTGTACTTCACTGCGAGTACCGCCTGCGGTGATTTTCAAAGCCATTTTTCTGCACAACCAGGCAGGGCACAGACAACGAAAAAGGCGGCTTTCGGAGCATCTCGTCGGGATCGTTCCATAGACGGGTCGCTCGGAGATAGCGCTCTACCGCTTGTCGAGCAAACCGGCGTTGAAATTCGTTCGAGGGGGTGTGGTATACAGCAGTAGTAGTAGTGTCATATACGGTACAGTAGTCCTGCGGTATACTGGTATCTGTACGACGAGTACATACCAGGCGGGCACGTTAAATACCCTGATTTCACTTTATTTATCAGTTTTCTTGCGTGAGGCCTTAATGGCCTCACGCAAGAAAACTGATAAAGTGCACATACTCATAACTGAAGCAACATTAACATTGTATTGTATATTAATGCCTCACGCAAGAAAACTGATAAATAAAGTGAAATCAGCGTATTTAACGTGCCCGCCTGGTATGTACTCGTCGTACAGATACCAGTATACCGCAGTTGTCTGCTTTGAATGGTTCCTCAGGTACCAATTAGCCATTTAGTAGCACGTGTCATATCATACGAGGTATTACTACAGTAGTAACCATTTGAGAACGTGCTATTTTTTTGTGGGTTCTGCCGATGGCTGTACTGAAAGAACCAAGGCGACAATTCACACGCCGGTTGTGTCCAACAATGCCCTGAGTGAAAATGAAAATTCGCGTTCGCGTCGATCTTTATATTTTTCAGTTTTGCTTTAGTTATAGCCTTGAAAGGCTATTTTCGGTAAGGATTGCAAATGGCCAATTTTCAATATATATAATTTCGGCTGGCTCAGGAAACCATATTCTAGACCCGATATTGAAAATGTGTTCCCGGAGGATTGTGGTGATTAGCTATACGATCATCATACAAGTTGTATTGCAGTAAAATATCCATTTTTGATGGCGCTGAATTTTTTTCCGTTTTGGGGTTAATTCCTTACTGTCAGTAAGGAAAAAAACCGAAAACGGAAAAATTTTCAGCGCCATCAAAAATGGATATTTTACTACAATACAACTTGTATGATGATCGTATAGCTAATCACCACAATCTTCCGGGAACACATTTTCAATATCGGGTCTAGAATATGGTTTTCTGAGCCAGCCGAAATTAAATATATTGAAAATTGGCCATTTGCAATCCTTACCGAAAATAGCCTTTCAAGGCTATAACTAAAGGAAAACTGAAAAATACAAAGATCGACGCGAACGCGAATTTTCATTTTCACTCAGGGCATTGTTGGACACAACCGGCGTGTGAATTGTCGCCTTGGTTCTTTCAGTACAGCCATCGGCAGAACCCACAAAAAAATAGCACGTTCTCAAATGGTTACTACTGTACGACGAGTGTGAATATTATTTTTATTTTCCTGCGGTATATACGCTCAGACTTTTTTCCACTCCTCCTCCAGAGTTTTTGGAGCTTGTCCTGTGACCGCTGACTACGAGTGAGTACACATCGTTTTCGTGGCCGATGAGTTAATGCGAGAACATCAGCAGCGACACACGGCAGCAAAAGCACCCACCCAGCTGACCCCCCCACAGAGATCGAGGGATTCTTCGGGAGCAATGTGGCGGGCGGGGTTAGAGGGCCCTCGTTTCACCCAAGAAGAAGGCTGAAAAAGGTGATAATGACGAAAAAGGCGACCAAACAAAAGCGCACCCAAACGACTAAAAAAAGCCAAAAATACAGACCGCCGTGCAGCACCTTGTTACTTATTTATCTGTTTTTTTCCCCCATGGGTAGGCAGCAGCAGTGCCATGGGTGGCAATGGTACTACTACTGTAATGTATGTACCATGTATGTGCCATGTATGTAATAATGGCGTCATTGATTGCCATAACGGCCTTCCCAACACGCCTTCATGCTTGCTGCTGCTGCTGTTGCTGCTGCTGCTGCTGCCGTGGGGGGTCTCTTACAGCCACACAAAACCCACACGAAATCAGCGCTCGAGGGGTTACCCCGGCTACAAACACATAATAAATGGGGCTACGCGTGAGTAGGTCACGGCCGTGACACTCTGGTACGAGTATACGACATAAATAGATAAGTGGGCTTCCATGACACTCCCATATATATATATACGTATGGGATTTTTGATGGCACTACTGCAGTAGCAGCAGCAGCAGCAGCAGCAACAGCAGCAGCAGCAGCAGCAGCAGCAGCAGCAGCAGCAGCAGCAGCAGCAGCAGCAGCAGCAGCAGCAGCAGCAGCAGCAGCAGCAGCAGCAGCAGCAGCAGCAGCAGCAGTACCGGCCCCTCGCACAATAAACTTGAAACCGGGCTCATCACAGACAGGCTGGTTTTCGTACTTTATGGGCGCGCGCGAAAACACACTCTCTTCTATATACGTTTTTGTATTATGTTGCGCTTCTTTTGCTTGCTTAGGTCCGCGACAGGACGTTTCTCCTATCAACAGCAGTAGCAGTACCACTGCTGTGTGTGCTGCTGTTACTGCACAATGAATGGTGCCTTGGGCCCAGGCCATGCCGCAGAAAACAGTAAGGAGTCAATCCCCCGTTTGGGGGGAAAACTAAGTGTACTTGGAATATAGTGCGGGGCCTTGATAAGTTTTGCAGTTCTGAAAGTGTTAAAAGCTTACCAGGTACAGCAGAGTAGCGGGCACTGACATGCAAATATGTCGGGAGACATGTCAAGCAAGGCAAAACATGCGCTGTCAAGGGTGTAGAGCCGAAGTGTTCCACACTAAAACCTAGTATTTTGGTGTCAGTCACGGCATATCAAGGCAAAGCTGCTGTCTGTCAAGGGTTGAAAGTCCTGTCTCCCGACATCTTTGCTGACATGACCATGTAAGCCTGACAGCTCTCTTCAAAAAAAAAAAAAAAAAACTCTCAGGCTGACTTTTTCGTGAAGGTACTTTTTTGTGAGCGTGCCCGTTTACTGCAGTTGTACGTACTACAGAAGATATGGGTTTTGATGGCACTACGCATGAGACAAAGAGGGAAAATATTACATTTCTCGATTGTTATGTGTTTTCGGGGCGCAGCGCGGGAGGGGCGGGCTACTACCGTCCTGCTGAATGTCGCGGTGTACAGGGTTCAATTTTTGTCTGGTGTACGTGCTATCACGGAGGACCATAGAAAATATAGCCACCTACGGTACACGCAAAAACCTGAAACATATTTTCCTGTTTTTACCAAGGGTGCACAAAAAAAAAAGTTATCGACACCAACCCCCCCTATATTGGAGGGAAGAAACCGGACCGTTGTGATCCCAGAAAACAATAAGTCAAGTTTTTTTTTTTTATCACCCCCGACCAGCGAAAAAAAAATATGGGGGGGTCTCTAAAACCAAGTAAAAAAAAGGGAACAAAAAACGAAAAAAAAATGTTTTTTGCTCATTTCTTCCTGTGATCACAGCGATCCGGTTTGTTTTTCATTCTGACCTTCCTAGGTGTGTGGTGTCGTTTTCTTTTTTTTTTGTGCACCCTTGTTTTTACTCTAAAAATAACAACAATTCAATTGGTCCTATTTCCTTTTTTTTTTTTTTTTTTTTTTAATCACATTTATTACCTTCACACTTTTTTCTGCCTCTCTCCCTCCTAATACTCGTAGTCGTAACTCAGATCCGGGGTCACGAAACATGCTCCTCTCACTGCTCCCCCACAACGCTCCTTGGGCCCGCAGACGTAATTTTCCGACACCAAATTATCTAAAATGGTCAGGATAGAAAAGAATCGGAGCACTGTGATCGCTGGACGATTTAGCACAAAACAAGTTTGTTTTCTGAAATTTGCCAAAAACCAATTACTTGGTTTTAATGACCCCCCCCCCTACCCGAGGCTCAAGATAGGGGGGGGTCTTTAAAACCAAGTGATTGTTTTTGGAAAATTTCAGAAAAAAAACTTGTGTTGTTCTAAATAGTGAAGCGATCACAGTAGTGCTTCGGTTGTTTTTCCATTCTGACCATTTAGATAGTTAGGTGTCGAAAAAATACTTTTCGGGCGCCCTGGTCCTTGCTTTTGATTTTTATCGCGCAGAGGGTTCAGCCTTCCCAACGCTCGTCGATTTTCATCGAAATTTGCTAACTCACGCTCTCGCGCTTTCCGCTACGGAGTCAAGCTATTCATTTTGCGAGAAACAGTCCCTACGAGCATGCATTCGGAGGGGCTCGAACCCACGATCTTGACTCTAACAGTGACGAGATTCACCTGTCATTTCGCCGGGGACGCGACTATGGTCCCACGTACTGATAATCCTGTTTTCATCTGGGGATTGTACCACAGGGGGAGTCGGCAAAAAGTCGACGAAATTCGACGAGAGTTGGTGGGTGGGCTGTGGCCTGAACACTATATTCGCGCGACAGAAATGAAGCCGGTGGGGAGGGGGACACCTGCGACGTGTGACCACCGCTTTTTCACGGAATGAATGTTCCTGAGGGGAAAAGCTCTCGCCCGAGTTGAGCCGGAAAAAAAGTGGTGTTATTACACAGTCCCAGTAAAAGCAAAAATGAAAATTATACCAGGCACCAAAGTAATCTACGACGTACGTACTATAATGTATTGACACCAACAAAAAGGAGATGCTTCATCAGGCAGTACAGGACGCACACACAAAACACACACCATGCACAGAAAAAACCAGGCATGATTGTTTTCAGGGAGATATGTAACACTCAGAAAGTAGCCTTGTTGTATGCTTGTATGTATGGTCCATGTAGTATTACACTATTACTACTGTAGGAGTAAACGCATCTACTTTCAAACACAGCAGTGGACAAGCAGACGTGTACTATGACACAGGTATGATAGAGCGCCCCCGCCCAAAAAAAACAGGAAGCAGGATTTTACAGGGAGATATGTATGAAACTAGGTAGTCTCGTTGTGCTGCTTGCATGTATCTGGTCTACGTAAGTAGAAGCACCTATTGTCGAACAAGCCAGACGTGTGCTTCGATACAGGTATCATACAGTAGTCGTAGGGTTTTGTTTTCCCCCACACAATTTGTGACTGCCAGGCTCGTCTCCCGACACTGTCGGAACGCCATTCATTTGTGTTTCACAGGCCATTCACTGCTGTACACCTGTAGGCCCATCCGGGTACGACCTTTCTTTTTCGCTCAAAGTCGGTGTTTCGGTGAGGTATACAAAAAGCTCCTTAAGGTCAGAACACACAAATAAAAAACGTGCAGTAGATGCACCTCTATATCGTGGCACGTGTCAGCATTCACTACCAATATTCCCGTTTCTTACTGTTGTATACACGTAACAGCAGTACATGCAATATCCTACGTACGATGAATGCTACGATAGAGGTGCATCGCCATGTTTCTTCCTTATAAGGGTGGTCACTTATGGTCACTTGAGGAGCTCTATACCTCACCCGAAAAAAGTTTTTTTTTGAGGAAACCAAAAGTGCTACCCGACCAACAATCCCATGAGCTAGGTATACCATGGACAATATGGCAACACAAGAATGAAACTCCGACGAATTTGGGTTAAGGGCCCGTTTTAACGAAGAAGAAAAAAATCAATTTGGAAAAAAAAGGTTCAAATCCGCTTTTCATTGGTCAACACACGCACCAGCACCAAATATTAGGATCTTGGGGCATAATATTTGGTACTGGTGCGTGTGTTGACCAATGAAAAGCGAATTTAAATTTTATTTTTTCCAAATTGAATTTATTTTGTACTCGTTAATTCGGGCCCTAAGGAGCCCGATCATCCAGAAACAAAACCAGCAGAAAGTGCTACCTCTATCGTAGCACGCGTCGTACCCGGTACGCTCAGCCGGGAAAATTGTTCGGGGGTCTTCCACTTGCAGCACTACCTGGCATGTATATGCCGCCCGTGCGAAGTCAGCACCGATGGTCAAAACCCTCCGAAACATAATGAAATATCGGCAGCCTCGTGGCGTCGACGTCCGACTCCTCTGTTCATGTTTTCCTGAGGAGCACGATTTCCCAACCGCGCACGTCTTCGAAGTCCTATATATATTTTCTCCTGATCTGGCCGATCGCCCAACCATGCGCTTCTCGAAGACATAACCTACGAACTGAGTGCAGCACAAGGTACCATCATGTACCCCCTCGGGCGTATAAAAAATGGATTGTCTCGACGAAAACGCCTACGCAAGCAATGCAGACCATCAAACAAAGTCCGTGCGATTTCGAGCTTCTGTCTGTGTTTCCTTGCGTAAAGACGTCTTCCCCTCCGTAAACATCCACGAAAGAAGAAAGCCTGATCGATCCTAGCCATACATGGATCTCCCGTGCCTCCCGTACAAGGCTGGAAAATGCTCCCAGTTAAGGAAAAGTTCATGATACCGTGGGAAGGTCGACGTTGTAGTCTATTGCGACACTCAACTTCCTCTGCGCTTTCTGGTCTTCGTGAAACGGGGTTCCCTCCCTTGGTTTGTATTTTCGCGTTGTGGGCCATGCCAAACAGAACCACGCCACACCATTCACTCTGTAGGTCTATAGTCGAATGCGATTTCGAACTTTTTTATTTTTGCTGATTACTGCGATTTCCCATCAAGCCCCTCCCCCCCCCCCCCCCCCCTCACGCACAAGGGGAATGGTCGTATCACGTAGTGTTAATATGGTAAGGCGTCCGCGAGGCAGTTACATAGTAAAACCCATTGCTGTCTCCGGAAGTGGCCACACCAGAAATTAAATTAACTCATTGAAGCTGTCGTCCATATGCAAGTCCGCCTCAGAGGCGGTTCTTAGCAGGATGCAGCTCACCCTCCATGCGACTCGCCCAATACCCCACGGCGTTTCGCGCTTGGTGCAAGCAATGTCTGCCTGGTTGGTGAAAACCCAACGCGCTCCGTCCCGGCATTGTAGGGATGCGAGGGTCTATGGTCATATGACTACGGCCGTGCACAACATGAGTCCCCCCCCCCCCCCCCCCCCCTCCCCCTGCAGAATATGGGCGAAAGCAGGTCGTTAAAACATTGAACAGTGTAGCGCACTATTTGGCTTACCGAGTTGAGAGTTTGTCGACACCTTGTGGGGTTTGCTACATTGTTCAATGTACAGTATCTCCACAATGATTGTTTCCCGCCCACTTTGTGCAAGGGGCTGGGGAGTCCCGGCCAACCTATGACACAGACCACCCACGAAGAAAGGTCAATCGAAAACCTCTGCCTCCCGTAGAAAGCCGGCAGTTTCTCAACCATATAGAGAACAGCCTCATGGCAAGCCACGAATATCGGCGGTGTAGCCGCGTTCTACTCCGAGCTCTTCTGCTCTTCTTCCTGGTCTACGCGAAGTGCCCCTCACCGATTTCCGCAAATGGACGCTAAACCAAAACCATGTCATCATGAGTCCATGTATAGCCAGACGTACGCACGACAATGATGATCTCCTTTCCCTGACCTACGCGGTATCCGCGTTCCAAACACTCACGGGTGGAGGCTATTAAGTACGGTCCTACATGACCCCCAACTCCTGGCGCTCGTGCTTAGCGGTCTCAAAGGCGCGTTGCGAATGACGTCCCCATCTCATACTAGCTGTGCGCCTTTCAGCGGCGTACGAGTACACTGGCACGGCAGCACACCTCAATTGTACTGCGGATCCTACCAAGCGAACAACTAACCCGAGCCATGAAACACATACCTGGTGTTTAGTTCGTCCAGCACAATTCGATGCGAGTCGACAAGGGAAGAAAAAGGCTGAAGTCTTCTCGCGAAAATAATGCAAGGCACGAACCGTAGTGGAGGAGGAGGGAAAGGAGCCTACTTTGTGACCCCGGATCTGAGTTACGATTAGGGAGGAGAGAAAAAGCAAGCGCGGTGATAATAAATGGGACGCAAGAAAATAAAAATAAAAGTTGGCAATAAGACTACAGTGCCGCAGCTTGTCACCGACGATTCAAATATGAACGATGTTGCCCTTGGCGGCAAGGATCCCGGAACGCTGGTATTAAGTGTTGCTCCTCTCGACTGCCGTTCGGACGGACGGGATCGTTGGAAATCCAGATGGTTTTCGAGAAGTCGGGGCCGCGCTTGTATGTCCTACACCCAATTCGTCGACATCAAAAACATATTTCATGTGAAGGGGCCTCGCCGTCCGGGACGGGTGTTCCAGGGTATCTGAAGGGCGTCTCGAAGGTGCAACATCTGTCAGAGGACGACCTACCTGCTTGTGTTGGGCATTTCCACGACTGTGTTCGGAAGCAAAACCCCTTTAAAATAATACACATGAACGCGGCGCTTATGTGGGGGCCATTCCTCTTATGCTCCCGTATTCAGCCATCGACATGAAACCGTCGGCTGAAACCGTCGGATGCGGCGGAACCTATATACCCACTTTTTCTAAGCGCCTCGAGCCCACCCCCCCCCTCTCCCCAATGGGTCGCCGTTGCAGTGCCGTGGGCCAAACGCCACCTGCACCCGGTGCAGCGTCTGGTCTGGAGAAGACACGGACACAGCTAGATGGCAACGGAGGTCTGGAGATGGCAGGTACGAGGAAGCACATCCGATCTGACGCGAACAAACTGGGACGTCGGGCCGAAACGCTTACGAAGCACATTGACCTGTCTCAAAAGCATAGTATTCTTTGGCTAAGACACATTTCTCGATGATTCGAATCGTCGAGCCAGCACCACAGAGTAGTTACGCCTCCTCCGAACCAAACAACATCAGGCCATTATCCATCCGACTACATAAAAAAAACGTTGAGGCTCGGGCCACCAGCGGTCTCGCATCCACCTACTACGTTCCATCCTTATCGTATTCGTGTACGATGTATGCTATTAAGCTTATTTGGTTTCGCCGATGTAACGGCTGTGTTCTCTTTCCTCCCACTACACGTGCTATCCTACTTACATTCGATCCACTCTTCCAAGGGTGGGACAAGCCTAAAGGACGAGCTGAAAGGCGCATCAATGGGGGCGAACGGTGCCTGCACGCTAGTTGGCTACACGTTCGGAGGTTGGGACGGCCCGAGCGCCGGCGCCCGGGACTGGGCGGCTGTTAGACTGGATGCGGACGGCACCCAAGAGTGGAAGCGGCAGGTATAGTCACTGGTGCTACGGTGGGGGGAGGGGGTGTACTAAATACCCCCATGTTGATTTGGACTCACCCCACGGTAGGGGTTGCACTTGATTTCAGTATATGCTCAATACTGTCTGACTGATTGAGCTTCTCGAGTGAGTGACTACTGACCAATATCATCATCATTTTCGCTCGAAACAATTGTTTTTTAGGACTATTACGGAGCTCCATTATAGTAATAACAAATACACTACGTAGGTAAACACAGGGAAACATAAGTCTTTTTGTATGTACCGTAAGTCCCTATTTACTAGTATTTACTATGCCCCCCCCCGCAACAGTACCTAGTATACAAATGTTGGTCGAGTTGCGCCAACAATCTTCTTCGAGCGTGTCGCATTATGGTCAGGTGATAGATTGAGCTCTTACAGTGTGAGGACCAAAGAAAATAAGGCGCCATCCCCATACATACTGGCATTACTGCGCAATCCCACGGTAGGGGTACCGCTCTTTGGCTCAATATTTTCTGACCCGCTGAGCTCCACAGGTGAGTAGCCACCGGATACTATTTTTTTTTTACTTTACTGGTACGTTTGTTTTATGGACTTCCTACCGCATTGGAAGTTTTGATCGGGGTTGCGCGAACGAATGTCTCCGAGGTCAAGTTTCGGGTGAAACATTGAGCTCCTCATGTGAGGAGCTCAGAAAATTCTGCTACGCCCCTACCGTGGGATGAGTCTGACTACTTGAACATACGATATGCGTTCTCAGCGTAGTGTAACCAACAATCCCAAGTCGGTGGTGTATGACTATATGACACTCACAAAAACGTATAAAAGCTTACGCAGCAAGGACAGCAGCTTTCTTTCGAGCGACTCTGAGCGTCTTTTACCACAAAGAACCTCAAGGTAGCACCGTCTATAGATCGTAGAATTGAATGTCCCGGTTCCGCCGCAATGAAACCACCAGTACCCAGGGCATGACACCAAGGCCAGTCATTACCTCGTGTTCCTCTGGATATCTTACTCCCCTGATGAAAAACAAACAGACAAACCGTTTCATTTGCACGGCTCAGCTATTGCGGTGTCGACATCATCCAGTACTTGCAACCAACCGTACCAAACACGAAACCCCCACCAACCGCCTGCCACTCTTCGTCCTAGGCCTGGGCAAAGCTCACGGCAAACAACTCTACCCGCTCAACGCCCAGCGGAATCTGGATGTAGCGCGTTGACGTATCACGGACGCTTCCCATGATGGCGGTAGCCCTTTGTGGAAAATGTGCTTTCATGACTGACCGTGACTCCTAAACATGGTTGGCATGACACTCCTAACAGAGATTTACCTCACTATTTTTGTTGTAGGAGTGAGCTACGAGTATCATTTATGGCGATTGATCATCGAATCACGTTTGGTTTTGTCAATTGCGCTCAAAATCAGATTTTGGGTGTGAATTGTGTGAAGTATAGAACCTCCTCCTCAAGTGGGGAGGGGAGGGGGGGGGGGGGGGGGGCATCAGAAAACGAAAGGTGCGCACCATTTACCGTACCTGGCGCCCCCATGAAAAGCTCGCTGAAGGCCCGAGGGTCGTGGGCTGAAACGAGGGGACCTAAAACTCTAACTCGCGAGTTCTGACTGCTTCGCCGCCTGCGTTGGGATTGCCTCCTGCTGCTTGGACGCTGTCAGGGTGGCACTTCCGTCGTGGAGCAGGTTAAGGCAGTTGCGGTTGGAGAAGATCAATCCGTCGTCATGGTAGGGGTTGTTGGGGAATCGACGCAGGACTTTGCGGCCGTCAAGCTCGACGCAGACGGGGAGCTGTTGTGGGAATGGCAGGTACAACCGGGACGAGCCTTACACCGCTCCGTCCCAGACTACAAGGAACCTTTGTAGTAGACCCATCGACTTAATACTAATCGTCCCGATATCTCGAAAAATTATGGAGTATGGCTTCGGCCTACTGTAGGTGCTAGGCTGTTTTGGTGGTAGAAATGCAATTCTTTCGATGTAGTGGATGGCTTTGAAACGGCGGGGGCGCAGTTAAATCGCCTCATACTAACGTCGTACAGTGCTTTCATTCTGCCTTATTACAGTAGGCTCGACTGCAATACCGTGATTTGAAGCCGTCGATGGGACAGCTCTCAGTTGTTGTCTGCAGCGCCACTAAACCACTAAAACCCTCCCAAAGGAGACCGAAGCTTCGATCGTCGTATCATACGAAAACGCTAACGCTAGTCGTCGTCCTTCGACCAAACACGCCCCCCAACCGACCCCCTGTCGTGTAACGCAAAACAATATGGGGGAGTTTCGTCACCGCAGATTCATGCTGCTACGTTGTGTCATACGGCGAGCCTATGCGTTTACGTTTCCCCTCCACACGCTTCGGTTGGGTTCTTCCTTTCAACCGCACTGAACAACAGCCTCACAGAATTGGAACATTTAGTAAAGTTGGCCCCTAACCCTGCGCGGTGGGGTCGTTTCCCTCAGGGTGGATCAACCGCTAGTGACGCGGCCCACGCCGTGTCTATGACGGGGGATGGCTCGGTGATAATGGCGGGGTCGACGTTCGGCCTTTGGGGAGACGTACACGCCGGCTCGAGTGACTTCGCCGCGTCAAAGCTGGACTCGAAAGGGGCTTGGGTCTGGACGTGGCAGGTGAAGCGTTTACAAGTGTCTCTAGGCCTTCCTCCACATTCCTTCTCGACACCGCCCTGATAGCCGCACAATACATCCGTTCGTCCGCTACTCGCCCGTGAACCCGAAGTGAGAACGTTTTTTTTCCGCGGCTTCGACGGCTCTGGTCGAGCATACCCTTGGCCCTGTGTGTGCCTGCATTCCCCTGTTGGGGCCACGGCGCGTCAGGTTTCACCGAGGCATGCATTCGAACGCGTGCTGATATGATATATCGGGGGTGTTAGCACGTTTTGGTATGGTGTTTTTTTTCTGACCGACGGAGGCCCTCCCGTGCGGGCGTCTCCTATTGCACCGTTGGAATATAATTTGTGTTTTAGACATCCCCCCCGTTTTTTTTTCCTGGGGCATGACATTGTTCATATGGGGGTTTAAGTTGAACATGCCTTTTTGTTTTCCTTCTTCTAAAAGTCAGGGCTTGTGCGGGAGGCGTGCCACGAGATAGAGGTACTACTGTACCTTTGTTTTGGCTGAACCTGTTTCTGAATGATCCGAGTTCGTCGGGTTTTCATTCTTGTGTGTTGCAATATCTTTCCTAGTGTACTTGAGGTCATGGCATTGTTCATCAGGGGTGGCACTTTTGCTCTATCCTGCCAAAATCGTTTTTTCGGTGAGGTACACGCAGCTCCTCAAGTTGATTGCCTCACCTCGTAAAATAATGTTTTGCGCTCCGGAGTAGATTCGGAAAAAGGGGAAGTTTCCCTGTCCAGTTTCCCGTGGGGATAGGCCGTGCATCATTGTACAGCCCCAATGGCGGTGTCGGGGACGTTTAAAACGAGCAAGCGCTGGGTTTGTCTTGCTGAACTGGCTTATCAGCGCGGAGTCGGCCAACAATATATTTGTATCTGCCTTCACCAGGTCCGATCGGCGGTGCTTGGCTCGCCCTGGCCGTCACGACGAACACAAATAACACTGCCATCCCGCCCTTTTTCATCCCCCTTCTCCAGGCGAAAGCTGGTCTTATAGCACGTCGCAGGTTGTTTGTCAAATGCTGTGAAACTCGAGCCGCCCTTCGCTCGCTCCATCTCGCCCAAGTAGCCCTTACGTCTGGTTGCTCATGTGCTCACACTTTCTCCGGGACGGTTTCGTCTGACCGATGATACCCACTTTCAGCACTACAGGGCGCTCGAGGTTCGGAGCTACTGTTCTGTTGGTGTACTGTAGTCCCGCCGGCAAATACCATGGAACGTCTTGATCACTCGTTCACCGCGGGTCATGTACCGTATATGACAGTGTACATCACACCCCCTGGGGTGATTTTCAAAGGGGATTTTCTCCATAACCAGGGGGGGCACAGACAATGAAGAAGGCGGCTTCCAGAGCATCTCGTCGAGATATTTCCATAGACGGGTCCCTCGGGGTTAGCGCTCGACCGGTTGTCGAGAAAATCAGCGTTGAAATTCGTCCGAGGGGGTGTGGTATACAGTGTCATATACGAAACACCACCCTCCCAGGCCAACCTATGCCCATGTTTGATACTAATCGATTACGCCCCTATCAACCCGGTCCCACACCCTCGTGGGGCCACCTGTGTGCAGAACGGAACCACCGAACAAGAGGAGATGTTCGCTGCCGTTCTCGGAGACGACGACTCGGTGGTCTTGGCCGGGCACACGTACGGTTATTGGACCGACGCGCGCGGAGGAGACGGGGATGCAGACTTTGCCGCCGTTAAGCTCGACGCCGACGGGAATGAATTGTGGAGGTGGCAGGTACTGGAAAAAGAAAGGCTAGATCGTTCATGTGCGGGGGGGGGGGGGTTGAGATTTGTTCTTGTTGTATGCGCCTTCCGCTCGAAAGCCTAAACATTTACGTAAATCTACCCATTTTGTTATGATGCAGTCAGTGACTTCGCGCTTCCTTACCAGGTCAGGTTTGGAAGCAACACCAACACGCCTCAGAATTAAACAAACTCCCTTTTGACAGTCGACGCTGTCACAAAAGGTTAAATACTCTCTGGTTTGACTGATGCTACGGTAGGGGGGTCGCTTTCAAGTCCATTATTTCCAGCGGGCGAGAGCCACTCCGCCGAGTGACCACCATATTTCTTCGCGGCCGTTTAAGTCTTAAGGCTTTAGGTATTCGAGATATGCACCACCATGGTATGCTCGCTAATCTGCGACAACAACATATTTCCTGCGTTCAATAGGGAGTGAGGAACAGAGTCACTCGCCCGAGCGGAGTAAACGTGGAAGTGAAAATAAGCCTACCCCCCCTCACAGTAGCAATTCGTCGATTGTAGATTTCGTGCTATCATGAAACATTCACAGTAGTGCCCGGTGATACATGCGGTACACCTTGACGTTTTTCCCGGCAGGATGGAACCTTGGCCGACGATATGTTCTACGGGGCAGCGAACGCGCAGGACGGGTCGACCGTGCTGGTGGGAGCAACCGGGGGTTCCTGGAAGGGCGCACACGCCGGCGGGGATAACGATTTCGCTGCGGTAAAACTGGACGCTGACGGCGGGGAGGTTTGGAGATGGCAGGTGACGTGAGCTGGCCCGTAAACGCGTGCGCTTAGGATAAGGGTAGCACTTTTGGGCAAGTATTTGTGTCACTGAGACTGGGGTACTCATTTGTTGCTTGCCTTCGTCATTTGACCATTGACCACGCATCCCTTTCGAGACGGAGCATCCTGAGACTGGGGGGGGGGGGGGATATTTATGTTTGTGTCACTGAGACTGAGGGGCTTCTTGGCTGAAAACCCACACCAACCATCGTTTTGTTCGATATTTCGGGACCCGGGACCATAGTAAATAGGGCCAAATATTGCTAGTAAAACTAGGGAAATATACTGATTTTTGTGTGCACCGTAGGCCCCCCTATTTTATGTGATCCCCCGTCGTCATAGACAATGTCGAAATATACCTAGGCTCCAGGGCTTCTCAACGGGCTAAGCGTATGTACACCTTTTTTTTTCGCAATCCGTGATTCTTTGGGGACGAATGCTAAGGTTAGCGGTACACCACTTTTGTTTTATATGAGGTTCTTCACTTAGCGAGATCTATACTAATAGTAAGTAAAACAAAAAAACGCGATTTTGGCGAAAACAAAATTGAACGTGCACGCGCCCGACGATGGACAATCCCATCGGCTACTTAGGTTGTACGAAAACGTTATTTCGCGAAACAAAAAACGGATGAAATCTTTGGACGATTTTCGGTTAAGGAGCCCCGTCATTTCAAAACATTTTTACCCCAAAAGTGCTACCCCTATGATCAGCTGTAACCCAGATCGTGGCATGGGGCTTGTCTCCCCTGCGCGGCATGGAATAATAGAGCCCCCCCCCCCGCTGAACCATGGCTATCTCTGGAAGTAGCTACACCGGAAAATAAATTAACTCCTTGAAGTTGTCGTCCATATGCAAGTCCGTCTCACAAAGGGGTTCTTAGTGGGGTGCAGCTCACCGTTCATGCGACTCGCCGAGCACCTCACGACGCTTCGCGCTTGGTGCTAGCAATCTTTGCCCGGGCGGAAAGTTCCCGACATGCCCCGTCCCGGCATTGTCGAGATGCGAGGGTCTATGGTAATAGAACTACGGCTGGGCATGGCATGCGGCTAATGGGTACACACCCTCAACGGGTTATGTGCACATATAGATCGGGAGGCGGTGGTGCCACAACGGACGGGGACGCGTGCCACGATAGAGGTAGCCCATTTTGGCTGACTTGTTTTTCTGATTGACGGGGCTTCTTAGGCCCAAATCGTCAGAAATTGACTTTTGTGTCGCACTATGTTTCGTTTTATATGCAATCCCTTAAGAACTGGTCCCACGTATTTGGGGACAAACTGCTTGGAATTAGTGTGGGAGTTTTTTCCTTCCCGTTCTGAATGGGTTAAGGCCACGGGATTGTTCATCGGGCACGTACGTAGCACTTTTGTTTTCGTCCGAAAAAACAAGAAACAAATCGGTTGTTGTGTAGAGCGCCTCGAGCGACCGCTCTCAGAAAAAGTATGTAGTGCACCTCCACCTCGTATACCATGCGTCCGGGGGTGACTTGTTGGGTTCGATGCACTCTGTGATTTGTATTGTACCCGGAGACTTTGCGAATATCACCGCCCGGCATCATCATTGGACGACAAAAGGAAGTGACGTGTAAATTTGTTTTACACGTTTTTTCTTCCGCTTGACTCAAGTAGCAGCACCACCCGATTTTCACCGATAGTTAAACGTTCAGCTGTAGATTTGTTTCGTATCGGGACAACCCCCGTGACCACAAGACGGGTCTTATTCGATGCCGCATCTTCCAGATTTGTGGACATAGAAATGCACACCACGGTGCTTTCCTCACTTAGATTTCTCCGTTGTCTTTTTTTCGCCAGGGTGGTACGGCGGAAGATGACGTTATCAAAGGTGTAGCCCCCGGAGGAGACGGGTCCGTCGTTCTGGCTGGGCACACGAAGGGAGCGTGGAGCGTTCCCAGTGACGGTAGCTACGATTTCGCTGCTGTGAAGCTGGATGCTGACGGGATCGAGGTTTGGCGCTGGCAGGTGACTCTCGCTAAATTAGACTAACCCCCCCCCCCCTATATTGCAATTCACGCGTGCTACGATGTTGAGGTACTGTACTTTTGTTTAGCGAAAATAATTGTGACCCTGACGGGGTTCGTTAACCGAGAAACTACTGTAGCCGAGGTCTCGTCTCCTCTGCAGTGCGGTAGGAGCGGTAGGTTTGTACCCCAGGCATGTATGACTGAGCACAGTGCATACGCGGGCCATGCCACTATAGTGCAGTAGGCGTTTCTGACTGACGGGGCTCCTTATCACTGAGGTACTACCACATGAGGCATACCGCATTGTTGGAAACCCACTAACGTTGTACTTAAGGAACTATTGTTGTGTTGGTGCCCAATTTCATTTTATAGCCGGGCCATGGCCTCTTTCATCTTGGGTTTATCTTTTGTCTTGTTTCGGGGGAGGTAGAGAGCCCCTCAACTACGGAACCCGCGGGAAATGCAGGAGATACCCTTTAACCGTGGCCCGCCTGAGTAGACATCGACAGTTCTCCCAGGTCCCAACAAGCTAGCCTTGACAGACGTTTCCATACTGTTTCTCGCTGCTTCTTCTCTGTCGTTACCGACTCGGCAGGCGGGCTCACCCAAAGCAGCGGCCGACTACGTGGAAGCCGTGGCGGCGGGACCGCAGGGGTATGTGGTCTTGGCCGGCCGGACTTCGGGATCCTGGGACGGCGAAAATGCCGGTGTGTACGACTTCGCGGCTTTGGTGTTGGCCACGGACGCCTCCACCACACCTTCACCGGCTCTCGGGCCAAGCTCTAGCGTAGATGCACCGCCATTGGCACCAACACCAACGGGCTTAGGTGAAACGCGAGAACCACGCATTGGGCCTTCTTCCTTTCCCTCTGCTCTCGCGGTACCAGCATCGCCATCTCCAACGTCACGACCGCCAGCATCACCGCCGCCAGCGTCTTCGCCACCAACAGCAGCGGCGGGTTCAGAGCCCCCGCGTACGTTTACTCCTGCCGCAGTAACAGTTTCCCCGGCTCTGGCGTCACCGCCTCCGACGTTTCCGGGCCCAACATCTCCGGCACCGACAGCCTCGAGTCTGGGTACCTTCAGCTCGTCCACTCATGGAGAAGCGTCCCCCTCCCTTGCTCCTGTCGCGGTAACACCGCTACCAGCGCTGGCGTCACCGGTTCCAACGTCACGGAGGCCAACATCTCTGGCACCGGCAGCCTTGGGGCTAGATCCCCTGGGTACGCCTCCCCCTGGATCAGCCTTCATTGACCCTTCTCCTACGGTAGTACCGACGTTGCGAGGTCTGAGGTCGCCGGCTCCAGCGTTAAGGGGGCAACCATCTCAGGCACCAACAGCCTCCGGCCTGAGCACCTTCGGCACGCCCCCCTCCCCTGCCCCCGCGCGTACAGCGTCAGGATCAGAAAGCTCCATTTCCTCGATATTTGTCACGGTTTTCTCCGTTGTAGCGACCCTAGCCATGGCTTGTGCACTGTTATGCATGTGCAAGAGGCACACAGCAAAGGACGGCAGCGACGGGCGAGGGGAAGGCAGCGAGGTGCCCGCCACCGCTGCCGCGCGACCAGACGAGGTCCCGGCGGTGGAAGTGCAAGCCGTGTTTCAATCAGGGAACGATCCTCTCCCTCGTTCAGTGTCCGAAAGATTGGACGTTCAGGTGGTAGACGCCATCATGGAGATGGCAAGCAACCTGGCCCGGCAGTCGCACTTCCCCGGCGTTTGCGAGGCGGCGACGCTCGTGTCCACCATGGTGAACCTGATCTCGCACGATCGGGGCAGCGTCGCGGAAACGGAGTCGATGTTAAAGCGGTGTAGTCTCCTGGTTTCGACCCTGCAACGAGCGGCCGCCGTGCTCGGAAAGGTGAGGCAGTTGGATTGTCACCCACCGCACTGTTTCATGTTCCCGGATAACGTTGATCGCGTCACCGATGTCCGCATTGTTACGGAGGAACGATCGGGCTCTGAGACACAAGGAACGCGATCGGGTTCTGAGCCATAGCACTTGGCGAAACCGCGCGCGCATAGCCATGATGACCTCTGGGGCTGTGTTTCCATGGGCGGGTACGCGCAAGCCCCTGTTAGGTGTAGAGGTATCGACAACATTCACGTGAGGGTAACGGTAAGCGCGCTGTGTACTGCAGTCGGGACGGGATGCCAGATCACTGCTGCTACACGGCGAGTTTTTGTTTTGCCTAGCGTAGGGTGAGAGATCTGACCGAAAGCGGAGCCTGGTTGGGTCGTAGTTTGGTATATTTTCGCTGCCGCAATCTGCTCCTCTATGGAGCTCTCTGTGCGGCATTTTGTTTGGAAGTCACATATCGACGCCAACACGACCGACGAGCTGTGGGTGTTTTCCATTGGTAAACTCTATTGCCCGTTATGCTTGTCTCGAGAAAGGCGGTTTCACATGACCAGGTGTTCAACACGAAGCAGCAGTAGCACCTTGTTGGACGTCTTGATACCCGACTGACGCGATTTCGACGTCGCGCTAGGCCCTTCCTATACGAATTGCCCCAACAGCATCGCCACACCCTTGTTGGTACAGCTCCCTGTACGACATTCTCCGATGCGTTAACCTGACAGCCTGCATCGGGTGGATACATCAGCGACGTTTAATCCGTCTCATGTGTCGCAAATTGAAAAGGCGTTTAACGCACGCACTTACCCGTTGACTGGTGAAAGAGAAAGGCACCAACGAAAATGGAGCGTGTTTCGTAAACATTTTTTTCACGATTACGAAAGCTGAGCATCCCCTGCTTGATGCCTGGTTGTATGGTAGCTGGCTGGCTGTCGTTGATGATTTGGCTTGATGCGCGCCGCTTTCAGCATGCCCATTGCAATGTTGACGTCACCTGTTGTGAATGGTGCAGCGATGAAGTAGTTAGCCGACACCGTTGAATAATATACGCCAAGCTTTTGTCACCCCCGAGAAGAATATTCCAGGAATATTCTTGCCATCTTGAATACTTCACCGGAACATTCTGTTTGCTAAAAAATGTTTTTTATTTATTTCATAGATTGATATTGTTGAGGACAACGACTCGAGCAGAGAGATGAAGCGCGAGCTGATGAAGAACGTGGAAGACGCCATCGGAGACATAGTGGACCTCATCAAAACCTATCGGAGCAAGAGGAGAATGACGCAAGTCATCGTTTCGACTCTGTTTAAACGGCGCATGGCGGAGACGGAAATCGTTATCAACCTGGCGTTTGCGGACTTGATGGTGAGCTCCCGACGTATCCGCGTCGTCTTCCCGGCAGGTCTCGCCGATGGGCGTTGCCAATTTCCCATCCTTGTTGCTGCGCACACTACTGCTGCTGTAGGGTCCTTTTGTTTGGTTGAGATACTGCTGTAGTTCGCCCAAACATCTACAGGGGTCGCGAATCTGTGCGTATGTCCGCCTCGCCGTGGGTACAACGAGCCTCGTCGAGACATTGTTTTGTTTACAGCTTCGTATCACAGGTGTCAAGATACCTGCTACGATAACGGTAGCACTTTGTGGGTGAAACGGTTTCGGAATGAGCGAGCTCCTTAACTCAAAATGGTCGGACTTTGATCATTATTTTTGTTGCAGTTTTGTTCCTTTTGTGTGCTTCGGCCATGGGATTTTCAATCGGATACGGTATCACTTTTGCTTTCCTCCCTTAATGATCACTTTGGGGTGAGGTGTAGAGCTCTTCAAGTAACCACCCTTAGAAGGCAAAAACATGGTGCACCTCTATCGTAGCACGGGTCTCCAAGTTGTTGGCGGTGGAGCACGGAAGAGAGGGGACGCGTACCACGATAGAGGTAGCGCTTTTTTTGGCTGAAATGTTTCCTGATCGACGGGATCTTGCTTAATAACCTTAAAACCGGCGGAATCTCATTCTTCTGTCGCATGATTTTTCATTTCAGACTTCGGCCATGCATGGGATTGTTCGTCGCGCGGTAGAGAACCCGTATTTGCCACGAAAACCAGTTTTTGACTTACTATTAGTATGGCGCTCCACAAGTGAGGAAGCCCCAGGAAATGTACTGGATGCAGGTGCACCTCTTACCGTCGTAGCATGCGTCAGTGTGCGCCCTACGCGTTATGCGATGTGACCCTCGCTACGATAGACGTAGAATAATTTTGGCGTAAACAGTTCTGACCAATCGCGCGCTCCTCAATCCACTGTTGTTGGAGTACCAAAGAGAGTGCCTTGCAATGAATTTTTCGGGGCTCACTCAAGCTTTTAACCCCTTAGCCCCCTAAGAACTGGTCCCACGAATTAAGGGACAAAATACTTGGAATTAGTGTGGGATAAGTTTTGCAGTTCTAAAAGGGTTAATAACTGGTCCCACGAATTTGGGGGGTAAACTACTAGGAAGTAGTGTGTTTTTTTCTTCAGTTCTGACTGGGTTAAGGAGTGTTCGTCGCGTCGCGCCTTAAGCATGTATCATATCTAAATCAATTTGGGATCAGGTGCGGAGGGCATCGAGTGGTAAGTCTCAAATAGTTCATATGTGCTACCGTGGAATGAGTCACGTAGTCAAAAACGCAGGAGCACCCGTCAGGAAAGGCAAATACGGTCCTCGGAGACCATTGGGGTTGTCGTTTTGCTGGAGGTTTGGCGCTTGTCGGCTTTATTTGTATTCTCCGTATGGAACAGCCAGTGTCGAAAAACAAAAAAGAACAACCGGCACGGCTAAACCGTTTTCGTAGAAGAGATCTCTCGTTCCGAAAGCCTCTTCCTCGTACAAGCAGCATCCCCCCTGACAATGATTACGTGTACCGTAGAGCAGTGATGAATTTACTCACGCGTTCTCCGTTTTTGTGTACTGTATCCCACCTGTGACATGTATTGGCGTCGGATCACTACTGCAGCGGTGGCTACAGATAGACACCGCGCTTAATCAAGACGGAGGCCGCGGCGGCCACTCTCGCAGACACCGGCGTAAACCTAGCGGAACCAGGCGCAGACGGAGGTCGTCCAAGGAGTCCGCCACGGTCGGGCCGCATCTCCCGAGACACGTGGCAGAGGTAGGC
This sequence comes from Saccharina japonica, assembly GCA_008828725.1. Taxonomy (NCBI): domain Eukaryota; class Phaeophyceae; order Laminariales; family Laminariaceae; genus Saccharina; species Saccharina japonica. Next base: position 510,689 of record MEHQ01004368.1, on the reverse strand, counting down.
AAGCAAGGCGCACTCCTGCGGCAGACCACCTCACGAATGTTTGCGCAGCGCAGAAGACCGGAGGGTCCGCGAGTCCTGCTATGTACGGTACATAAGCGGTGTACTCATGTCATGCATGGACGGAGTCGTATGACCATAGACCCTCGCATCCCTACAATGCCGGGACGGAGCACGTTGGGTATTCACCAGCCAGTGAGACGTTTGCTTGCACTAAGGTCCTTGCTGTGTTTTAGCCGCTCAGGAACGCTCAAGGTGGAGCGACAGCCTTATTTCTTTGTACGAGTAACCTAAAGCTGTGTGTTTTTGGTTTTTTTCAGCATGCAACTCGATGGGATTGGTATTTACGTCAGACGTCAACAAAAACACGTGTACACGTTCCCGTTTGTGCGAAGTAAACAGTACCACTCGGGAGAGTGCTCCAAACGCGGCAACGAAAATGGTTGCAGCCCTCCCTCCCAAGGTGGCCCCAGTCCTATTTTAGGGTTTCGTCTACTCCGAAATACGCGGTACGACGACACCCTTCGTGTATCTACTCGAAGGACGAAGACGTGTATCAATATGGGACGGCCGGTACGTCCACAAAAGAGGGCGAACACGCGGGCCGGGCTCAACGCAGCCTTGCAGGCGTCCCGAGAGGAAGAAACATTTCCTTTGATGCCAACCATCGTTTCACGAATGCCACGGTAGGCCCTCATTGAAACTGCTCTAGTATCTAACTCACAACACTGACCTTTGGAGTCGTGCAACGATAGAGGTACTGTACCTTTTTTGTTTGGCTAAAACAAATTCTGGATGACGGGGCTCCTTAATCCATTCAGAACGGAAAATATGTCTCACAGTGATTCCAAGTAGTTCGTCCCTACGTTCGTGGGAGCAGTTCTTAATATGATAGGGGGGGTTAACACTAAATCGTCGGAATGCCATTATTTGTTTCGCAATGATAGGATTGTTTCCATGTCTTGGCCACGGAAAAGCGCACATCGGGGTACGCGCTTCGTTTTTCTCAAAATCATTGCTTTCGCTTATTATTAGTATCATAGAGCTCCCCAAGTGACTACCCTCAGACAATCGTTTGGTGCATCTCACCCCTCAGCATATGTGTCTTAAAACAAAAAACAATAATCATCGCAGCCCGATCCCCCCTATGATAGGTACATACAGCGAACAACACGTACCACACAAAAACGGTTCTTCCGGTGGCGATATTGGGTACAGATTCTCGGATAAGGAGCTCCGGGCAGCCAGAAATGTTACGACGACACCCACACGCCACCGCTGCCGTGGTACGCTTCGTTTGTGCTGGGGGCTCATTCGACGCCCCTTACCGATGCGTGCTACGATAGAGATAGCACTTTTTGGCTGAAAGTGTTTCTGAATGATAGTAATGCTCCTTAACCCAAACTCGTCGGACTGTCATTAATTTGATGCAATACTGTTCCTTGTTTGCTTCGGCCATGATATTTTCAATCGGATATAGCACTTTTACTTTCCTCCCTTAATGATCACTTTGGGGTGAGGTGTAGAGCTCTTCAAGTAACCACCCTTCCAAGGCAAAAATATGGTGCACCTCTACCGTAGCATTCGTCTAGTCTACCTCTCCGTCTATCGCCGTGTCCGTCTTACCGGTGATCTCAAATATCTGTGTGCTGCTCCTCGAAAGGTACCGGTAGAGTCGCTCGCGTCTGCGCGTAGTCTGCGGCGCCAGCGCAACCTGGACCAGATCGAGATCCCCGAGGACCACGTGCTGATATCGGAGGACGTCCTGGGGAAGGGCGGTTTCGGCACGGTGTACATCGCCGACTACAACGGTAGAAACGCCGCCGCTAAGGTAAGCGTTCGGGGGCTCGTGCTATACGATACGGGTAGAACACAGTTCATACAAACAAATAGCAAATTGCCGAAGGTCGGGGGCTCGATATCGTTGGCTAATATAGCTCTTTTTTGTTCGTTGTTTTTTCGGGATTTACCTACTGTACTTAAGCCACACGGGATGCATGTCCATCGAGCGAATTTTTGTTTTTGTCTCCAAAACATATTTTGTTTGAGGTGAGCTAACAAAACCTCCTCAAGTGGGGGTCTTCAGGAAACAAAACAGGGTGAATTATTTACCGTAGCAGCAGTCGTTTTCGGTTGATATCGGTCGAAAGAAGGAATGAATAAATCCGTGCCCCATCCCGTTTACGCACGGCCGCAGCACTCAGCCTTCCATACCGCCTTTGCAGCGTTCGCATTGAAACGCTCACTCCGGCGGGTAGAACTACTGTATATCAGCAAGTTGGATCCTCGTACGCTGGTACTCAGCCGGTACCGGCGAGTTCTACGTGAGGGTCACAAAGCACCAGGTGTTTTTGGCTTAGCCTAACCTCATTGATGGACAGCGGGGGGGGGGCGGTGTCACTTTCCCGAGGCTCTTTATTCGTGGAGAGTTCTATGTATACCACCCGAAGGTGGCTTTTAAGACAAATTGATCACGCTTTAATAACTCGGACTGCAGTCCCATGGGTTTGGAATACACTGAAGACACATGCTCACGATAAGAGGAGATGCATCAAACTTTGTCCCGGAGTGCCTGCCTTGAGCAGCTCTACGCCTCAATCACACACTGCTGACGACGCATGCTACGATAGAGGTGCACCCTGTTTTTTCTGAGCTCCTAACTTAAGGAGCGTCATATACCACACCGAAAATAATGATTTTGGAAGGAAATAAAAGTGCCGCATGATGAGAAATCCCATGACCGAAGTATACCCTGAAACATTATTTGTCACAAAAATGAAAAAAACGACGGATTTGGGTTGAGGAGCCCGATCGTTCAGAAAACGATCTAGCCAAAACGTGCTACCTCTACCGTAGCACGCGTCTGACGTTTGTTTTTGAGGCAAATAAAAGTATAACGCCGATGGTCTAGATATGGAACGAACAACAACAGGTTTACAAACGATAATGATGTCACGACGCCGTTGGGTAGAGCGTGTGACGCCTGCTACGATACGTACTGTAGAGGTATATAGCACTTGTTGTGGCTGACCTGCTTTCGGAATCACGGGGACTCCTTAAGCCAAAACTCGTACGAATTTTCACTCTTCTTGTGATGCAATGTTTTTCGTTGTTCGCTTTAAGGCAGTGCGATATTCTTCATCCGGTACGTACTCGTAGCCTTTTGTTTCCCCCTTCAAAATCGGGCTTCATTTGAATGATGGTATATAGCTCCCTCCAAGGAAACAAGCTTATAAGCAAAATGAGGCACGGCTCTTTCGTAGAGTGTTTCGTTCCTCGGTCAACCCTTGCATAATCGAAAAACGTATCCTATACTAATTACAAGTAGTTTGTCTCCAAAAGCGGAAGACTGGTAGGAATCCCCGGCAGTCGTAATTGATTTGGCCTGAAACTGCTACCCGAACTATAGTACGCCTCCGAAGCAAAAGCAATTTATATATCGGGCACGTAGCTCCTGAGTTGAGAAGCCTTATCCTCAGTCAGGAAATTATTGGCTAACTCTAGCGCTACCCCTGCCATGAAAACAAATCGGGACGTCTGTGCTCCGTCTCCTCGATGCGACGGGCGGCTTCGTAGGTGATTCTACTGGATCGCGATCATCGCGGCGGGCGTGGCGATCTCTCTGAGGGCGGTGCCAGCGGGGGGGCGACCCGGGAACAGACGACCTCGAATCCCCAGCGCGCAGCTCTCCTGCTGGAGCTGCAGGCGATGATCCGGGTCAGGAGCCCCCACACCGTCAACGTCTATGGAGCCATCACCGCTCGCACGGACCGGATCGTTCTCGTCATGGAGCTGCTCACGGGCGGCAACCTGAAGTCGCTGCTGAAGCACTCCGAAGAGCGCCTTCCCGAAGCGCAAGCACGGAGAATCATCGGGGACGTTTGTGCCGGGATGACGTATTTACACCGAATGGAAACCATCCACGGCGACATCAAATCCGCGAACGTGCTGCTCGACGGAGAAGGGGGGGCTAAGGTGAGCCAAAACATGCGTTCGTCGAGAAAACAGGGAATCGTACCCCCTTGTAGGTAAAGTAGGCGTTTCGGTGGTGGTGTCCCATTGTAGTGGGGGAACTGCTTTCGCTAGATCTGGCGACGCGTGCTACGGTAGAGGCAGCACGTTTTGGCTGGATCGGTTTCTGAACGATCGGGCTCCTTAACCCAAATTCGTCGGACTTTCATTTTTGTGACGAATAATGTTTCAGGATATACTTCAGTCATGATATTTCGCATCCGACAGCACTTTCATTTTCCTCCAAAATCATACTTTTCGGTGAGGTATGACGCTCCTTAAGCGAGGAGCTCAGAAACAAACATGATGCGCCTCTACCGTAGCATGCGTCTGGCGATGAGCTAATACGAGCCCTGCACGACGTGTTGGCACCGGGATGGCGCGTTCACTGCTGTTCCAGGTATCGCGTGTTCCCTCCTAGCGGAGGAGAATTTCCGCATCCTTCTGTCTTCCAGAGTAAACCTCGTCCGCTGTACGTACGACGTACGACTTGCCGTTTGTTTCCCGCTTGCAGATCGGGGATTTTGGGACTTCGAGATGGGCGCAGCACCGCGACGAGACAGGTCTCGCCACGTTCAAACGTACCGAAGGCATAGACACCATGCTCATGATGAGCTTCGCGTGGGCTGCTCCCGAGGCATTGGCCTACGCTATGCAATGCCGAAACTGAGCCTGCTTCAAGGCAGGAGCAGCTTTACATTAATTTGAGCGGGAACGTGGTCCTGGCTTTTCCCGGGGCTTGCTGTTGCAAATGTTTGGTTTTATGTGTTGGTGAGGCACTATGGTGGCGGGGAGTACAACATATCGAGATTGATAATTAAAATGATCTATCTTCGCGGTTCCCCCAAGTCATTATGTTTCTACAGCGGGGTGCCTATATTTCGCGCTCTTTGGTGCTATTATGCGGCTGTGACGCCGCCGAGACCAAAGTGCAGAACAGCAGTGGAGCAATCCCACGGTAGGGGTACCACGTTTAGGCTCAATATTGTTTGACCGGTTGTGCTTCTCACGTGAGTAACCACCGGATACTATTATTATTTCACTGGTATATTTGGTTTTAAACTACCGCATTGGAAGGTTTGGTCGGATTGCGCGAACGAATGTTTCCGAAGTCATGTTTCGTGTGATATGTTGAGCTCCTCGTGTGAGGAGCTCAGACAAGTATGCTACGCCTCTACCGCGGGATGAATCAGTGCCGTTTAGTGATCGCAGGAGCTTGTGTAGCCGGACTATTGTTTAGTTATCGTCAGATGGAGGCGTTGTATAGGGCATGCGGAGGCGTTGCGCTGCTTGGTGACTATAGAAATTGTGAAATGTTCAAGTCACACTATTTCACTGTACTCTAATGTATCACTCGGCGATACATCTCGTTCCACCCGTTTTTTACACCCTTGAAAACCCCCACATTTCAAGCTATATTCGGAATTGGGTTTCCGCTTCTTACATCGTTTTCCATCATCGTCGCAGGCGAACAAGCCCAGAAAGATTCCGCCTTCAAAACACCCTCTCGCTCGCCTATGCCTTCTCCATCCGCTTTCTAACCCGGCCTCCTTCGTTGGAAACCAGGTGCTCAACGTCGAGGGAAGCTCCTACGCAAGCGACGTGTACAGCTTTGGAATTGTCGCCTGGGAGGTGCTATCCATGCAGCTTCCCTGGGCCGACGAAGCGTCCCCCCTTGATATTTTTAAGCGCGTAGTGTTCAAACAGGAACGTCCCACAATCCCTGCGGATTCCCCTGCCGACATCGCAGAAATTGTGCGCGGGTGCTGGGCTGCGGCACCCGAAGAGCGCCCTTCCGCCAACGCGGTGATGGTAAGGCTTAGGTCTAGCGAATCTTTAGTGTAGTCTCACGTTCGGCCTTGTGCTGACATGTTGCTGGCCGGCAGTCTCGCCCCCGCAGGTCTTCTGATCAGCCGGGTTGCGGTTGCTATGCTGGGAACAGCCTGTGAAAGAACTCCGACACCCTCGTAGGCATGGCGAATTTGACTCTCAACAGGGAATTGAAAATACTTCGAACGCTGGCAGCGCAGCGTAATATGTTTCTGGTCTGGATATACTGTAGTTTGTCGTGTTCATCCGAGGGTTGTCGTTCCGCGGGGCGTCCCGTGGCGTTCAAGCCGGGGACAAAGGCGTATTTGTATTGGAACCGTTTGTATTCTCCGGCTGTTACGTCCCTTGAAGTCTCACACTTGTGTCAGTCTCCGTTTGCTGTTTTAATTCAAGCGGAGTTCTTGCTAAGCTAGCTCGTACCTAAGAGCTTCCAAATGCCTCCAGTAGCGCAGCACATTTGTGCAGGAGCACGGCTGTGCTGCAGGTGTCGAATACGACAGTAGAAACGGTACAAATTTACATCGGACACAGACAAAGGAGACATCGGTATTGAACGCTGCGTGATAGATCGACAGGGCATTGTGGCAATGATCGCTTCGCTGTGATGTTTATTTTCCCGACGTAGGTAGTGGTAATCGGAGATACCGTGTTATTTTTTCTTCTGTTCATAGGTTTTGATCAGCAGAGGGAAGGCGTTTCCATCTACAGCAGTAGCACCTCCTGCCGTCCCCTAGTGATACGAAGACCACCCACGAGTATTATGGTAACATCTATTTTCGGGCTCCAGGAACTTAGATTTTAGTCCAAGAGTTTGCGGTTTACTCTGTGGGACAGTTGATAACACCAGTAGACTCTATAAGACCCCGGGGTTTCCGAAGGATTTTTATTTGTATTGTTCCGTTGCTCCAGAGTCGTTGGTTTCCTGTTGAGACGCCTGCTACGATAGATGTAGCACGTTTTGGCTGAACAAAATCGGAACGACTAATAGTACGGTCCTTGACCCAAAACAATCGTCGAAATTTTATTATTGTGATGGCAATGTTCTCCGTTGTTTAAGCCCATGGGATTGATCATCGGGTATGTAGCACTTTTGATTTACTCCAGAATAAGTTTTTTTAGTTAGGTACATATAAGGCTCCGTAAGGGAATATTCTTTAAAAAAAAACACGGTGCACGTCTACCGTAGCATGCGTCTTTTGTCCATGTTATCCTTCCTCAGATCCGAAGACTTTCTTTCGTGTTTGTTTGTTTGCACCAGTTCTGACGAACAAGACCCCCCCCCCGCAGAAAACTGACTGGTACTCGTCGCGTCTAAAATAATTTTACGGGACCCTACGAGAGAACGGACAACTTGCTCCAGAATGCCCGCGGAATTCAACTGATATTTGGTGGATCTTCAGGGATGTTTGTTAATACCTAGGCCCCGCTGTAGTCGTTGAAGTCGCGAAACAGTTGCCCTGGAGAGGTCCCCCCTTTGCAGCCGTCGTTACGGCCGAAGTAAGCCGGACATTGTTATTTGTATTATTTAGCAATGATATGGCAGGGCTCACGAGGGGTCGAATTGTGTGTTACCTGGTACACCGTAGGGGGTCTTTTCGAGACCGATTCCTTGAGGGGAGAGAGGTCCACGTTGTCCAAGCAGCGGACCTATATCGCCCCCAGATCCGGTCTGGCCGGATATTTCATGTCTAACTTTGGGGTGTATCCTTACATGCATGCGTGTTCCGAGATCCACGATAGAGACCTATATACCTATAATCCTAACCGTCACAGCAGTGCCTTTTATTCGCCTCAAGGCAATCTTAGCTAAGAATGATATTTTGGCGTCATCTGGAGAATGGTTAGTGACGGAACAGGGTGTCGATTTATCGGGTCTTTTTGTACTGCCTAGCTGCGAGTAAAACGGTGGTATTATTCCTAGAAAAATCGTTCCTGGAGCCCAAACAAGCGTTTTTCCCGCATAAATCGAGATTAATTTATGGAGGTCTCGACAGCTCGACCCCCACCGCTTCAAACGAACCCTCTGAGTAGGACTTGTCCGGGCCGCTACAACGCGCCGCTGTATTAAATCCTGGTTTAAGCTAGAGAGGCTCGCCTACTGTCAAAAACAATCGCAAACCCAATACGACGAAACTCAAGAGCAATCCCACGGTGAGGGTACAACTTTTGGGCTCAATGTTGCCTGACCGGTTGTGCTCCTCACGTGAGTAACCACCGGATACTGTTATTATTTTAGTTGTATAGTTTTTTGTACTACCTCATTCGAAGGTTTGGTCGGGTTGCGCGAACGAATGTTTCCGACGTCATGTTTCGGGTGAGATATTGAGCTCCTCATGCGAGGAGCTCATAAAAATCTGCGGCGCCCCTACCGTGGGATGACTCTCAAGGAGGCGCTGATAACACGGTCCGCGACCCCAGCGAGTGAGACGCAACCGAGATGTATCCCAGGTTGGAAAAGGGTTTTTGGCGAGACACAGGAGAGGTTACCAGATTTGTGGTGGTGAGTGTGCGGCGCATTTGGCGTGCTCAGAAGTTTTTGTACGCGAGAAAAACGTGGCCGGGACTTCCCACTGTCAGTCTTGATACAAAACACGTGCGCGATCCAGATTATCGAATAGACGAGGCAGAAGGAGCTGAGACTGTTACAGCAGTGTCGTGGCCCTCGAACATAGTTCAATGGTGCGTTGTAGCCGCATGGACCAGTCCTTCGCAGATGGTGCGTTGTAGCCGCATGGACCAGTCCTTCGCAGAAGGCATGTTTTGACCTGTAGGGATCGATCCGTCTGCAATTCCCTGTAGCAGAGTCAAGGAATGGCAGCATGCGCTACTGGATGGAAGAAGCGCCTTCCTGTGCTAGCGGAAAACCTTAAACACAAAGGCAAGTTCTCATGGTATTTCTAAGTACATCAAAGAGGTAGTGAAAACGTCACAGCGAAACGACTATTAGCACATGTCCTGTCAATCTTCGTGCAATACTGCCGCCCCCTAGACTGCTGTTTCCCGACGCATCGTTTTATATTTACACATACTCATCCTTCACCACTACTACTACTACTACTACTACTGTATTCCTGCACTATGTACTGCACTACTAAAAGCACTTGGAAGTTCTTACGTGGGAGCCAGCCGAGCGAGATCTCCGTTCAAACAAAACAGCAAGGTAAACTGAACCAAACGTAGAATCCCTGTGGCAATGTCACGGTTGGGCTCATAACCCGCCCCGTCCCCGGCTATACCGCCACGGGACGACGTACCACGGGAATACAATCCTCGCACGGGTTCGACAAACTACGTCCAGACAAGAACACTCGCAGGCTGTGCTGCCAGCGTTTGATGCCTTCCTGTGCTGCCAGCGTTCGATGCCTTGCAGTGCTGCCAGCGTTCGATGCCTTTTCAATTGACCGTTGAGAGCTATATTCGTCATGCCTAGCAGCAAAACAGTACCCCGGCTGAGCGGAACGCCTGCTGCCCGCGCATGTGGGAGACATACGGCTAGCAACATACCATGATCAGACCGAACTTGAGACTAAACTTGAGATTCGCTGGACCTAAGCCTAACGATCACCGCGCTCGCGGAAGGGCGCTCTTCGGGTGCCGCAGCCCAGCACCCACACACAATTTCTGCGATGTCGGCGGGGGAATCCGCAGGGATTGTGGGACGTTGTCCTATGAACACTACGCGCTTATAAATGTCAAGGGGGGACGCTTCGTCGGCCCAGGGAACCTGCATGGATAGCACCTCCCAAACGACAATCCCGAAGCTGTACACGTCGCTTGCGTAGGAGCTTTCCTTAGCCCGGAGCACCTGTTCACGACGAAGGGGTCCAGAGAAAGCGGGTAAGATAATACATGGGCCAGAGGGTAGTGCTGTCTGCTGCTTGCTTGCTCGCTGCAAAGGGGTGAATGAAACGAGATATAGGAGCCTAGCTGCGGACCAGAGGACTCTTTGTGAGCTCTTGAGGTCTCATACGGCGGGGAGTCGCACTTGCAAACGCACAAATCTTGAATAAAATATCGCGTTCTTGTAGAGGCGTCAGAAAAAAGGCGGGCGGAACGAGATGTACACTTCAGGACACATGATAAGAAACAGGGAATCTGGTCCAGGCTGGATTTATTATTTGAGAAAGGGTGATTTCTACACTAATTTCAAGCCAACGACTCCCGAATTTCCTATTTTCCTCTAAAATGTCAGCCTGGCCTTCCTATTTGCCTGTTTCTTATTGAGTGTCCTGTACTGTGTATATATATATGTATGGCCGAGAATGTATTCCTACGGGAACAGTCCCTGAGTTCTACAAGTGCCACATGCCGCAAAATGTTTCAAAACATACCCGGAACATCGCCTCCACCCTTAGGGATAACGACAGTCCGGCCGGCCACACAAGCTCTTGCGATCACTAAACGTCACAGACAGTTCTTCATTTAGGCTTTGTCGGCGTAACAACAGAAGCTCGTTGGCAAGAAGCGCGCGACCAAAAAAACGCCGATTCTCTGGAGACCCCAGAGGACGATCGTGGGGGAGCCGATTGAATCTGCCGCATTTTCAGCAACAAGCCTCAGGGACAGTCATGCCAACGTTCTCGATGAAATATGTCGAACATTAAACTATTTCGGGGGGATATAGTGAATAAGACCAAATACTGTTGTTGAAAACTGATAAATATATAGGTTTTTGTGTATAGCATAGGTTCTATTTATTTAGGCCTCCCGTAATACTACTGCCTTGGGACAGCCCCAGTTTCTGTACTACAGTACGCAGATGAATACCTCCGGAGCAGCCCACGCAAAGCTCATCAGGAGCCCGGTGCTTATTCCTTCGGTAGGTTTGAACGTGGCGAGACCTGTCTCGTCCCGGTGCTGCTGCGCCCATCTGGAAGTCCCGAAGTCTCCAATCTTAAAACAGGCAAAACGGCAAGACGTATATACGTGCAGCAAATGACTTTACTTCATATAGAGAGATTCATGCTACGGTAGAGGTGCGCCATTTTTTTTGCCTTATAAGGGTGGTCACTTGAGGAGCGCTATATACACCTCACCCAAAAACTGATTTTGACGGGAAATGAAAGTGCTCGTAGCCGATGAACAATACCGTGGCCTAACTGCACAATATCATTTTTGCCACGCATAAGAATCAAATAACGACGATTTGGGGTAAAGGGAAAAAAAAGTTAGACAAACCTTGCTACCTCTATCGTAGCACGCGTCGAGAAGAATATGGAATCGTTCTTACACAGGGGGGGGGGCACGGCAAAATATGATTGGCATTAAACGAGTCACCACTGCACTGTGCTAACACAACAAGCCGCGCAGTGCACGTATTAGCGCGCCGCCCGATCTATGTAGACGAAACGTTCAGCCACTATTCATAAGCACGACACCACCGAAGCGTCTGGACCTACCAGGGTTACGACCAATGTGTTCTTGCCGGACGTACTCGTACGTCTGTTGTCTGTCTCACCTTAGCCCTCCCTTCTCCGTCGAGCAGTACATTCGAGGACTTAATGTTGCCGTGGACGGTATCCATGCTATGCAAAAACGCTATGCCGGCGCAAACGTCTCCTATGATTCTCCGCGCCTGCGCCTCGGGAAGGCGCTCCTCGGAGTGCTTCAGCATAGACTGCAGGTTGCCGCCCGTGAGCAGCTCCGTGACGAGAACGATCTGGTCTTCGCGAGAAGTGATGGCTCCGTAGACGTTGACCGTGTAACGGCTCTTTACACGGATCATCGCCTGAAGGTCCTGCACGAGAGATGCGCGCTGGCGGTTCGAGGTCGTGTCGTCCCGTTTCGCCACCCCGATGGCTTCGCCGTCGGCCTGCTCACCCCGTCCATTGCCATCACGACCGATTTCGATCACCTACAAAATTCACGGAGTCGCGTCGGGTAATAATCAAGCACATAGACGTCTCGATAGGTATACTGCAATAGTGATACTGTGGAATGTTTGCCCTTTTAAGGGAATAAAATTGTCACTGAGACTGATGGGGCTACCGATAAGGCGCATGCCTTAGAAGGCATAGTTGACGCAAGCTACGGTAGAGGTGCACCATGTTTTGTATTCTGAGGGGAGTTAGGTCACTGGAGGAAGTCTACACCTCACAAAGCAAAATGGCGTTGGAAGCAACTAAAAGGTGCTACGTACCCCCCGATGAACAATTCCACGAGCTGAGGACAAAAATGAAACAACCTGCAACACAAGAACGGCATTCCACGAAGATTTTTGTTTTCGATAGAAGCCTCGTCATTCAGGAAATAAGCCGGCTTAAAAATGCTACCTCTATCGTAGCAGGCGTTTTTTTTTTTCCAATACGTTTCGGTGTAATCCTACGTCTAGGCCATGTGACATTGCCCAACGCGTTATTAGGCATAACACTTTTGCGTAAAGCCTTCTTCATTTCGGGCGTAGCTTACTATAGTAGTAGTAGTATTACGGGGGACCATAGTAAATAGGAGCGCTGGGGATCGAGGGCTAACGACTGAGCCGTCTCAACTCATCCTCTTGTTTCTATCTTCGTTCGAAGAAGAAGCAAAGGCTTGCTGAGTGATCTAGCTGAACTATCAGACTGCCTAGGATGAGGCCTTACCTCGAGGCGGGGATAGGGGATGGTTTTCAACCTTTCCCTATTTCCGTCTTCGAGGATCCGTTTGTATCTTGTCGACAGCTCTTCTTTTCAGATATTATGGGATGAAAGAGTGGAAACACCTCCCGCTGACCTACGGAGAACACAAAAACATATATATTAACCTGTTTTTACTAACAATATTTAGTCCTGTTTACTATCGTCTCCCGTAATAGTAGTGGTATTTAGCAATGCCGCGGCAGGGAGGGGTGGTGGCTTATTTTTAGACGCGTGCTACGGTAGAGGTAGCACTTTTTGGCTGAATAGTTTTCTGAACGATCGGGCTCCTTAACCCAAATTCGTCGGACTTTTATTTTTATGACGAACATGGTTCAAAGTATAATTCGGCTATATGAGATTTCTCATCCGGCAGCACTTTTATTTTCGTCAAAGAAATCATTTTTTCGGTGAGGTATGACGCTCCTTAAGTGAGGAGCTCAGAAAAAAACATGGTGCACCTCTATCGTAGCATGCGCCAGTAGTATTTAGCAATGCCGCGGCAGGGAGGGGTGGTGGCCTATTTTGCGAGCTGCTCCCCTCACACGAGGATCTCAATATATCACCGGGAATACGACTCCATTTTTTTTCGTTTTTTTTTATCCTCCCGCGGATGGGTAAAACAATCCGAAGCCCGCCCGCCACACTTCCACGCTGCGCGCCGTATCGTGTGTCAATTAACTCTATGCCCCCTCGGCAGCATAATCCCCTGCTGTTACTACCTCGGACGCTTGAGCATGTTGACCCGACCTGACCCCCGAAGGGGCCAGGTGCCGTGGGGATAGCCACACGAAGAGTCGTATCTCCGGGGACTTCGAATACGTTTGTCCCCGGAGCCTGGCCAAGCTTTCTAAGTGTTAGTCCTATAAAACAAACTCAGAAGTAAAATTATCGCGCTAACCGGTAGGTGATCATTTTAGAAGAGCTCCACCCGACGCGTGCTAGGATAGAGGTACTACTGTACCTTTTTTTGGCTGAAATGGTTTATGGATGATCTATCAAAGACCCCTGAACCCAAAATCGTCACTTTCAGTTTCGTGTGGTAGCAATATTAAACATTGTTCATTGTACACTTGGGGTCATGGTATTTTTTGTTTACCGGGTATACAGCACTTTTAGTTTCGTCCAACATCAGGTTCTGTCTGGGGTGAGGTATCGAGCTGCTCAAGTGACCACCCGCATAAAACAAAATGGCCTGTATGCAGGTGTGCACCTCTACCGCACCATGCGTCACCGGTAAGACAATGTTGAGCCCAAACATGCACTCCCTACCGACGTCTGCTACGATAGAGGTGCGCCATTTGTTGTGTTTCTTGAGGGTGATCACTCGAGGACCTCTATACCTGCAGAAGTCAAAACCGGATTTGGGAGGAAACTAAACAATGCTACACCCGATGAAAAACATACCCGATACAACCAAAAACTATTGCACCCACAAAAAAGGTATTCCGAAGATTTTGGGTTATAATAAGGAGGCCCTTCATTCAGAAACGGTTTCTCAGCTGAAAAAAAGTGATACTTTCTATCTTACAGTAGCACGCCTCTACCGTTTGATGAATCGATCGAGCTCCTCGAATAAGCCGCCGCTAGCAAATCGCAGATGCACCTCTACATACGGTTTTTGTATGCGTCTCCCAGCGTAGACGGCAAGAGAGTCCCATCCACGACGGCCAGTAGAGCCGGAAGCGCACTGTGGTTTTGAGCCCCCTAACGCAGGGTTCGCCGGTACTGGCCATGGCATGCCGACGCGTGCTACGATAGTAGTCCCAGTGACACGTTTTGGCTGAAATAGTTTCTAAATGACGGGGCTTCTCAACCCAAAATTGTCAAAATTGCATTCTCGTGATATAAATATGTGTTTTTGGTTATATACTTCGGCCATGGGGGAGGATTGTTCATCTCGGGTATATTCGTGTACTTGAATAGCACTTTCAGTTTCCTCCAAAACTAGCTTTTGGGTGAGAGATATGGAGCTCCTTAATAAGCCACCACCCTCCGAAAACAAATGGCCTGTATGCAGGTGCACCTCTACCCGTACCATGTGTCTAACAGTAGGTCAGACATGTCTATATATATCACCACAACAAACAGACTCCTGCTATACTCTCCGCCCGAACGACTGTTTGCATGTAGCAGAACGTTGCAAGGCGGCGGGAAAGCAGGGCTGAGCGCAGGGCGCGTAAATTGATATGGGGTCGTACCGAAATCCATCCATTCACTCTCGCGTTTGGTCGAGAGAATCAAGCGCCAGGGTAGAATCGCACCTGTCGTTTCCTGAAGCTCTCTCACTTGAGGCTATTCTTTGTGGCTCACCCGAACAATGCATTCGAGACAAACAAAAAACGAAACAGCTCGCCCGGTGGACAATATGTCCCGTGTGTGTCTAAGCACCTATATCCCGACAAATAACGCCAAAGCACTGCAGCAAATTCTACCCCACAAAGATACGGCATGCCTTATAGCCGCAAAGCCCTGATACGATGAAGGTAGCACTTTTTGGCTCGAATGTTGTTCTGAGTGGTCGGGCTCCCTAAACCAAATTGTCCGACTTTCACTCTTGTCTTGCAATATTGTTCGTTTGATTCTTAGACCATGGTAGTGTTCATCAGGTACGTACGTAGCACTTTAGGTTAGGCCAATATCAGTTTGTTTGGGTGAGGTATAGAGCTCTTCAAGTGACCACCCTTCTAAGGCTAAAATGGTGCACCTCTACCGTAACATGCGACCACATTCAGTAGCTCTTCAGTCGAGCAGTCCACCGTCATTCGTTTATTTTTGTTTGCCAAGAAAAAAACGGTGCTCTGCTACTCCCTGCCGTAGCATGCCTTCAAAGCGCTTACCTTGGCGGCGGCGTTTCGCCCGTTGTAGTCGGCGATGTACACCGTGCCGAAACCGCCCTGCCCCAGGACGTCCTCCGATATCAGCACGTGGTCCTCAGGGATCTCGACTTGGTCCAAGCTGCGCTGGCGCCGCAGACTACGGGCAGACGCGGGCGACTCGACCGGTACCTTTCGAGCAGCACATCGATTCGACCGTAAAGACGGACGCGGCGAGATGGCGGGGTAGGAGTGTCGAAAAAGCGCTGACACTATAGACGCTTGAAACGAAAGGGGGGGTAGAAGGGTTTGGTAGATATGTGTTCTGACTCCTGGAGCTCCATAACCGACAAACTCTACCAAAATAAGACGTGTGCGTTCCAAGGCATGCCTCATGGTTGGAACCATAGATGTCAGGAGACAGGACTTTCAACCCTTGACAGACAGCAGATTTGCCTTGACATGCCGTGACTTGACACCAAACTACTAGGTTTTAGTGTGGAACACCTCGGCCCTACACCCTTGACAGCGCATGTTTTGCCTTGCTTGACATGTCTCCCGACGTCTTTGGTTGGAACACCATTTTGTGTTTTACGTGACTGTTCGTGGCACACCTACTACGCGGGATCTGATTGCAATGTTGTGTTCATTTTCAAACGCCACTTGTTTGGATGACGAGCCCTTCACCACATATAGCGTGCGTGAACGATAGTTGGTAATCCTCGTCTTCGTTTTCGAGACCGCCTACAAGATTGCAGCGGCTGGGTGGGGTATTATTTTGTGGACCCTACCGGGACTCTTCCATTGAGATACCCGTTTCTCGTTCTAGCTACACGAAGGCTGTCGTAGTACCGTGTAATTCGGGGCGTAGGGTACCCTTTTGTAGGACTGGCGTCACAGTAGGGGGTCTTCCCCCCTTTTCCTTGCCGACCTTTGAGCACTCTGCCGATCGGTTACGTGTACTTGACCCAAACAATTGAAGGTGTGCACGTTTGTTTCTCGTGGCGTAAACCTTGATCACATGGGTCTTTGCATCTCGAAACCAGAAAACAACGCAGCTGAAGATAGCAAGTACAAGGGATCAGCCACTCGGACTTCAAGAGTCCCCGAGCGGTGCAGAAACAATACAAATGAACCTGTTGGTGCAAACTAATGTCTGCCTGGGTCGGGGACAAACCCGACGTGCTCCGTCCCGGCATTGTAGGGATACGACGGTCCTATATATGATCATACGACTACGGCCATGCATGGCATGCGGCTAATGAGCACCCAATACCGTTTCTAGGGACTCACATGGGTCCTATATATGAGCATAAGACTACGGCCATGCATGACATGCGGCTAATGAGTACCCACTACCTTTGGGACTCACAGGCTCTGTAGAGCAATGTCACGGTAGAGGTGGTGCCCTTTTGAATCCGATCTTCTCGAAGGAGGGGCGCCATATCATCTATAATGCACCCGAAGATTTGTATGAGTTGGAAATAATTTTGTGATCGCGGCGGCCCCGACCAACAACGCCATGCTCTTACGCAGTCCCTAAGACGACACATGATCTAGTTCTGGTGGCATGAGCCTA
The DNA here is from genome assembly GCA_008828725.1 of Saccharina japonica. Lineage (NCBI taxonomy): Eukaryota > Phaeophyceae > Laminariales > Laminariaceae > Saccharina > Saccharina japonica. The sequence goes on along the minus strand of MEHQ01004368.1, from coordinate 493,842 downwards.
GCCGGTAGTTTCTCTCGCTTAAGGAGATCAATCGATCAGGAAATACTGCCGCAGAAGGCAAACAAAAGTGTAACTCCTACCGTGGGATGTCATCTTCGCGCTACGGAAACAAAGGTAGTGGTCGGCCGCAGGACTGCGTCTTGCCTACCTCTGCCACGTGTCGCGGGAGATGGGGCCCTACCGCGGCGGACTCCTTGGACGATCTCCGCCTGCGCCTGGCTCCGCGGGGTGTACGCCGCTGGTTGTGCGAGTGGCCGCCGCGGTCCCCTTCTCTGTAGAGCGCGGTGTCTATCTGAAGCCACCGCTGCAGTAGTGGTCCCGACGACAGAACCAACGTATATCGCAGGCGGAGCACGCAGTACACAAATAACACACAGCGCGTGAGTACACCAATCAATCACTGCCCTACACACAGGCCTTGTCAAAATCGGATGGTGCTCGTACAGGAAGAGGCTTTTTCGTGAGACAAATCTCCGAAGAAGATGGTTTTCTCGTGTCGGCTGCTTGTGTGGGACACTGGCTGTTCCATACGGAGAATATAATCAGAGCCGACAGGCGCAAACACCTCAGTGAGGCGACAACCAAATATCTCTGAGGACCCGTGTTTGCCTTTCCTGACGACCCCTCCAGGCGTATGCGACTCCATGACTCATGCTACGGTAGAGGTACCTACCACGAAAGCAATGGGAGGATCCTTACTCGATGACCTTCATACCACACCCCAAACTTAAAAGTTTTGAGAAACGCTGAAGAGGCGCCACTCGATGGACGTTTCAAAGCCTGCCATGTATCACGAAATGAATGTTTGCAACACACTTTTGACTTTCCGACAATATTGGGTTAACTTATTCAGAACTAAAAAAACGTTATCCCACACTGTTTCCAAGTATTGTTTCCCCAAATACGTGGGATCGGTTCTTAAGGGGCTAGAGAGCCCGGTCGGTCAGAAATGATTTTTGCCGAAACAGTTTACGTCTATCGTAGCAAGTGTTACATCGTAACTCAATGTACGTAACCCCTCGCGTTTCAGGGCTTCACCGCCGCCATTCGACAGCTACCCGTAACCGAAACAACTATCACGAGGAGGCGCATTACCCGTGGCGAGGCAAAACAATCTCTACAGATTCGCGACACCTAGACATGGGGGGGATCATCTCAAACCAAACAGTCAGGTGCCTACAGCAGTAATGTGCTCAGCAATGGTTGGGGATTTCCGACGCCCATCCGCGAGAATATCTGGGAGGACGACGCGATACTTCGGAAGCTCACCATCAAGTCCGAAAAAGCCAGGTTGATCACTATTTCCGTTTCCGCCATGCGCCGTTTAAACAGCGTCGAAACGATGACTTGCGTCATTCTCCTTTTGCTCCGATAGGTTTCGATGAGGCCCACCATGTCTCCGATGGCGTCCTCCACGTTCTTCATCAGCACGCGCTTCATCTCTCTGCTCGAGTCGTTGTCCTCAACGACATCAATCTAGAAAAACAATAGGTGGGCCAAACGGAGTTTTCCGGCGGAAAGTTGAGGTTGGCACTAACATCATCCTGGAAATGAATACACAGCGCATTCTGCTGAAGGACGTCGGCTACTTCTGCATTTAGCACTACATCATCCACAACAGGCGACATAAACTTCGCAATGAAATGCCGACATCGGGGTGTTTGAGCCAATTCTTCGCCGGCAGTATCCACTACCAGGCATCGAGCAGAGACTGCTCAGTTTTATCTACGACACAATGTTGAAAAAAACGCTCGGTTTTCTTCGTCGCCTTTGACGATCAACCAGGTATAACGGGTTGGGTTCATGCGTGTTGACGCCTTTTCCAAGCCGGCTTTCAACGTCGCAGATATACTATTCGATGCTGGCTGTAAGATTAAGGCATCGGAGAATATTACAGGGAGCTGAATCGTTGAGGGTGTGGTATGTTGTGGCAATTCGTGCAGACGTAGAAGGGCTAAGCGCGACGATGACTCACACGTCATCCGGGTACCAAGATGCCCGACAGCGTGTTACTGCGGGTTCTCTTTGGACAACGGGTTTCGCCCCTAGTTCTGCAAACACGCCTTTCCAAGACACGCCATCTGGGCGAACGAGTTTACGAGCGGAAACATCCCTAAGTCATCCCACGGTAGGGGCGCAGCAGAAATTGTTTAGCTCCTCACATGAGGAGCTCAATATCTCACCCGAACCATAACTTCGGAAACATTCGCTAGCGCAACCCGACCAAGCCTTCCAATGCGGTAGTCCAAAAACAAATATACCAGTAAAATGATAATAGTATCCGGTGGTTACTCACGTCAGGAGCACAACCGGTCAGAAAATGTTGAGCCTAAACGTGGTACCCCTACCGTGGGATTGCTCCCCAGAGCTACTCAGTCGTGTTGGCGTCGATGTACGACGGCACAACACAAAATCTACCACACGATGGGGTGATTGGTGGAGAAGATTGAGTCGGCGGCGAATACACAAAAACTACGATCCAACCAGGCTTCGGTTGCGGTTGTCTCTTCGATCTTCGCTAGGGAAACAAATCGGCGTATGACACTAGTGATCTGACGTCCCTTCCCGATCGCAGTTCGCAACACGATCACCGTTATCCTCACGGGAATGTTGTCGATATCCCTACACCTAACAGGGAGTCGGGCGCACCCGCCCATGCATACACAGGACAGGTGAAGCTATCATGACTATGCGCGCGCGGTTTGCCCAAGAGCAATCCCAAGGTAGGGGTACCCCTTTTAGGCTCAATATGTTCTGACCGGTTGTGCTCCTCACGTGAGTAACCACCGGATACTATTATTGTTACTGGTATATTTGTTTTTGGACTACCGCATTGGAAGTCTTGGTCGGGTTGTGCGAACAAAGGTTTCCGAAGTCATGTTTCGGGTGATATATTGAGCTCCTTATGCGAAAATCTCAGAAAATTATGCTGCTCCCCTACCGTGGGACGACTCTCAACTACTGTAGAGAAGCACCCGATCGTTTGTATGTGTATCATAGAGCTATAGTTCCTCTGTAGCAAATGCGGACATCAGGGAAGCGATAACCGTTGTTTGGGAAACCATAACGTTACGGCGGTGACAATCCAACTGCCTCACATGTTCAAGCACGGTGGCCGCTCGTTGCAGGGTCGCAAGCAGGACGCCACACCGGTTCAACCTCGACTCCGTTTCAGCGACGTTGCCTCGGTCGTTCGAGATCAGGCTCGCCAAGGCGGACACAAGCGTCGCCGCTTCGCTAACGCCGACAAATTGGGACTGGCGGGCTAGGTCGCTAGCCATCTCGATGACGGCGTCTACAATGTGAACGTCCGGCCTTTCTGACACTGAACGAGGAAAGTTATCGGCCTCGGACGGAGTCGTGCCGTTCGCTGCCGCCGCCGCCGGAACCTCGTCGGGTCGCGCGGCAGCAGCAGTGGCGGGCACTTCGCTGTCTTCCCCTCGCTGCTCTCCGTCGTCATCCCTTGCTGTGTGCCTCTTACACATGCAACATGCTGCGCAAACCATAGCCAGTATCGCTGCAACGGAGACCACTCCGGTAATGATCGACGAAATGGAAATTCCAGATCCGGACGCTACAAGCAGCATAGGGGAAAGGGAGGGGGGCGTGCCGAAGCTGTTCACACCCGGGGCTGTTGGTGCCGGAGATGGTTGCCCCCTTAACACTGGAGCCGGCGACGCCAGACGTCGTAACGTTGGAACCGCGGTAGGAGAAGGACCCGTGGTGGAGGCCTCGTCCGGGGGAGGCGTACGCAGGGGACCTAGCCCCAAGGCTGCCGGTGCCAGAGATGTTGGCCCCCGTGATGTTGGAATCGGTGACGCCAGCGCTGGTAACGGCGTTACCGCGGCAGGAGCAAGCGAGGGAGGCGCCTGTCCAGGGATGGACGAACTAAAGGTGCCGAGATCCGAGGCTGTTGGTGCCGGAGTTGTTAGCCCAGGTAACGTCGGAGGCGGTGACATCGTAGGTGGGGAAACGGTTACTGCGGCTGGAGCAGGTGTAACGGAGGATAGTCCAGGGGTAGACGTACGCGGTGGCTCCAATAAACCTGCGGCTGCTGTTGGTGGCGGAGACGCTGGCGGCGGTGATGATTCTCGCGGCTGTACTGTTGGAGATGGTGAAGCTGGTACCGCGAGAGCAGGGGCAAGGGAAGAAGGCCCAAAGGTGGGTCCCCACGTTGCATCTAAGCCCGTTGGTGTTGGTGTCACTAGCAGTGCATCTACGCTAGAGCTTATCCCGGGAGCCGGTGAAGGTGTAGTGGAGGCGTCTGTGGCCAACAGCACAGCCGCGAAGTCGTCGACACCGGCATTTTCGCCGTCCCAGGATCCCGACGTCCAGCCGGCCAACACCACGAACCCCTGAGGTCCCGCCGCCAAGGCTCCCACGCAGTCGTCCGCTGATTTGGGCGAGCCCGCCTGGCGAATAACAAAACAAAAGGTAGGGAGAAAATATATGGAATCGTCTGGTAAGGCTAGCATTGGAACCGGGGAGAATTTAAGCAATCTACTCAGGCGGACTACGGTTATTACGGCGACTTCTACATTTTTCTCGGGTCCCGTACTTAAGGGCTCCACGAAGAGGGAATAATAAAACCAAGACGAACAAGGCCATGGCCAAGCCTTACAACCAAACTGGGCACCTATAACAATAGTGCATCAAGTACAACATTAATTCGTTTCCAACAATACAACATACCGGGTTGGGTAGTACCTCAGTGTTAAAGAGCTCCGTTAGTCAGAAACGCCCACCTCACTATAGAGGCATAGCCCACGTCTGCGCTGTGCTCAGTCAGACACGCCTGGGGTCAAAATTAGCCCTCTTAACGCACTGTAGAGGAAACGATACCTAGGGTAGTTTTTTCAGTCAAGGAGCCCCCGCCAAGTCACGAATGTGTTCGCCCCCAAACATTGGCAAAGTGCCTCTATCGCAGCAGGCGTGGACTGCGGCAGGGGGGGGGGTTGGAGTCGACTTGTGGCGAGGGACACGACGCACCTGTAAATTGCTTTAGGATTAAAAAAAAAAGCTACCTGATGAGAATCCCCGCGGCCTTACGTATAAAACGAAAAATAGCACAACGCCAAAAACGAAATTCCGACGAGTTCGGGTTAAGGAACCTTTCATAGATCGTTCAGAAAATATTTCAGCCGAAATGTCCTGTCTCTATCGTAGGACGCGTCGCACCTGCCAGCGCCAAACCTCGATCCCGTCAGCATCCAACTTTACAGCGGCGAAATCGCTGCTACCGTCACTGGGACCGCTCCACGCTCCCGTCGTGTGCCCAGCAAGAACAACGGATCCATTTTCCCCGGGGGCTACACCCTTGATAATGTCATCTTCCGTAGTGCCATCCTGGTGAAAAGACAGACGAGGAGAGACACCCTAAGTGAGGAATACATACACACTGTGATGTGCATTGTTATGATATCAACCGCGGGGAGGCGTCATTAGAACCGGGGACCCGTCTTGTGCCGACGGGGGTAACCCCCATATACGACAACATCTCCAGTTCGACGCGTATTCAACATTTGGCGAACGCGGGTGCTGCTACTTGGCATGCCGAGAAATAACGTCCTGGACACAATTTCATATATACCTGCCCTTGGCGTATGATGGTGCCAGCTGGTGAGTTTCGCGAGTCTCCTGGCTCACACAAAATCACCGAGTGGACCCCGGCGCCACAAAAAAAACCATCAGCCCCCGGCCCGTGGGGCTACCATCGCCTCAACACCGGTACATGTACACGCTCAACCAGGCTCCGCTGTTCTATGCTGCCGCACAGGAGACACAAGCCGCATATATATGCTGTAAGGGTGCAGCTGCAAGGTGTAGCTTCTTTCACTTGAGCAGCTCTGTATGTCACCCAAACAAATCACGGATTGCAGAAAATGTGTACCCACGCTTTTCCCGACGGGCAGTGCCGTGGCCTACTCTGGATTTATTTCGAAATATCCTGACGCGTGATACGATAGAGGTAACGATTTTTGGCTAAACTTGTTCCTGAATGACCCATTAAAGCCTCCTTAACTCTACAAATAGTCGGAATGCCACCTTTTTCGCCGTACGACATGTTTGTATACTTAGGCCATAGGAGTTCTTATCGGGTACACACGTAGCACTTTTATTTTCCAACCAAAATCCGTGTTTTACTTACTATTGGTATAGTCAAAATCCGTGTTTGACTCACTATTGGTATAGTGCGACTCAAGTGAGGAACTCCAGAAAACAACAATGGTTGGTGCACCGTTACCTTAGCATGTATCTTCTTTTCAAAACTGAAACGACGTTTGGTGGTTCCGCTTGTGAGAAGCCCCTCCAGTCTCAGTGACACAAACGTTTGCCCAAAAGTGCTACTCGTACCCTTATCGCATCACGCGTCAACGCCCCAGCTCGCGTCACCTGCCACCTCCAGACCTCGCCGCCGTCAGCGTCCAGTTTTACCGCAGCGAAATCGTTAGCCCCGCCGGCGTGTGTGCCCTTCCACGAACCCCCGGTTGCTCCCGCCAGAACGATCGATCCGTCTTGTGCGTCCGCTGCCCCGTAGAACATATCGTCGGCCGAGGTTCCACCCTACCGGGCAAGGCATCAAGGCGTACCGTATGCATCACGGGCACTACTGTGAACGTTACATGAGAGCACAAAGTCCAAAATCAGAGAGTGTTTTACCAGTGGTAGCAGTGTCGACTGTCAACGGGGAGTTCGTTTCTCAGGCGTGTTTGGTGTTTGTTGCAAACCTGACCTGGTAGGGAAACGGGAAGTCACTGACTGCAGCAAAAACAAAATGGGTAGATATCAATGCCAAGGATTTCGAGCCCAAGGCGCATACAATGAAAACGAACCGCAATGCTCCCCGTACACATCAACGATCTACTGTAGCATTTCTTATATCCAGTACCTGCCACTTCCACAACTCCTTCCCGTCGGCGTCGAGCTTAACGGCGGCAAAGTCTGCATCCCCTTCTCCTTCGCGTGCGTCGGTCCAATAACCGTACGTGTGCCCGGCCAAGATGACCGAGTCGTCGTCTCCGACAACGGCAGCGAACATCTCCTCTTGGTCGGTGGTTCCGTCCTGCACACGCAGAGGACCACACGGGTGGGACCGAGCTGGTGGATGCTTATTCGATAATTATCAAACATAGGCTCAGGCCAGCGTAGGCGGATTGTGTTCCTGACACGACCGGCGTTGAACGAGTGATCAAGACGTTCCATGGTGTTTGCCGGCGGGAGTACAGTATACCAACAGGACAGCAGCTCCGAACCTCGAGCGCACTGTAACGTTGAAAGTGGGTATCATCGGTTCGACAAAACCGTCCCGGATAAAGTGTGAGCACATGGGCAACCAGAGCTAAGGGTAAGCTTGGGCGAGGTGGAGCGCGCTAAGAGCGGCTTGCGTTTCACAGCATTTGGCAAACACCAGCGACGTGCTTCGAGACAAGCGATTGCCTGGAGAAGAGGCATGAAAAGGGCGGGATATCAATGTTATTGTGTCAGTCACGACATCGAGGGCGAGCTGAGTACCGGAGAATAGGCCTGGTGAGCGTATATAGGTAAATTGTGGGCCGGTCCCGCGCACAAGTCAATTCAGCAAGCCCAACTCAGCGCTTCCCCGTTCGAAACGTCTCGAAACCGCCAGTGAAGCTGTACAATGAATTGTGGATCATCCCACGGGTAACAGGGCAGGGAAACGCCTGCCTCTTGACAAACCCATTTCGGGGTAGGTGGGAAATCGCTCTCACGTTCACGAAGGGCGAAGAGGCATGCCCACAATAAAGGTTTTTCACTTGAGGAGCTGCATATCTCGCACAACCCTGACCTTGAAAAACAAACGCCATGGTTATGGTTAACCAGATTAATCATGTCATGCGGATACGAAGGAAGTATCGAATGTATATGCCGAGGTGGGACTCGAGACACAGACTACGACAGCCTGCATGCAGGTGCACCATGTTTTTGTTTTCTGAGGGGAGCCACTTAAAGAGCTCTATACCTCATCATGCAAAAACGTTTTGCTGGAAGGAAAACGAACGCCTACCCGACGAAACCTCCCATCATGCGTCCTACGATAGGGGTAGCACTTTTTGGGTGAAATTATTTCTGAATGAGCGAGCTCCTTAACCCAAAATGGTCGGACTTTGATCATTATTTTGTTGCAATATTGTCCCTTGTCTGCTTCGGCCATGGGATTTTCAATCGGATAGCACTACTTTTGCTTTCCTCCCTTAATGATCACTTTGGGGTGAGGTGTAGAGCTCTTCAAGTAACCACCCTTCCAAGGCAAAAACATGGAGCACCTCTATCGTAGCATGCGTCCCATGGTCTTCGAGTATACAACGACAAATACTGCAACACAAGAAGGTACGCTGGAAGAATGTGGGTTAAGGAACATGATCATTCCGAATAACGTTTCAGCCAAACATTGTAACCTCTATCGTAGCACGCGTCTCGAGGTACTGGAAGCGCTTCACCTGCCACGTCCACACCCAAGCCCCTTCCGAGTCCAGCTTTGACGCGGTGAAGTCGCTCGAGCCGGCGTGTATTTCTCCCCAATGACCGAACGTCGATCCTGCCATTATGACCGAGCCATCCCCAGTCATAGACACGGCGTGGGCCACGTCACCAGCGGTAGTGCCGTTCTGGAGGAAAACAACCCCACCGCGCACGGTTAGGGGTCAACTTGTTACCTAAACGTTTCCGTTCTGTGAGGCTGTTGTTCGGTGCGGTTGAAAGGCAGACCGAATCTCAAACGTGTGGGGGGCGAACCTAAATGCATAGGATCGCCGTATGGCACAACGCAGCAGCATGATGCTGTGGTGACGAACCCCCCCCTTATTGTTTTGCGTTACACGACAGGGGGTGGTTGGGGGGCGTGTGTGGTCGAAGGACGACGCCAAGCGCGTGCGTTTCGTATGCTACGACGATCCAAGCGTTCTTCTCCTATTATGGGGTTCTAGGGACTGCGGAGAACGAATCGACCTCTCCCATCGACGGCTCCTTTCCTTTCATGGTCTTGCCGTCGTGCTGCTGCAAGGTAGAATTGAAACACTGTACGACGTGAATATGAGCGGATTCAACTGCGCCCGCCATTTTTAAGCTCCACGCCATTGAAGCAAGTGAAGTGTGCTGCAATATGCGTGGCCCTTTTTAAACCTGAATATGTTTCTGATAGCCGGGGTCTCTTAACCGATTCAAAACGGAAGAAAATGCCCACACTAATTCCAAGTAGTTTGTCCCCAAATTCGTGGGACTAGTTCTTAAGCCGTTAACCCAAACTGGTCGGAACGATGTTCTTGTGTTGCCATGGTTTTCATGTTATAGGTAGGCGGTGGGATGGTCTATCAGATACGCAGCGCTTTTCATATTCCTGCATGGTTATTTCGACTTACTACCGTAGCAAAGCGTCGATTGCAATTGCACCGCCAACTCACCCTAGGGCCTGAACCGGAAACATATCCCACTCTGTCTCGAAATGCCGGGACGATTTGGCCTAAACATATGAATACACAAAGGTTGTCTATAGTTTGGAACAAGGGCGGTACGCCATACCCGCCATTTCCACAGCAGCCCCCCGTCTGCGTCGAGCTTGACGGCTGCAAAGTCCGGCGTTGCTTCACTGGCACTCCCTACCATGACGACGGATTCATCGGCTCCCACCGCCGCTGCGTAAAACTGTTCCACACCATCAGTGCCATCCTGACAGCGTCAAGCGACAGCAGGCATTCCCAATGCAGGCGGCGGTGCAATCAGACTTCGCAAATCAGGTTCGAGGCCCTACGACCCCGGCGTACAGCAAACAGTTTAATGTGCGCCGGCAACCTTACGGTGGTGGTGCATCGTTCGTTTTTCTGGTGCCTTCTCCCCACTCAATGAGCTCCGACAACCACTTCACTTCACCCAACAACTGATTTCGAGCGAAGCAGCACAATGCCATAGAGGCGCGTGCTGCGACAGAGGTGGAGGTATACCTTTTTTTGGCTGAAACGATTTCTGATCGACGGGGGGCTCCTTAACCTCAAAATGGTCGGCATATCATTCTTGTGTTGCAATATGCTCAAAATGGTCGGCATATAATTCTTGTGTTGAAGTATGCTCAAAATGGTCGGCATATCATTCTTGTGCTGCAATACGGTTTCATTTTCAAACTCACAAGGCCATGGGATTGTTCGGGGAGCACTGTTTTATTTTTTATTTTCCTCTGTTTACCATCATCTTTGTTTGGGTGAGGTATATAGAGCTCCTTAATAAGTGACCGCCCTCAGAAGGCAGAAACATGGTGCACTTTTACCGTACCATGCGTCTACCACCCGATCAACTAAATCCCAGTGATACCCTTCTCGCAGGTACCACGAATATTGAGGTGAGCACGCTAGTGGGAGTGGCATGCTAACGATGTTTGGGTTAGGATTCCTGGTCGGTCACAATTTTTGCTCGGCCACAAAAGTGCTACACACCCCTATGACGGGTTGACGTGCTACATCAGATTTCGCTTGGCGTTCCGAGCGGGTGGAGGCGTTTGCGCCGTGCGTTTCGCCCAGGGCTAGGATGAAACGTGGCAGGCGGTTGGTGGGGGGGTCGTGTTCGTTACACGGTGCGTTACACGTACTGGATGCTGGCTACACGGCCAGAGATTAGCGGCGCAAATGCACAACGGTTAGGCCGGGCTTTCGCATCAGGGGAGTAAGACATCCAGAGGAGGCAGTAACGGCTAGCGTTGGTATCATGCACCGGGTCCTGGCCGTTTCATGCCATGGACCAGAACGTTCAATACTACCATCTATTACGGGGGAGCATAGTAAATAGGACCAAATGTTGATATTAATAGTACAAATAGGTGAATATGTAGGCGTTTGTGTCTACCATTTTTTATGGTCCTCCGTAATCGTGGGTGCCACCTTTAGGTCCTCTTTTTGAGACGCTCAGAGCCACTCGGGAGAGTCGGCGCCCCGGGTTTGTGCGCCCTTAAGCTTATATACGTTGCCGATTCCGCGAAATTAACCAACTTGAGATTGTTGGTTATACTCTGTGCTGAAACACTGCGCTCGAGTTCAATTTTGAGAGATATGTACTCGCCCGCGTGGCTTCAAGACGATAGTGAACGTGGGGGTAGACCCCCCGCCGTGAAACCACAGTAACTACCTGCCACTTCCATTCAAGAGCGCCTTCGGCGTCCAGTCTAACAGCCGTCCAGTCCCGGCCGCCGGCGCTCGGGCCGTCCCAACTTCCGAACGTGTAGCCAACCAGCGTGTAGGCACCGTTCGCCCCCATTGATGCGCCTCTCAGCTCGTCTCTTTCGTTCGACCCACCCTGTGAGACGGGTCGAAGGTTTGCGGGAGGAAACGTACAGCGAGAGGTACGACAACACAGCTACGTCGGCGAAATCCAAAGAAGCTACTCGTATTGCGTACACGAGTATGATGCGGATGGAAGGTAGGCGGGGGGTGCGACGGCCCACGCTTCAACTTCTGCCGAATTATTCGGAGGCGGTAATGGCTAGATGATTGGATCGAAGGCCTAATTAGTGCTGGCCCGATGCAACGAATCATCGACGGAAATGTTTTCGACCCACAATAATACCATGCCTGAGGCAGGGTCGACGTGATTCGCAAGCGTTTCGCCCAGAAGCTGCCATCATCAGTGCGCGTGTCAGATAGGATGTGCTTCCTCGTACCTGCCATCTCCAGACCTCCGTTGCCATATATATATATATATCTGTGTCCGTTTCTGCTCCAGACCAGACGCTGCACCGGGGGGCAGGCTCTGTTTGGCACACGGCACTGAGAACAACAACGAATCGGGGGGAGGGGGGGGCTCAACGCGATTTGAGCTGTCGGTAGAGGTGCCGCCACAACCGGCGGTTTTCATGCCGATGGCTGCATACAGGGCACAAGCGGATTGCCCCCCCCGTATAGGGGTTGCGTTCATGCATGCTTAGGGTCGTTCTTATCAAGCAACTTTTCCCTAAAATTTCAAATATTTGTTTTCGCGCGATTTTTTTGTTTTTCCATATTTTCCAAAAACGATTTCCTGATATTGGAATGCGAGGCCCTTCCAAATATTTTGCCATCATCTGTTAAATTTCCAAACTCTCCAAATAAAATGCTGTTATTCCTGTTTTTTCTAATTTGTTTTGGGAAAACATGTTTTGTTTCGGGGAAAAAAACATGTTAGGAAAACATGCTTGGAAGTTTTGGGAAAAACAAACTCGAAAAGAACGGCCCTTATTAGATGGAAATATATTACGAACACAGTCGTGGAATTACGCTTCAAAAGAAGGCAGGTTGTGCTCCGACAACGTTGCACCCTCAAGATGTCATTTACCCCGCTTGTCATGAGGAAGTACCGGTTTTGTACGGGGAGGCATAGGCTTCGGATGACTAAGCTCACACCCTTCTTGCACAAAAAGTGGACGTAAACCAATCCTTGTGGAAGCATTGTACACCGTTGGAAACCCCACAGCGTTTGAATAAAACTCTCGATTCGATGCGCCGAACGGATGGGCTGCATTGTTCAACGTCGTAACGGTTGGTTCACGCCTACATTGTGCGCGGAAGAGGGGAGAGGGGGGTGTTCTGCATATTCGTGCATGGCCGTAGTCGTATGACCATAGACCCTCGCATCCCTACAATGCCGGGACGGAGCATGCCGGGTTTTCACCGACCAGACAAACATTGCTAGCACCAAGCGCGAAGCGGACGCATGCCACGGTAGAGGTGTACCTGCATACAGGCCATGTTTCTGCCTTCTGAGGGTGGTGGCTTATTGAGGAGCTCTATACCTCACCCAAAACCTGATTTTGGAAAAATATTAAAAACGCCTACCCGACTAACAATCCCACGGTCTAAGTATGCAATGAACTATATTGCAGCACAATAATGAAATTGTAACGAGTTTGGGTTAAGGAGCTCCGTCATTCAGAACAAAAATCAGCCGAAAAGTGTCACTGGGACCACAATCGTAGGACGCATCAGCGCCATGAGGTGTTCGGACGCATGCTACGATAGAGGTGCACCACGTTTTTTCTGAGCTCCTCACTTAAGGAGCGTCATTCCTCACCGAAAAAATGATTTTGGAGGAAAATAAAAGTGCTGCCGGATGCGAAATCTTATGGCCGAAGTACACTCTGAAACATTATTCGTCACAAAAATGAATGTCCGACGAATTTGGGTTAAGGAGCTCGATCGTTCAGAAAACGATTCACCCAAAAAGTGCTACCTCTACCGTAGCACTAGTCTTTCGTAATAACTATAATCTTGTGTGTGTAGAGATAACGGATTCGTGTCAATACAACACGTACAAACGTCATTGGGGAATGACTTCCGATAGCACAGGTGTGTATATTGCTGACGTTGAGGATGTGTGAGGCATACCTTGGCATCCCTGCGAAATATTGAGAATTTCACTCCCATCAACTGGCGCATATTAATTTTAGTAGCAACACAGTGGTGCCTCAGAAAGTGTTTTTACCAAATGTGATACTTCTATCGTAGCAGGACTCATGAAGGGTGAGCGGCATCTTACTAAGAACTGTGAGGCGGACTTGCATATGGATGGCAGCTTCAATGCGTTGATTTTATTTCCGGTGTGACCACTCCCTGGGACGGCAATGGGAGCACCATGTAACTCTCTCGTGGGTGCCTTAGAGTAAACACTACGTTATACCATAATTCCGCGTGTGCGGAGCAAAGGTCCTCTACCCCGCACAGATAATCTAACTCGGCCGCCAGCTGTAATCGACCGCGCCAAAAACAAAAACGGCACCCTGGCGAGTTTTACAGATTCATTGCCAACCGATGCCCACCCAATCTAATCACGGGGGTCAAGAAAATGGGGGGAAAAACATCGAAATCGGCACTTGCAAGGCTATAATGAATAACCCTAACCTTATGGGTGGGAATGAGAAGCGTGACAAACGCCTCCAATTGGTCAAAATCCCAATTGCATTGAGCTACCGCTGCGTTGGTGGTTCTTCCTATTTTGCTGTGTTCCTATATACAATCGCCATTGATTGGATCGTTTATTATTTTGGGCAATTTTTGTCAGCACAGAAACCTTGGTAAGTGATGAACAGGTATACATAAGTTGGTGGGTGTGGGTCGTAGGTGAGATGGCTACTGGGTAGGTCGGTTGGTCGTGGCCTGGTTGCCCCACCATCAGCAACACCATCAGCAACACCACCAACCAACAGCATTTACTCTTAATCGATACGCGTCAGCGCAAACACCTCGTACAGTGGGCAAGTAGATCGGTGGGTGGGTGTTTGCATAGCAGAGCATTCATTGGTGGTTTGGCGTCTGTTGACGCAAGGAAACACCTTACCGCAGGGGTCCCCGCGAGGGCCCCCGGAGGGCTCCCGGAGGCGAAACAATTGCGATATATGCGCGAATATACGCCTGAAAACCAAGTAAAAAAGCGTTTTAATTCATGGTTGGCTACGGCGAATAGAAAAAAGTGGCTAAAACAAATGAAAGCCTGCGACGAATAAAACAAAGTGCCTAACAGATGTTCTATTACGGCCTATTGGACAAAAGGTGCTCGGAAAGAAGAAACCTACATACGGCGTTTTCTTTTGAAAAGCCTTTAAAAAAAACGCTGGCGGTGATTTAGAACACAAGACCCCCAAAAACGTTTCCCGCTTCCGGCGAAAATAAAATGCGCAACAAACATTTTAGCCTGCGGCGAAAAGTGTTGCGCGCTCAAAATCGCGTGTGGCGCTGCGCGCAACCAGCCTCGCAGCGACTGTTGCGCAAAACGGTTATTTCAATTTTGACTCAAATGTCGCGCCTGCGCAACAGCGCAACACCTAATTAATGCCTTGGTGCTACACTGATAATGCCCACGCAACAGCGCAACAGCGCAACAGCGCAACCGTTTCTGCTTTGACCTTCCCATTCTGATTGTTTTAAGCATTTATTTCCGTTCTTTTCTATTACAGTTAGGGGGTCTACATTAGGCATGGTACTGTAGTGCACCGAGATTTTGACCGCCCTATCTCGGAAGACCGCCCAATTGGAGTTAGGGCGGTTGCTAGCCCTTTTGGGCTTTCGTGATATCGCAATAAGGCGGTAGCCGGTCTGTTGAGTACATACAGCATTTAAAAGGTACAGCACAGAGTGCTCCTGACCCGAACAATGACAAAGGTTACCCAGAGGGCCCCACGAAGAGGGATGTTTCACAGGTCACCGGGTGGACTACTGCTCAACTCACGACCAGCGCTATTGTACCACCTGAATGAGATGACCACCCTCGTCGACACGAGTTATCAGACATGAATTTTATTATACCCTGAAGAAAGATCACACCGAATCTGGGCAGAGCCCAGGGAGAGATGGGAGAGTGCCGGCAGAGCCCGGTCAACGAGACCCTGCCGGCAAGGGAAAGACTGCAAGCCAAGAAGAAGAAGATTCAAATAAAATAAGAATGGCTGCTGTGGGCGATGATCTACAGCTGCAAGTAGCAGCATCCGTTATACCTTAAGATCCATATCCACCTAGGAAACCCGGGGATGTATCCCGGATATCCCCGGACGACCACATATATCATACGTGTGCTCCGAGAAGGAAGGTGCAGCGTTGCAGCAGTACCAGTGCTGAATCCAGTGAACATGTGTGATGTCAAACACACACCAACGCGCAGCAGAGCAGACGGGCGCGCCCACACACTTTGCATGTTGAGGTATATTATTAATCGAGCTGCGGGTAACAGAGCCCGCCGGAGACACATACCACCCGCTGAAGACACACCGGCGTACTGTTGTACGGAGCGGACTTTTCGCTTTGCTGGACATTCACAGCAGAGAGTGCGTGTTCTTGCAGCAATAACAGTAGTTGGGGTGTGATACGGCCTATACAGCGGAACGGGACACCTATCAAACTTAAGAAACAGGCTACTAAGAAAGGAAGGCTGATATTTCTAAACAATATACAATGTATGAGTCGTTATACTGGAAGTAGTGTAGAAAGCACCCCCGCTCGACCAAGCAGTCCAGCCTGGACACAATTTTCTGCTTCTTAGTACGTGTCCTGTACTGTAGCTCGCTCAAACGCAGCACCAGAACGATGTTTTGTACTGATGTGGAGGCAAAAGTGGGCCGTGGATAATGCGGTAACCACCCTAAATAGGGCGGTAGCTTCCCTGAATGGGGCGGCTACCGCCTTATATAAGGTACGTTGCTATGTAGGGCTGTAGCCGCGCTATTCACATCTTCTGTCGTGTCAAGCCGATTTTGACCGCCTTATCTCGAATGACCGCCTTATTCAGACCGCCTTATATGCCCACCCCCTACTGTAATTGAAATGGTAGGATCAAATTATTTCTGCCCTGACCTTCCAATTGAAATTGGTTCAACACTTAGTTTAAGGTCTTGCCCATCAATAGGAATGATTGGGCCAAACGGTTTCTGTCGTGACCTTCCAAATTGAATTGTTGGTTGGGTCAATAGGCTTTGTCCTGATCTTCCAATTGTTAGTGTTCGATCATTTTTTCATGACTTCGACAATTCCGAAGACTAGACCGTACTCGAAATCATTGGGTTGGACGATTTCAATTGACAGATAGCACTCGAAAACCTTTTTTGCCGGACAACCCCGATTAATAGACCTCATTCGAAATAATTTGACTGGGCAATTCCAATTGATAGACATAACTCTAAATCCTTTCGTTGGACAAATATTTGCATTTAATAGATAGCATTCAAAATAAATAGTCTCGGCAATTTCAATTAGTACACGGCAGCACCCGAAGTCAGTTGTAGGCGCAGTTCCAATTAGTGGACAGCACCCAAAATGAGTAGTCCGGAAACTTCCAGTTATTACAGAATATAATTGAATCGAAATCATTTGGTGGCGCAAATCCAATTTGAAGACATCATCCGAAATCAATTGTAGCCACAATAGACTATTTTTGTAATAGGATTTGTCCAAGAAATTGCCCAGGCAATTTCAATTATGGCCATCTCTTCAAGAACATTTTTTAGAACAAAAAACGAACGTTTTCCGTTTTCAAAACAGATCGTCAGCCTTCATGGGCCTGAAAGTAGTCCATTTTCGGGTAATTTATTTCGAGTGCAATTTTCGCGACGGCCTCCACTCGAAAACTGGCGCCCCGATTTGCATCGTCGTGGTTGTCCATACATCGAGGGAGGCAAAAAGCGTTCAAATATATATATATGTATCTGACAAGCAAGAGGCAGGGCCTATCTATGCTGCTTGCTGTACCCCGCTACCCACTCCCGCGAGCCTCACGGGAAATCACCCCGAGCCGATCGGACCGGTTCGATTGTGTCGGCCACAGGAGCCTTGTCACTCTCTCCTCGCGGCTGCGATGGTGCTCAATCACAACTTGTCTCGTTGAGGATGAGAGAGTAGTTGCGGTCTGATGAACAAGACGATCAACACAGACAGCGAGGACGAAAATACGACTTCCAAAGACAACACTCCCAGTGTGAAGCGTACGTGTCGTGTTTCCGTCGTCGCGAATACCAGATACCACGTTTCGACGTGGTGGGCTGTGATGCTCCGCAGCGACGAGCCTCGTGTGATATACGTATAGTAGGGAGGCAGCGAACATCTCTCTTCCTCCCGCTGTTAAATTGTTATAGGAATATGGGGACATAGCCCATAAGCATTATGAAAACAATTCGGGTCAAGATAAATAAGGCTGTCGACCGATTATGCACGTCTGGTTTTGAGGCCCGAGAAATTCATCAAGTTTTCGACAACTGAAAACGTTCCATAATAGATGGCCTAGCAGACAGCACCTATAAAATGAATTGTCTGGACGACTCCAAAGAATAGACAGCATCCAAAACGAATGCCCGGATAATTATAATTGATATAGGGCAGCGGCCAAAAAAAGGTATACCTCGTCCTTTTGCGGCCAAAATCAGGTACATACTTAAAACCAAGTCAAAAACGCACTCCACGTGCGCTGCCATTGGTCCAAAACTCGTTGTACCGGTTTTTGCCTCTTCAAAACCCAGGTATACCTGATTTTGTCTACTCTGCTTGACTTTCACCTTTTTTTTTGTCGTTTTTAAGCCAATCAGAGGCCCTTCATAGTTGCACCCTATGCCGCCTATACAAATGCCGACGTACGCGGAGACCCCCTTCTCCCTTCGCACCTCGCACTACACGCCACTCGAGCGACACACACACACATATCTGCCTGCATACCTCCGCCGAAATAATACGAGATAGAAGGCTCCCCTTCGGGATTGTGGTTGACTTGGAATACCAGGGGTGTCACAAAAGTTGAGAAGGGAGACTACAGCAGCAGGCGTTCATTCCTCGTACTAATATTGGCAGCTACTCGTATACGTAGCCACCGGGCGAGCACGAAGAGCATGGAAAACACTCTACTTTGCATTGCAAGGGACGGCAGGTTCGTGGGGTGCGTTTTAAACTTGATTTTAGTATGTACCTGTTTTTGGCCCCGAACAGACCAGGTGTACCTGTTTTTGGTCGCTGCCCATTGATATACTTCCATCGAAATCATTCGGTTGCGCGATTCCAATGAATAGAGAACACCCAAAACCAGTTGGAGACACAATACGTAGACTAATGAAATATGAATTGCTCACGATGTCGGTAAATATAAAATATATACATGTATATATTATATAATGTCTACATATCGATATATATATTAATTTTGTGTCTTCATAGCCAACCATCGCCCGGCTGAAAAGTGTGTAACTTTTGTTTGCTGATCCACTGCATGCGACCCCGGAATCTGACTTGTAGCGTGATTCCTTCCATAGTTATTACTGGATCTAGCTGTGACCCTCCGGTATGGGTCGTGCGCGTATCTCGTTTGTGAATGAACGTATATCATAGATTGACATTAAACCGACATCTACCCGTCGACATCCAGCACATCCAGTGTCTGTGCCGATTCTTCATCCTAGAGAGATACCAGTTATTCTGGGGTCACAAAACTACAGAGATTCTACGCTGCAAGGCAGCAAGCAGAGTTGACCATGTAATGTCATATAGGACAGGCACGACCTACCCTGCTAGCAGTCCAGCTGTGTGAAAGAGAATAAAAAAGGTTGATCATATACATTATATATATATGTATACTGTTTTCCGCATAATCTTGATGACCCTATGCCATATCTAATACCTGGTAGTAGGTACCAGTACCAGACCGACTAGCTGGTAGAACCTGCCTGTACTACGGGCACAAACCTGCCTCAGCTGGCTGGAAGGTACTTTTGGTGTGCTCTGGCTGCCTGTCTTTTCAAGTCGTTCTTAGTCTTGCTTTGTTGGCACTGTTTTTTTTTCGGTTCATTTCATTTCATTTCGTTTCGTTTCATTTCATTTGGTTTCTTTTAACTAGATGTCGCATCTCATCTGGGAGAAGCACGACATTTTTTTTTCTTTTCATTTTGTCATGCTTTTGTTTGGTTGCTTGATTGTTGATTTGCTTCAGTATGTTTACTTTCTGTTATTTTTCCTTTTCGCTTTTTTCTTTCTTTTCTCTTTTTTTTCTCTTGCATGCACCTGGATTGCTAGCAGGGTAGGTCTTGCCTGTCGTATATGGCGTTGCATTGTCTGCTCTGCTTACTGCACTGAGTGTAGTATCTCTGTGTCGTAGTTTTGTGACCACAGAACTGGTACCTTTTTAGGATGAAGAATCGGCACGGACACTGGGTGTGCTGGATGTCGACGGGTAGAAAGGAAGGTTTAATGTGAAGAACACACACACACACACCCAGTCTCCGTGCCGATTCTTCACCCCAAAAAGGTACCAGTTCTGTGGTCACAAAACTACGACACAGAGATACTACGCTCAGTGCAGTAAACAGAGCAGACAATGCAATGCCATATACGACAGGCAAGACCTACCTTGCTAGCAATCCAGGTGCATCCAAGAGAAAAAAGCGCCACGTACCCTCGTTTGGCTTGACTCTCAGGTTAATATGTGTACCACTATTCATGTGAGGCATATTTTCTCCCGTGTATTTCGTTATACCAACATGGCTTATGTTCGTCTGCACGTCTCTTCATACGTGCATTCTGTATATACATATTTCGCGCACCTCGATGCGCTAACAAGGATCCCTATCCCAAGGACCGCTATTCCTGCTCCCCACGGTTTGCCCCTATTGCCCCCGATGTAACCTCCTCACGTACCGCTGGGAGGTCTTTCTCACCCTTCTCTGTTAGTCACATACCGTGGGGTGGTCTGTCCGTCCGGGCTCCTCTCTCCCCTTCCTGGAGATGGTCCGAGTTGGCTTCCTTGGAGCGTCCTCGGAATCAAACGTAGCCTCGTCAAAGCAATGGAACTACCGGAAAAGGCGCTTGCCAGTTTTCTGGCTTTGTATACGTAGAGGGCCGCTATGTATCCGATGCTGTTCCTTCGTGCCCCGTCGCTCTGTACGTCCTTCGATCTTCGCTTCAGGACACACTGATGGCCACGGCGGTATCATCTCTCCACTTTACTAACAACTAGATCCTGGATTCACAACCCCCCACTGTTTATTATACTTGCGCGCCGGAACAAACTGCAGATTGATCTCTCTTTTCTTCGATAGGTACTTGTTATACTTTTCTTTTTCTTTTTTTTTGTCTCTCTGCTCCCCAAAGATGTCGGGAGACAGCACTTTCACCCGTTGACAGACAGCGTCAAGGAAAATGCCTTGACAGACAGCCTTGACAGCAAAAAACAGGGGACACTACAAACAAATCCCCGCTTTGTGAAAAACGCCTGACAATAATGTATAAATTGATATTTTTTCCTGTATTTTGTTTTTTTTCAGGCATTTTGCTACTTTTCCGAGTCCGATCTACAGAAAATATTGAAGTTGAACTGCAGAATATCGATGAGTTGAAATTAGCTTTATCAAACGAGTAAAATATCCTCGCGAAACAAATAAAACAATAGGGGTTTCCACAAATATTAGGAGGCTTTTTCAGCCAGGGGGGTTGGGGACATATGTCTAGACAGCTGGATTTGCCTTGACAGACAGACAGCTTGACATTGACATGTCTCCCGACATCTTTGCTGCTCCCCCGTATTTTCCCAGGACTGTCTTTGATTGCTTAGCTACGTACGTATTTATTTAGTTTTTGTTATTTCCTTTTCTCTTTCCTGGATTTTCGTGTTTGGCACGAAAACGACACGGAACTGAGTAGGAGGTGCCACGTAGCCGTTGTATGGGTGACGCCCAAGGGAATGGAGACGGAGGGGGGGTCGAAGGGAAACCGCGGCGGACAAAAGCAGGAAGGAGACGGCAGACAGGGTGGGTACCAGACCGACTAGCTGGTATAACTTGTCTGTACCACGGGCACAAACCTGCCTCGGCTGCCTGGAGGGTGCTTTTGGTGTGCTCCGGCTGCCTGTCCTTCGCTGTCGTTCTTAGTCTTGCTCTGTTTGTGCTGTGTTTCAGTCCATTTCATTTCGTTTAATTTCATTTGATTTTTATTGGCTGTCGCATCTCTGGGAGAAGCACGACACTTTCTTTCTTTCTTTTATTTTGTCATGCTTTTGTTTGGTTGGTTGAGTATTGATTTGCTTTACAGTATGTTTACTTTTTATCATTTTTTCCCTTTTTCGCTTTTTTTCCTATTTTTTTCTTTGTTCTTTTTCCTATTTCATGCACCTGGATTGCTAGCAGGCTAGGTCTTGCCTGTCGTATATGGCATTGCATTGTCTGCTCTTCTTACTGCACTGAGTGCAGTATCTCTGTGTCGTAGTTTTGTGACCACAGAACTGGTACCTTTTTAGGATGAATGTTCGGCACGGACACTGGGGTGCTGGATGTCGACGGGTAGAAAGGAAGGTTTAATGTGAAGAACACACACACATACATACGACCAATATTTCTTGAGCGGCCACGTGTCACTTTCAGGAGAAACGTGTAACATAACGCTGGGGAAAATGGGACGGAGGAGAGTTGCAGAAACCATGGGACCATCGCAACAACACATTTGAGATAATCAACGCCTGAACTGAACAAGATGACGTATATCATACCTGATATATATATAAATATATAGAAAATAATGTATGCATACTCCTAGGCCATGCATGCACAGCCGTATTTCTCGCCCGTTTCTGGTTCGTTCTAGATCGTGTTTAGGGTTAGGGTTAGCGTTAGGGTTAGGGTTGGGGGTTGGGTTGGGTCGGGTCTACGCGCGCACCTTGATCCCACCACCAGGAGATGCTCCCTGCCGAGCATCTCCTTACCGAGCAAAGCGAAACCTACCTGGACAGCTTTCCTGTATATCCTTGCTGTCACCCGTCCCGTGTCATTAACTTACATTGTTCAATACGACCTGCTAATAAGTTTTTTACCGGTTCATAAAACACAAAATGGGATATTGGTCAAATCGACAATAAAAGGATAGTATTTTTTAGGCTGTATCCGGTATCTTAATGTGGGGAAACGGCCACATTTCCAACTATTTCATGTGGCTTTCAGAGTAGTACAAAACTCATTCATACTGCTGTGATAATTACGAGTACGTTGTGGCTTGTTTCGTACTACATCCATAGTAAATAGTGGGCAAGAAGTGTATATTTTATTTTGTATATTTTACCCAATTGCGGCAGTCTCAGTCTAACTCTTTATAGTATGTGCAGCAGCAGCAGCGGTGTTTCTGAATGGCACTGCTCCACACTACTATATGTCTGTGCCAAAAGCGATTTCGCCGGCACTATACAGCGGGTAGTCGGCGCTCTCAAACGGCGCTGTGTAGCACCACATTATTTTACAACGCTACAACTTATTTCGTAAAGCCGCGTAGATCTTTGGATGTATCTGTGTTTGAGTACCAGGTATGCATTTGTATGTGTCAAACGGCACAACAAAAGCCACCCTTTATTTACTCATATAGCATTTAGAGTCTACAACTCGTGCATCCGTCCTTGTCTACAATATATAGACTTTTTAGGCGTAATTATTTGTTTCCGGATCATCAAACAATATGGGATGTTTCAATAGAGAAGAATGACATATAAAGGAAATGGAACAGTTCATCCGAGTGTGAGGGTATTACCTGCTGAGCTATCGGGGTAAAAGATCGATCGATTCCCCAGCCCAGGGTAATCCTTATAACACTCTCCCCCCCTCTGAACGGCGGGATATTTGGGACGTCGGTACCGTATACGGCCGTACGTTGACCTACCCGCTTCGTTTCAATACCTGGGGAACCAGGGAGACGAGTTATTTGGGGACGCACGCGCAAGCGTTTCTGAAAAAAGAAACGTTCGAAGTTAGATTCGAACCCGTGTCCTC
Source organism: Saccharina japonica (assembly GCA_008828725.1). Taxonomy (NCBI): domain Eukaryota; class Phaeophyceae; order Laminariales; family Laminariaceae; genus Saccharina; species Saccharina japonica. The sequence continues at coordinate 470,609 of MEHQ01004368.1, read as the reverse complement.
GACGACGTCAAATGTGATGGTATTACCTGTTGAGCTATAGGGGTAAACGACCGACCGGTTACCCAGCCCAGAGTAATCCTTATACCACTCTCCACAAAAATGAATTTTGTGTGTGGATTATTTCCTTGAGGCTACTGTAACTAGGTGTAGGTAAGTCGCCCCGGTAGGCTAGCAGGGAACCACGAAGCCTGTTAGCGTCGAGATCGCGAGTTCGAGCTTCGCCGAGTGCATGCTCGTAGGGACTTTTTCTTGCAAAATATATCGTGAATAGCGGGAAGCGCGAGAGCGTGAGTTAGCAAAATTCGACGAAAATCGACGACCGTTGGGAAGGCTGAACCCTTTGCGCGATAAAAGTCAAGACAAGAACGGTGGCCGGGGAGGAGGGAGAGGAGCCTACTTTGTGACCTCGGGTCTGAGTTACGACTACGGAGGGAGGAAGACGGAAGTGGGGAGGTAATAAATGAGATGGGGAAAAAACAAAACAAAAAATACAACGTTTTTCCCAGATAAAATCGTAGTCTTTGGGACAAAATCAGATAGATGGCAATGTCTTTTATTTTGTGTCAACACTTGGTCAACAACCTGTCTTTTTGGGGGCGGCCAATTAAATTAAAACGCTTCACATCCCGCATGCGTTCATGGTTCACGGGCAGGCATTGAATGGAATACAAGGGGCACGGGGCGTTGAAGTTTATTCTCTCGCCAGAGCAGCACCACTGTGAAATGTAGAATGCACCACTCACCCGAGGATGGATCGTGAAGCAACATGGGCATCGATTCTTGGGATCAGACGATGCAAAGGTCTGACACAATGTGATATCTGCTACTTACTGCAAATATTGTTATAACACACTCCTTTATATTTGCGCACTACCACTTCCCCTGTCAACATTCAAAAAAATGCTCGAGCATGTCACCCAAGATCTAATATCGTGCCTACTTTTCGCCTGTCTCTCCCAGTCCCCGCACGCGTTCACGGCGAGGTAAACAGGATGGACGAAGGGCGAGGGGCGTCGAAGCAGATCCTTGAAGAGAGTGCTCGAAGAACAACAAAACCCTCGAGTTATTAAAGTGTCGATATTCCGATACTGAGGTCGACACGGAAACAGAATACTTGCCAATACATGTCCTAGGGGACTGTTCATACATTATTGTATATATTTATGTAATATGCGGCAGAATTTATTATTATTGCTGCGGTATTCTACAAACTGTAACAATCAGGAGACTGTGTGTCCCCGACAGCGAACCGATAGACTGCTTACTGATGTTTTTGGTCGTCCGGGGATAGCCGGGATACACCCGCTCTAGTCCATTATTTGTTTTTTCAATGGCCTTCCGCGGAAGCTTCCATGGAAGCTTCCATCGCTTTCACGGAAGCACCCACACAATAGCACCACCACGGAGCATTACATATTTGTATACGCCCCTCCTCCCTCCCCCTAGCGCATGCCTCCATGTATTTAATATGTAGAAATAGTTGAGGACGGCTCAACTGCTGCTAGCGGAAGCTTTCACGGAAGTTTGCGCGGAAGTCCATGGAAATTTCTGTGGAATCTTCCACGAGGACGGTGAAATCTTCCACGTAGACCGTACGTGCTTCGGTGGTAGCTGTCGACGCTGTTGTCATGGAAGCCTCCGTGGAAGCTTCCGCAGAAGCTTCCCGGGACTTCCGTAGACGATCCCGTGGAAGCCTCCGCGGAAGCTTCCGTGGAAGCTTACCACCACTCGTCTACCAAAGGAAGTGTGATCCCATCACACCCCTGATCCCACGCAAACAGGCCCCGCCAGGATTTGTTCCCATAGGAACCTTCTTAATAAAAACCGCGGAGTGAGGGGAAGCCTAATGGAGCCACCCTAGACCTGTCCAGGTGCGAAGCACAAGGTCAACTCCCAGCCTCACTCTGTCCACCACAGGGTCGAAAGCGTTGTGCTCTTTCCCGGAAGCTTCCGCGAGCTTCGATGAAGAGCTTCCATGTTAGTTCGCTTCCATGGAAGCTTACACGGAAGTTGGAGGAAGCTTTCATGCACCGCTGGAAGTAGGTGAATGTCCTTCAAAGCGTGTGGACGTTCGTGAAAGCGAATAGAGTCCACGGATGCTTCCGCAGAAGCTTCCACCCATACATCCGTGGAAGCTACCACTGTAAACTTCCACGGAATTTTCCCGACACACCCCCCGGTTTGCTAGGTGGATATGGATCTTAGAGTATAGCGGATGTTCGTACTTGCTGCTGTAGACTATCACACACAGCAGCCATTCGTATTGTGTTGCTGTATTTATGTTGTTGGCACGGTCTCTTGACTGGGCTCTTCCCCGACTGCCTCTATCTGTCACTGGGCTATGCCCAGATTCGGCGTGTTCTTTCGTCAAAGGGCAGCACAATTCACGTTTGTCAACTGGTGTTAGCGAGGATGGCCATCTCATTGAGGTGGTACAGCAGTGCTTGCCCTGAGTTGACCAGTGATCCACCCGGTGGTCCGTGAAAATTCTGCAGAATTCGCGACTGGGCAACGTTGGCACTCGGAAATTTCGTGTACGTGTTCGCGTGGGAGTGTCGTCGGCATATCGGATTGTTCCGCAGCAACGTAGCTATCTCCATTGAAACTTGTACGAATACGAAGCTATTCACAGCAGCGACAGCCCGAGCACGAGGACATCCGCTTTTCAAGTTCCAAAGTAACAAACATTGCGTCCAATGCTATTTTAGCGCTAATTCCTTTTTCGTGTCTCCTCGAAATGCAGCAGGTTCCTCATGGTTTATCAAATGTACTGCACTTTGGTTTGTGCTGTTCATGCACTGCCTGTGGAGTACTTACAACACAGCGTGTGTTGCGACCATGCTTTCTTTCTTTGTTGTGAACTTTTTCATCACCTGAAAATTGATGAACTTCGGATGGAACTCTTGCCATTCCTTTCAATTTTATTTTTCGCTTATGTCGGAAGGAACAATTTCAACTCTTCCCCTTCCCTACCCAAAGCATGGGTGCTGGCGCATGCGGAGCCCTTGTCCCTTGTCTCTTGTACATATAATATGTACTAGGGTGTAACTCTAGTAGGAGAGATAAATAACGCGTACGATACTCATTGTTTCGTGCGACCATCAAGCGAGCAGGACAACGACACCATCGTGCGCACCCTATATACCATGTGTGCTTTTAATACTACAAGTAGTAGTATTTGCTGACTGTGGTCATTACATCCGGGCTACTCTTGAAGAGGGGCTGGGGTGTCAAGGGGGTGGTGGCAGGCAGATAGCAGAGGGCATCGAACCCTCGACGTCGCGATTAACAAGAGGTTTTGCGAGTTTGGCCCAGCAGGCTCGAGCGATGTGTTCGTCTCATTATGCGTACAACGACTTGCAGAGGTTTGGCAACAATCCGGCGGCGACAACCCCGTGGCGATTCTCCCTTGCATAAAGCCCTAGCACGTACCCGCGATATCATAGCAATTGTGTCACTTATTCTAAAGTGGAACTTACCTCGCCACACTGTCGTATACACCCCCCCCCAAATGGAATGATCATGTCCCGTAGTGTGTATATGGTAAGGCACCCATGAGGCAGTTACATAGTGCTCCCATTTTTGTCTCAGGAAGTGGCCACATCATAAATTAAATTAACTCAATGAAGCTGTCATCCATATGCAAGTCCGCCTCACAAGCGGCTCTTAGTAGGACGCAGTTCACCCTTCATGCGACTCGCCCAACACCTCACGGCGCTTCGCGCTTTGTGCTAGCAATATCTGCCTGGTCGGTGAAAATCCGACAAACTCCGTCCCGGCATTGTAGGGATGCGAGGGTCTATGGTCATGCGACTACGGCCATGCATCAAAATGAAGTGCACCCCATCCCCCAAATGGTTGGCCACAGAAAGAAGAGCCACGCGACACCCCAAATGCTGTACGCTGACAGCAAGGGAAGCCGCCTATAACAGCAAGCAGCTGTTTTGGTGGCAACATCGCAAGCATGGATTGAGGAAATAGTGACAAGCTCTTAGGACTGCAACACGATTTACACAACTGTTCAAAGACGTACACCATGAACCATACTACACCACGATTTTACTGGCCACGGGGATGATAGCACTCGAAGTAGAATGGTAGTATAAGTGGTTCCTCGTATCACACGAATGTAGCTCCGCGTATTGTATACCTAGCGCCTCTCCAGCTATTGCCGATCGTTCACAAAAGCACGGCAAGACACCATGCGGCAAGGCGATCAACACGAGCTTTCCTACGAACATAAATATTGTTTGGAGCGGAAATGAGCCCGTGGAAACAGACCAACCACCTGGTCAACGAGAATAAGCTCCCCCTAGCAAGGCGAAAGCCTACCGCGGGTTTTAAAGGGTAGGTCGTACGAGATAAGGCAAACAAAGTTATTTCATCCTCAGGCAAAATCTACCACAAGGATAAAAAGAGTACATCCAAGAAAAACACCCGCCCCGCCAATATAATCCGAAAACGGCTATATACGAGTACGAAGACAAGCGCATCATAAGGAAACCAAACCTCAACGCTTACACAGAACCCCCCCACCGAATGTCATCTGCCGCTCGATGTGTTGTGTACCTAGCCACCGACCTTACCCGCTACCAGTCCGGCTCAATGGCTTTCCTTCACAATCATGACATAAGTACGAAGCACTCACATGCAAATGTGCCACAAGGAGGCACTTTTACCCCTTTTCAAAAACATCCCCTGGACCCCAAGGTAACGACGAGGAACACCGCAATGCAAGCTTGAGTCTCAGCTACCTAGTCCCAAATTCAAAACAAAACAACTGACGTCGTTGTGATACTGCTGATGCTGCTGAACCGTAGGGGACGTTTGCCCATAAATAAGCCCTATCGGAATCAAGCCTGACGATAAACATACAAAAATAAATCATTTTCAGCTTGGGCGCTGTTTCAGATCTAACAAGCACTCTCCCTACCGCACCAGAAAACAAAGCAACACCAACTAGTTCGACGCTATCATTCATTGCAAGAAAGTCCACCTCACAATAAATTGTTGGTATGATGTTGCTCCCTCATCATGCGACTCGCCCAGCACCCCACAGGGCTTCACGCTCGGTGCAAGCAATGCCTGCTTGGTTGGTCAAAACACGACGTGCTCCGTCCCAGGATTATAGGGATGAGAGGGTCTATGGCCATACGACTACGGCCATGCATGGCATACGAGTAGCCCACCTTCCCCCTCCTCGGGTGAACCTCCCCGCAGAACGCCGTGGCCGCCAGGCAGCAATATGCATTGCACTTTGCTGTGTTCCTGCTTGTTGCACAATGAGTCCACAAATAATACAATAAAATAAAACCTCAATTGTGGTGATTTCGTACATACCTACTACGAATCGTATTATTCGTCGGCGGCCGAAAAAAGTGGAACTGAAAAAAACAAGAACAATTTGTCATCTTTAGTTCCGCCAAAATCAAAAGGATAGAGCCGTGCGAGCATGACAACCCGGGCTTCCTGTCAAACCGTCGACAATTTAGTCCAATCAGATGCAATGCGACACCCAACAACAAAAATCTAAAATAAAACCGGCGCGTGTGTACCGCAAAATCACCACAACTTGTGCTTCATGATCTCATGGAGAAAAATGATGTCCGCCGCGGTTTCGTCGCTCAAGCTATTTCGAGTCTTCCTATTCGCAAGCCCGTTCTCGGAAAACAAGCGCTCGGGCGCTGCGCACGACGGCTGAACCGCGAGGTACTTGCGAGCCAACTTGGCCAGGTGGGGGAAGAGCCGCTCTGAATTTTCCCACCACGCCAGAGGGCCGCCGTCGTGCTCCACCTCCTCGAGGGTGACGTCGGATGACTTGTACATGGCCCACTCGTTCATCACCGCCTCCCGCGCCGCAAGATCGACCCGCGGCACCTTCGCCGCTGGCGCGTCGCCGTTTTCTTCCAGCTCCAGCTGCCTTCTGTCCGTAGCTCTTTGGATGAGCCGCGAGAGCGAGAATTCGGACTCGTCGGAAGTTTCTGGCTGCCCATTGGCGCGGGCCACCTCCTCCTCCTGCGCAGCAGCCTCCTCCGCCTTCATCATGACCTCGAGCTCCTTCTCGACTGGCCCGTAGAAAAACCTGACCAATTAAAAAAAAAGATCGGGCATCCGCCAATCATTTCAGGTGGGTATGTGGCATCGTCACGCTGGTTCATGGTGCCTGAGCATACACAACACATTGTCCGATATTTGCAAAGTACAGGACAGACCATCGATTCCTCCCCATCATAGTCCAGGCATTTCATGGTAGAAATCCTCCCGACTCTGTGTATGATTCAGCTTTCATGTTACCGGGTGGGAGTCGCATATTTGCATAATGAGCGTATGCTCCACCGTGGGAGGTGTTTCCAGGATTATATCAGTCTTGCTGTACAGACCCTGTACAACATATTCTTGATGAAAATCAGGATCTAGATGGTGTAGATGGTCTTGCCCGTGATCTGTGCGACGTGTGCATGGTTGCACGCCTGCCCCGACGTAGTTTTTTCGTTCGATGGCAGAAACAGCGTGAAACTACAGGTCTCAACACAACCCTCGGGCCTGCTGGGAGTTCCTGATGACGACGCGTGCTTCATAAAATAGGGGGGGGGGCGTATCCGGCCAAACTATTATTATGACCGACGGGGGTCCTTAACTCAGGAATATCTCAATAAGGCATGCCTTGTCGTTTGTATGCCATTTCTCTTTCACTGCATGAAAATGCAAACATCTACGCAGTGGTCTTCTGTTCATCGCGTTGCACTTCCATCTTTGAGCAATCACGGGGGACTATAGCAAATAGGGCCTACGGTACACAAAAAAAAACCCTAAAATTTTACTTATCTGTACTATTAATAACACTATTTTGTCCTATTTACTATAGGTCCTCCGTGTTAAGACGCATGCCTACATAGAGGCAATCTCTTACCCAAACACAGAAGTTGAGAAAAACTGGGAGTGTAACGAGATCAACAATTAGCATCAATAATACTGTAAAATATGAATTGGCATTCAGACGAAATTGAATGAAGGATTTCCGGAACTCAGAACATATGACGCATGCTATGGTAGGCGTGCACGTTTTTTTTTTTTGTTTTAGGCTCCTCGCTCGAGGAGCTCTATACTAAGAGTGAGTCAAAAACTGATTTTGGAGGAAAATACAAAAATGCTCGTACCACGATGAACAATCCCACGGGCTACGTGTAAAATGAAGCACGCTGCAACACAAGAAATGATATTTCGACGATTTTGGGTTATAACCCTCATAGGACTGGAGTCCCGTTTTGGGGACAAATTGCTTATAGTCAGAGCGGTTTGTCCCCCAAAACGGGACTGCAGTCCTAAAAGGGTCAAGGAGGGAGCCCCGCCATCCAGAAAAACGGAATCTGCCAGAAAAGTACATACTACTCGTACGTCTATTATCGTCGTAGCACGCGTCATCTTTTTATCGAAAATGTGCTATCTCAATGCCATGCCACGGTCGGGAGGGATACCGCTTCTAAAGCGCGCTACGATGGAGGTGGCAGTATTCGGCTGGAGCGGTTTATCTTTCTTTTTTTCCTGAAAGGACGGGGCTACTCATCCCAAAAAGCGGCGGAATTTAGTTCTCGCGTTATAGACTGTTTGCCACTTTGTATACTTCGACCATGGGATCAACGTTGGAGCGATCCCACGGTAGGGGTGCTACGTTTTTGGCTCAATATTGTTTGACCGGTTGAGCTCTTCACGTGAGAAACTACCGTGTACTATTATTATTTTTACTGGTATGTTTGTTTTTGGACTACCGCATTGAAATGTTTTTGTCGGGTTGCGATAGCGAATGCTTCCGAAGTCGTGTTTTGGGTGAACTATTGAGCTCCTCATGGGAGGAGCTCAGAAAGATCTGCTGCGCCCCTACGGTGGGATGACTCATTGTTCATCGGGGAGCATGTTTTCGTTTCCCCCCAAACGCAGTTTTCGGGGGGCGACCTACTAGTAGCTTAAGAGCTCCTCAAGTGATCACCGTAAGAAACAAAAACATTGTGACATGGTGCACGTCCACTGTAAGGTAGCATGCATCTTCGTGGGGTCGATATTGTCTGGTCGATCGAGCCACTCAAGCGAGCAACTACCGATTATTTTATGGCGTTTTTACTGGTGTACCGATATTTGCGTTACGACAATGTACCGCATATTAGAGAAATGCTGGCCGGGTTGCTCGAGAAACAAAATCTGTCATTTGTCGGGGGTGAGATATTGAGCTTTCCTCACATCAGGTGAGCTCAGACAATAAGCCACCGGACCCTACCGAGGCACTGACCTCCTTCCTATCAAGAACAGGTTTTGGTTGGCTTTTACTAACAGTACAGAGTTCGGTATTCCCCTGGGGAGTCTCAACACATTCGGATGCCCCCCCCTGCCATAATAGGCCTAGGGAACGCCGCCACCCCGTCCAAAACATGCCAACACTACCATCGAGGACGCACTCACTCCTCGATAGCATCCGGGGAGGCCCAGGCAGCGTTCTTGGTGCGGGGGTCGAGGACGGTAGCCATCCGAGCCACTTTCAGGGGGTTGTTGGCCTGGACAGGGGCGTGGGCAGGTCGCACCTCGTCCTCCGGGTGAAACATCTTGTACATTTCCGTCTCCATCAGTGCGGCCACCTCCCGGACCTGAGGTTGTGTTTGAGCAAGCCAGAGGTAGGCGCGTGCTACGATAGAGGTATACATTTTTCGCCTGAAACGTTTTCGCAATGACGGCGCTCACTCACTAAAAACGGCCGGAACTTCCTGTTTGTTGCTGCACAATTGTTTTTGATGTAACCATTTTGATTATGGATTATGTTGTTGTTCGTTTTTGTTCGTTTTTTGCGCCTAGACCCGGTCCGAAGTGGTCACCCCCCCCCCTCCATTGGTATATTGTTCATCGGGTGGGCGTTTTTGTTTTCCTCCAAAACTCAGTTTTTTGTTGTGTCATATAGAAGCGCTCCTTAAGTGACCGCCCTCATAAATAAAATGGTGTACATATACCGTAGCAAGCGTCGTCGCGTTAAACGTGCGCGGGTCTAGTCAGTACCCAGCCATGGAGAACTCTGAAAAAAAAACACACGCATGCTCTAGTAGAGAAGCACGGTGGACACGTCACAAACCCAGTGTGAAGAAAGGCAGCGAGCTCTTCGCACAACGTGGTGTTGGTACTGCTCTCAGACAAAAACATCGGAACGCCTCTATCGACGATGATTTTTTCACGTGTGCATGTGGGCAATAGCCAGCACCCATACGACTTCTATAAACCAACAGCCAATACCACGAAAGCACGGTCGACGGGACACCACGAAACATAAGGAATGACAGCGTACCAGGGAAGCACGGCTCACACGTCAAACAAGCCATCATGATAGGCCGGGCACCAGCCAGGCACCCCGAACACGAAAAAAGGCAGTTATTATCTTCGCACATCGTCGAGGGTGGTCTTGCCTCTGACCAGACCGAGCAGCCTCGCTCGGCGACGATTGTATGTGTGCACGCTTTCCCTATGCAGCCATACAGCTTCCTAAAACCGGCAACATATAGCAGGGAAGCATGGTCCACGCCAATACCGACCACGACAAAAGGTAAGGCGTACCTCCTGACACAGGGCGGGGTTGGTACTGGGCTCCTGCACTGCCGAACTGCCTCCGTCAACGACGATCGTATGCATGCATGTATTCAACAACCGACTACGATATGGCTTCCAACAACCGACAAAACGTAACAGGGAAGCACGGCCCACACGACAAACAAAACCTCACAAAGGCAGCGTATCAGGGAAGCAAGGTACCCGTTACAAAACAAAACACGACCGAAGGTAGACGGGGAACCGGGTCCACACGCTGAAAAAAACACGAGGAAAGGCAAAGGAATACCTCCTTGCACAGGGCGGGGTTCGTACTAGCCTCCGACAAAACCGAAAACCCTCCGTCCACGATGATGTCGAGAGTGCTGACAGTCAAGTGCTTCTCCCCCTCCAGTCGCGTCTGGTACTGCCTCCATTGGCTGGCGATGACGAGGATGTCGGCCAGCAGCTGCACGAGCGGGTAAACGATCGGACACATGAGAGTTTAGGATGGCATAATGAAGACATCCGGTCGATAGCGCCAGGATCTCGCATTGCCATATAGATAGTTTTAACGGTTGTCATTCAACTGTGCACCCAATAGAGGATTGTCGACTTTAGCGTGTTTTAAAGGATGTCTGACTTCGCCCAAATCAAAGGGGCCCTCGCGGTTTAGGCGACCGTGTCAGTATGCAAGCTCGTTTCACTCGGAATTGTTTGGTTTTGTTTAAGTGAGAAAATACGGAAGAACGGGGCCACCAGAACTGCCTAGGCGGTATCCTAAGCGAGCAACGAATAAATTGGTCATGCATGCACCACACTACCCAGGCTACTCGATGCGAGATAGTTCTCCTGCGGGAGTGTGGTTTCTTCTCATCTATGCTCGGTCGACTGTCTGGCGAAGTCGAGCGCCTGTGGCATAATTGCTAGGCATGAAACCATGCCAATACACAATTGTTTCAGCGGCATCTCTCAGTAGCCGATACGGATGCAACGACGCACGGGACATTGGAGCAGGGTGCTCCTGCAGCCTTTTCCATGAATTCGCCAGGCACAGGCTCGACCGTCTTTCTCAGAAATTACACTACACAAAACCAAACCAGCCAAAAACACCAGAAAACATGCTTACCATCCACTCGTATCCCGTGAGGGTGGGGAGCTTGTCCTTCTCGCTGTCTCGTGCCCAAACACAGAGCAGCTTCACGGCGGCCCGGTTCTTGAAAAACGCCTGCACCGTCGCGATGGTGGACCACCACCGAGCCGGACAAGACTCGGGCAGCGTGGCCTCATTCAGGCCACTGGACTTCTGCGCTTCGCAAAGCTTGTCCAACGCCGCTTGAGAGTGGTGGACGAGAGCGACGATGGTGTTCACCTTGTCGAGGACCTTTGTACAGGTCACATGGGGCGAAGCAAAACGCAGCATCGAAGTAAGCGGGTAGAGACGCAGACGTGTATATCACGGGACTGCTCATTATTTGTCGTGGCGTTCAACACATAAGGCCGATATTGAGGCAGTAGTCACTGCGGCATATAGAGGAGTGCCACAGTAGTGGTGAGACACCTACGTACATATTTTGGGGATCCTCGCTTAAGGATCTACGTACCTCACACAGCTGCTGACGCCGAAAAACGCGTTTACCTTAAGCCCAGTACATATTCTTAGTCGTCCAATTTGTTTGACGAAGCATATTGTAGGGCGCACATCCGGTCGAAAAAGATCGGGTGGCGCTCAAAGGCGCAACCCTTACAGTAGCACGGCTCAAAAGGGAGAACGAACCTGTCTATTTATCTACCATAGCATCCCACCGCGCAGCAAGGTGCTTTCTTTTAGGCACAACAGACCAAGTATTAACTACATAACCTCGCACCTCCGTGAAGTGCTTGATAAGAATGCCCATCACCAGCTCCAGGACATTCCCGATGCACGGCAGCCATTCCATGCCCGTGTGGTCCAGGACGGCCGTCTTCCGACTGGCTGCTGTGTCGGTCGTCACCGCCGTGACATTCTCCTGGTCAATGCCGTAGTCCACCAGTACCAAGTTCAAAGCCTCGGCGAAGCTTTCATGTTGTGGTGTAAACAGGGCAAAAGGGCCACGATAAACAAAGCATGTTAGCTAAGACCGACGAAAACTCGGTGATGCCAATTCCCGCACCTATGTCGCAACCCTCGCAAATAGTTTACACCGGTGTGGATTCAACAGCGGGACAGTACACGAGAGGTGTGATCGCCGTGTGGACCCGCAGAGTATCCCGGCAGTTGTTTCTCACGAGGTCAACAAGCGCGTAGGGCGAGCGTTCGTTTTCTCGGGTTTCATGGGAAAATAAAGCCAGTTCATAGCGGCTCATACGAGCGTGTAGCGTGTGAGCTTTTTTTATGAAACTGTAAGTGTGTGTATGACCAAGTGTGGCTAAATGTTTATTCCGGCCCCTTTCAATGACCGCGTTCAACGCATAGAGCGTCAATATCAATCCCGACGAGTTCTGCAAATGCAACCAACTATACGTTGCTGACAGTAGGTCAAGGCAGGTGCGACAACGTTGTGGTTCGATAGGCACGGACGGGCCATTTTAGTTTCAACTCAGAAACGTACACTCACGCGTAAAGTTGTTTTTTTTTGCAATACAAGCCGCCTCGGTGGTCCAGCAGTTCGCCACGAAGACCGCTAAGGTTGAGGTCGGGGGTTCGAGTCTCTTTACGGATTATTTTTTCTCAAATGACACCACCCGTCGAGAGCGCCTATTATAGCGTGGGTAGGCACAATTTGACGATAGTCGATGAGGAACACAATGCTGGAAACTTCTCGCAATAAAAAATGTAACGCACGCACCGTAGCCGCGAGAGAGGAGACACGCCTACTTAGCTACCCCGGATTTGAGTTACGAATAAAGAGGGAGAGATGAAAGGAGGGCGAAGAGAGTAAATGGGATATGAATAGAAATGGGTTCTGCCGAGCGATACCCAAATCTAAGCAGAAGGTGTTTGTCGACAGCAACGTAAGGGCCGCGTCCCCAAGACACGATGTAGGTCCTGTTGTCAGACCCACCCTCCTCTACTGTTGAGGGGGCGGAGAAGCTCTGCTATATATATCGTACAGCAGTAGCAGTGGGACCATCTTCCACGGGCACAGTAGATTTGTTGGGCGTGTCAGGTGCAGCTTTTAGATCTTCACATGAAGCTGAAATACGAGTTCGGGAATCAGGAAATACACAGCGAAAAAAGTACGTGTCAAGAGGGTTCCACGGTTGGAAAGACAATACAGGCGTACAGCGACACTGGGGTAGGCCTTGTGTGTTCTACTACTGCTGCTGTTGCCCTGCTGCTGTGCTGCTGTTGTGCTACTGCTGTTGTTGCAGCCGCCTCCACAGACTCTGCTGCTGCTGCTGCTGCTGCTGCTGGCGATATGGCATTTTACATAATCCAAACGCGACAAGAACCATATACACCACAGGAAAAACACGTACATTCTCGCTTGTGTTGGTTCAGCATAACCCGTGTTCACTTACCATGATGCATCGCAGATATGACTACCGCAAGTATAGAGGTCCCACCTCATTGCCTCACTAAGACCAATCACTAGTCTATCACAGGAGACGACACCCGTCAACATTGTACCAGGTATGGAGTAAGCCGTACTTGCGCGACCGCCTCGGTACACACGTACCACGAAACCTACCGAAAGTAAGAAGGGCGCAGCCGTGTCTGGGAGGGAATCGGCATAGACTTGGAGAGACTCGGTATGGTCTGGGAATACATCCAAACACTCGTCTCGATAAACACTATTAATACCTGGTAAATAATGTTAATATTGTCTTACGTATATTTTCCGCAACAAACATACATACTTGGTAGCTGTTTTGGCGTAGTCCAACGCCAGCGTATGCATCTTTTGAGCCATCGTGCCGTTTGTTCACAGGCCATATATCTACGACAAACATCGGCCCCAATATCGAATTAATACCGCACGTGCGCGCTGTATCTCGCAGTAGGAGTGCGCGTGTTCGTCAAGTGTTTGCATTCTCCAAATCTTGTCGTCTTAGGACAGATGCTATTCCCGATCTGCTGTGTCACACTGTTGGCAAGACGGAAGATAGCTAATATGTATGCCAGAGAGTGCAATGTTGATGTTGTATGTTCTGCGTCCATCATTGGGTCTCTTCATCTTGCGCACATCAGGCGCGCAACGCTCGCCCAGAAAAAAACTACATACGTGCTTCTGCAAAGCTTAGAGTATGCTGCTGGGTTTGTATCAGTAGCTTGGGAGCATACCAACATGACAACAGTACAGTAATTGGCGTTCGCCTCAAACCACCAGCAGCGCCTACCTTCGTGCCATCAAATCCGTTGCCTAATCAATGTCTGATCGGCGGTGCTTAGCACAGTACCACAGGCTGCTGCAGTTTTCGCCAGAACCAGTGCGCTATATGTGGAGGTCAATACTTGATTGAGGTACTGGCGTATACAGAGCGGGTACAGTAAGGTGATGGAACTGTGGGTACTGGCAGAGTCTTACTATTGTGGGGGAGCATAGTAAATAGGACCTAAGGTACACACCAAAACCTATATATTTCCCTATTTTTACTAACAAAATTTGGTCCTATTTACTTTGGTCCCTCGGAATAGTATTACTACTCGGAGTTTGATACTGCGAGTATTGGGCCCCACGTAGCGTTTCCAAGGCTTCATACTGCGAGTACTGGGGTACATATAATATAGCGTCTTATAATTTTGGTACAGACAGTATTGGGTTATACCCGGTACTCAGTAGTGAAAATATTTGATACTACGGTACGCGTACTGGGCAATCTGGGCAATATGTAGTACTCTTGAGATTCGATACTAAGAGTACTGGACTATATTAAGTGTCCAAAGTCCCTTGACACTGCGATATCTACGCTGTACAAAGCATCCACAGGTGTTGAGACTGCGAGTACGCACTCGGCCGATATACATCGCAGCATCATAGTAGAGTGCGGCGGCGTTATACGTAGTTTGTTGTAAACCATTGCACCAGTGAGCTACTCCTGTACTGGTACACACACTAATCGGGCAATCTTATCACGAGACTACAGCAGTAGAATATATGTTTCGAAGTGCCAGATGGAAGGTATCGAGCTGCTACTGTCGCTACAACACGTGGAGGTCAATACTGAAGGTACTCGTGCATTCATATTTACTAAAAGTGCAGATATTGCGGATCCTGGCATGAGCTTACGCAGCGTATACGAGGTTTGGTACGGCGAGTACAGGGCTATACACAGTAGTTACGAGATTTGATACTACTATTAATAGTACTGGGCAATATTCAGTATTCTAAGGGTTCGACACTGCGAGTTCGGGGCTCTTCTGGGTGCTCACAGGCACTCGACATTGATACTACGAGAACTGGACTCTACGGAGCATTCACAAGCAATTGACACTGCGAGTACGTACTGGGACCATACGTACTGCAAAATCGTCGCAAAGCGGCGGCATTAAAGTTCGTTGCACCAATCAGCAACTTCCGTACCAGGTGAACACTATTCGGCTAATCAGCCTACGGGATCCAAAGAGAATATCTGCCTGATATAGGTGTTGGGCTGCTGCTGTCGTACCAACCGCTATCACATGTACACGACAGTAGCTCGTACAGCAGCAGTAAACCTGTACTACAGCAGTAGGTTATACTTCAGGTTTACACATACTTCGTACGCGAGTACGTCTGCCTGATCTAGCTCCAATGCTGCAGCTACAACACGTTATTACTGGTACGGAGCTGACTGCTTTGACCGTATACTCGTACCTACTGCTGCTGTACATACCTGGCCAAGCAGGTGGTATCTACCGTACTGCTGTAACGTACGTACCAGGTACGAGTGTACGTGAGCAATATATCACCAACTCTGCCATCTCACCTTCCGACATTTTGGGGTCCTGCTAGCTCAAGCACAGATAGGCATGCACTCTTGAGCACCCAAGCCTTGTCGACCCAGTGCCCGGTTACGCTCATCATGGGCACTCCGCTGCCCGACGCCCAGCACTCGCAGGACAAGCTCACCAGCTCGTCAGCCACCATGCCCTTCAATTCCCCCTTCGCCTCCATCACGGTGTGGGTCAGAAAGTTTTCCATGGTCTTCCGGCACGGTATTCTCATGTTGGGCTTGTTGGTGAACCCACGCATCATCGCCCTGTACTGCTCCTCCTCCACCACGTCAAGGCTTTCGTATGACCCGACGATAAAGCCCAGGATCAGCCGCGCGTGCATCCGTCCAGTAGCAGTGTCGTCCTTCTTCTTCATGACGTTCGTCATGCCGCCTGCACGACGCGGGGATTTCCCAAGTCCTCGTACGCCAGCTGGAGACTTTGCGACTGGAGACTTTGGGACTGCTGGTACCGCCGACGACGGGTCCTGCCCTTTAAGCTCCATGTACGGAGGGTGTTCCCTGTGGCGGGCGTGCATGTGCTGCGTCAAGTTGCTCGTAGATTGGGCCATCACGACGGGTTTCAGGCACCCATCTATCTTGCACTTTGCCTGCTTTCTGTTGGACAGCCCGGCGCCCTGAAGGAAAAATTGCCACACGCTCGACTTTTTGTTCTTCGTCGGGGTCTGCCACCTGAGATTGTCGGTGCCTGCGAATTGCTCAGCTGCCGCTTTCTCGACAGCCATTGCGTCGGTGTCCGGGTCGAAGTTATCCTCCTCCTCCCCCCCAACAGACGCAGGTGCAGCAACAGGACCAACAGCTCGACGAGCAGCAGCAGCAGCAGCACCAGCAGCACCTGCATACCCAGCACGAGCACCAGCAGCATCGCCAACATAACCAGCATTTGCACCAGCTAGATCGGCAGCACTACCAGTAGCAGCATCAGCACTAGCAGCAGCAGAAGCAGCAGCCTGCATTGCCTGGCACAGGTATGAAGAACTACGAGGGCTCGACCCTCCTGGGCCGCGTGGTCCGGCCCCATTCATGCCGCGACGTACTGCCTCTCAAGGACACGCTGCTGGAGAGTCTCTCCTTGGGTTTGGTAAAGATGCGTAGGCATGCATGCAGCTACGAACCGAAACATGTAACCGAATTATATAAATAAATGAAAAACTGTCACTTTACCGACTACGTAATAACCGACAAGATTGCACTGTGGTACCATTATATCTCTCTCTGCTTCTTTCTTTGATACTCTGTATTGGTCTGGGTCGAACTACCAAGTCAGGTGCGCAGCCATGCTGGTCCCGGGATGCCGCGGAGTTCAAGAGTGCCTTCTGGGCGAAGACATCATCAACCATTCGAATGCGTTTTTATTGTTGGTGACGGTTTCAAGAGGCCCCCTTTGGACAAAACTATACGTACGTACAGTAGTAACACTGCTGTGCCAAACACGCCATTCCTCCAGTTCCAGTGGTCCCACATACGTAGTAACACTGCTGTGCCAAACACGCCATTCCTCCAGTTCCAGTGGTCCCACATACTCCCTGTGAGAAATTTTAGACGTAGTAAGTCGTGGGCAGCATGTTTGGTTTGTGTCAGGAGCTGGGCAAACCCTAACCCTATATTCCGAGGCGCCTTGACCGGTCTTGATCCACAAATCGTACCAGATTAAGTACCAAACCTTGACCAAACCTATTATTATTTCTTGCTGGTTTCTCGGGTTTTTGGGTGTTTTATAAAAATCAAATCACGAGAAGTCACCGACACAACCCCAACCCTAACCCCAACCCCAGTCCGGGCTAAGACTCGACCCGAGCGCGGCTTCGCCGCGCGTTGTGGACGATCTGAAAAGTTGTGCGGACCACCGCAAAAAACGTAATATATTTGGTATTTTATCTGGTACGATTTGTGTGTCAAGAGGACTGGCAAAGGCTCGTACGTACGCGTACTGCTTATTACTGAAAAACAACTCCCCGTACTGCCTCTGATACCCAAAAAGTCAAATATGCAAATGGCAGTTTCTCTGGGTGCTGATTGATGCCGTTTTAAATCAGATTTCAGACGAGGTCTCTGAACACCAGTGCTACGGGTAGCTATATAATAGAAGGCGAACCTATCTGGGGGCAACTACAGTAGTTCGACCACCCGTAGTCTCCTACATGCGGCTACAGCAGAGTGTAAATATCAAACAGGAGCTCCGAAACGATAAACATGTTGCGCCTGAGCACTTTCGTTTCGTGGTGCAAACACAGCAATCATTATAAGGCCTGCCCCCCCTTGCAGATCCAAGCGCCCCAACACCTGAGACTACTCGTATAGCGAACAAGTTACACGTTGGTCGGGAGCAGGTATGAGCAATAAAACTGGAGCCATGCCGTGTTTACTAAGGAGTACAGATACTTCGTATAATGTTATTGTACCAGAAATAATAGCATTGCTGCTGCTGTAGAAACACGCTGTAAAAAAAGACTAAAAAACCGTACTTCGTATCTTCCAAAAGACCAGAAAATACTCAAAGTAAAGTACGAGTAGCATTTTTTTTGTTGTGACCGAAGGGGTCGCTTAACCCATTCAGAACTGAATAACTCATCTCATAGTAATTCCAAGTTGTTTGTCCCCAAAAACACGGAACCAGTTCTTAAGATATTTTCATTTTTTTATTTCGACATTTCCACAACGTACTCACAGCTGATGACGTGTCTTACCAATTTTAATATTTTATATAAAACAATAATGCTTCGCCTCAACAGGCTGCCGCCCACACCTGCGGCTTCGCGCATGCCCGTGTTGGCGAATATACAGGTAGGTGTAATAAGAGGTAAGCCGAGGCCGAACAAAAGCACAACTGAACTCCCAAGGGGTGTTTTTCAACAGCAAATCAAGCACGTTCGTTCGTATCCTCCTTGTTCAATGCGCTTCGATTCGGTAGTCATCGACGACGTCGTCATTTGGATCTTTGGAGTTAATTGGGACATTATATACCCAGCGGAATACCGCCCCCCGTCCCCGTGCGCCACCCGACCCCCCGCGACACCGTGCCCGCGCCACGTCCACCCGACGCATCAGCCCTCGGTGACCCCGCCGTAAGAACGGGCACCAACGTCAAACTCGGCGGGCGGGAGGCCGGGGGATGGCCCCGTCCCAGGGGTCGGTCGCTCTACTGGTCCCCGGGAAGGCGGGAAGTCGTACCTACCCGAGCTTCCAGTACGATATATAAATGTTGTGGAAACGTGGACAAAAATGTTGCGTAGCGCGGATCAGCGAGTAGTTGACCCTGCTAAACCCCGATTCCACCACACTCTCCCACACTGTGACGGGGGACCATAGTAAATAGGACCAAAAACCTTGTTCGGAAAAATAGGGAAATGTATAGGTTTTTGTGTATACCGTAGGTCCTCTTTACTGTGGTCCCCCGTAATAGACACCTGACATACGCCTCCGAATATGTCAGGAACACCAATGAGATTATATTGATACTGCAAATGTCCCTCCTGTTTCTCGGTGTTAGAGTCAGTATATATATGCAACCCATGTTGCTCTCGTCGTTGCTGTCTGAGTTGCAGTGATATATTTTGCAGTTTCTTAGACACAGACCTGCACATAGTTTCGTTTTTTTCTTGTGAAATGATGGCGAGGATTCGAGCCAGCGACCTCTCCGGCTGAAATAACTATATCCTGCCGTCGACGCCAATATGGTAGAAACGTGGACACAAATTGACCTTTCTAAACCCCAATTCCACCACAGATACTTTTGCGGCATGAAATGTAAGCTGGGAGCATCTGTGAAAAATTGATATGTACAAGTACGTCAGCTATGCCTACGACCTGTTGAGCGCTTGACGCTCAACGTTGTAAGCCGTGTTATATTTACAGGTCAGACGCGCTCATCGTCGGAGTTACACACAGCCCGTAACGGCTAAGGGTCGATCTTAACGAGGAGTGAATTTCGGGTTTTTCCAGAAATTTCTGGTTTTTTCTGGTTTTTTCTGGTTTCACCAGAAAAACTTCATCCCCGAAAAAACAGGCCTCCAAGTTTTTCTGGTAATCCCGTAAATTTCTGGTTTTTATTGGTACGATCGGGCAGCCCCACCGTGCCAGCCGTGCCACCCCTCACGAACACACAGGGCTGGTCAGGGTTGTCCCCGAGGTCCTCCACAGGCCATAGCCGAGCGCAGAAGGCGCAAAAGCTTTTTGAGCTCTCACAATCGAGTTGACACAGTGACCGCACCGAGGTGCCCGACCGACCGAGCTCGCGGAGGGCTGTAGCTCAAGCCTTTGTAGCGTTGGGCGTCGTAGCGCGACGAGTTGGTGGTGGATTCCACTCGCCGAGGCACCGACACCTGCCTACGAGCCAGGCCGACCGTTGTGGGACCACCACACGGATGGTTACCGAGAGCGCTGCTGCTGTAGTGACGGTTTTGTGCCTGGTGGACGATTATTAGCGAGGCAACTGAAGCTCGTACTTGTCAAGAACCCATTTTAGAAAATACCGAAATTTCCGAGAAAACCAGAAAAATACTTTTCTCGTTAAGATCGACCCTAAGGAGAAGAGCTGACATTGGGCCCGAATGACATAATGACTCCAACACGCCATGCGTTGATTCACCAATGTATGGAGGAGTCTGGCGAGGATCCGGTATTTCCTACACATCTCGCATGTACTTGCGACGAGTTGATCATGATGTGTTTATTCGAACATGGCGGAGGGTTGTAACCATAGAGCGCTCGTGGTGGTGTCACTATAGAGGGGATCTCGGTAGCTACAGCAACCGTTCGAATGGCTGCGCAAGCCTCTGTGCATCGTACATATATGGTTATTCTTTCCTTTTGGTCCGCCCTACTTGCCTACGATAGCAGCTACTGTGTGTAGCAGCAATTAATGATTGCGAGGGTACAGCAGCAACTAACTGTGCACAACAGCCATACCCGTGTCAAGATACGTAACGGTGTCAGATATGTATGTTGGTTATATAGCATAGCCCACTGGCCTATGTGATAAGACTGGGTGAGACACAGAGTATCCCCTTGCAGGTTTGTCTATTAAGCATCCTTGGTGTTACTCACTTTCCGTAGAGTCAAGCGTAGAAGAGAAGCAGCTTTTATTAATCCCCGAGCCAGATGACATCTGTCTCGGTGGGCTTCAAGCATGGCCCACAGATATTATAAATACCCCGAATACCGAATACGAATGCCATCCAAGTTATACGAAAACGGACCAATTACCTATGCAGAGGTAATTACCGGCCTTCCTAGCCCATACCATTACACCTACTCAGTCACGCGAATAAGTGGTTCAGTGAGGTACTGCTATATTATCCCCAAGGGTGGGTCGGGAGCTCTAGTCTCGCCGATTTCATGTGTTTTTTTTTCGAGCGCACGCGCTGGAGACATTGTGAAATGGTTATGAGAGTGTGCTCCTGGACACTATTAATAGTAGTCCGTGAAGGCGTCTTTACCGGTCTTATCTCACGGGTCGAACCGGATAAAGTCTGCTATGCAAAGGCTACTATGGCGAGGGGAGTGCCCTGGAGATCAATACAACAAGGTGAGATCCAACGAACCCCAAATTATACATGTTGTTGGTTATATAGTCACGTGACTGAGTAGGCCAGTGGACCATGCTAGATAACCACCGAATATCGTACACGACACATATTACTGTAGTACGAACTATAAAGCCGTTACTCGGATTCCGTGGGCAGTGTGTAGAGTGCTGCCAACTATTGGCAATACGTCTGATTTTCTCATCCTTCGCCGCAACGCTCTGCTTCATAACGGTTTGGGCCGTTTTATCCTTGACTGACGCCAAAATACTAGGTTTTAGTGTGGAACACTCGAATCCACACCCTTCACTGATGCCCATTTTCCCTCGACTGAATGGCTCCTGACATCCTCAACGATACCCTAATCTGTACCGGCACACAGGGTATTGTACCGAGGGAATACCCTTACCCGGGGTATTGTGCCCAAGGTGTTACATAACTTAAAGAAGTTCCGGGTACGGGTATGATGCCTTGCGAAGGGGGTTTCATCTATTTAAAATTCAAAATCGACATGTTATACTATGTTTGACGCATGCTACGATAGAGTTTCACAATATATTTTCTTAGCGTGGTCACTCAGCAAGTATATTGTTTGAGCTCTATACCCCACTAGACTAAGAACCTGAGTTTGGAGGGAACCAAAAGCGCTATGTACCCGATGAGCAATCCCAATGGCCTAATAATAACGAGACAACGAAAATTGTTTTGGCAACACGAATATGGAGATTTCCGACGATTTTGGGTTAAGGGGCCCTTGATAGATCATACCGAAAACGTTTCGGCCAAAAAAAGGTATACCGTATTATACCTCTATCCTAGCACGCGTCGTTTGTGTACATGTCCAAAGCATAGCCTGGCGCCAAGGACGGCCACCAAGATGGTAAGATTCGCGAGAAAACACCAATTGGACACAATTCGCAGAGACAAGCAAGGCAGAGCTGTATCAACAGACAATCAAGGCAGAGCTGTATCAACGCAGGTGTAACCCTTTTCGAGGCAGACTTGCCCCTTTTTCGGCTGACGACGCTGGCATTTTTCGTTACCTGATTAACTTTTTATGCTGCTTTGTACCGGCTTTCGCTTTCCATCTTAAGCTGGATACTGCTGTTGTGCGAGAGACCAATACTCGCTGGTGGCTCTTATGTGCACGCCTGCGTCCCAGAAACAGCCCTGGCTAATAGAAACAGGTGGGGTGGGACAGCCAAATAGACACCCAAAGGACCAGGAAGACACAAGTTGGATTGCTGGCCGGGCCAATGGTATGGACACAACCCCAAGAACGTCAATATATTTCGAAGACCATGTTGACTAGTACATTTTTTAGGCCCGCTGTACACAACAACAGCCCGCTGTCACACCCCGCAACAGCAGAGACAGCAACATGCAAGGGTGGTTCGGATCAGCTGCCGATAGGCTGACCGCTTAATTTGAGAAGCTCGGAAAGCTCATTCGTCGAATCCACTGGAAATGCCGACATTTCAAGAATGTGCGACGAGGAAAGTCAGGGGTCTTCATTTCTCAGCGCCGGAGACAAGCGTCTGACGACCAAGTGATGCTGATCGACACGGTAACTACATATATCCCTGGAGCACAGCGGTTGCGGCTGTTGGCATTCTCTTAGAAGCTAAGACACAGCGAGAGATAGAGGGGGGCCATCCCCTCTGTCCCAATCTAAACTTCCACGAAACGCCCAGAAAGTAAATCGACATATTCGCACGGGAAACGTATCTAAGCGCACATACAGGGGCTAGCCGTAGGCTGCACATCAAGCTTGCCACTTCATATTGCCAGCCGAAAATAATGCCTGCCTAACCCGTGGCCATGAATACCACCACCGGCTGCCATTCCTTAGACTGTGATTATGTCTCGCATTGTTTACATAAAGAGGTATGGGGGTTCGTATAGGCCTGTCCCTAGATGAGCACAACCATCGGCGCCTGAGCATGCTGCCGGCTGGTAGAAATGTCTCGAAGTAGGTTGTCCGCATGACATTGCGAGCATCTACAGACCGCAACGGGGCACTATACCGGCGATATATATGCCACATATGATCGGGATTTCACTACGAACCTATCGAAATTCTCGCGATACTACCGACAGTCCCATGTCACTCCTGTGCCGGCAGTCGAAAACGCCACACCCGTACACGAGGCAAAATACAATCAACAGCAGCATATGCATCTACTTGTACCACTCCCGGGCCCTCAGCTTGTCCCTAACCTCGCTGGAAATGGGTCGCTCCTCGGGTTTCCCAGCCCAGCACGCACACACTATGCTTGCGATGTCTCCAGGGGCTTCGGCGGGCAGCTCAGGACGACCCCCTTTGAACACAGCGCGTTGATAAATATCGATAGGAATTGCTTTCTCCCAGGGGACCTTGATGGAAAGGACCTCCCAAGCCACGATTCCGAAGCTGTATACGTCGCTCGTGTAGGAAGCGCCCTCGGAGTCGAGCACCTTTTCACGCCAAGGAGTGTTCGGGGTGGGGTTGATAGTTGCGGCCGAATGAAGAAAACCGCGGTGGGTAATATCCTGTACTGCTTACTCGTTGCGGGGTGCACTACATGACACCGTCGAGGGGGGCCTTGGGTGGATATTTGGTAATTTCGGACTTGTTTACACGTCTGCCTCCACTACGGGCAACCACGATCGTTCTATTATAATGTGTATCGACGTTTTGCCAGCGGATGAAAATGTATCCCTGGTAACTAGAGTAGTGAATGCCGGGAGCGTCCGCGTTCGATATACACCATCCAGCAGACTGTCTCGCCATGACCTACACAACCTTTACGAATATGGATAATGACAGTCCTGCTACACATACTCGTACGGGGCTGAACAGGTCAGCGCTACATGCGCGAGCTTTATCGTTGGGTGCATCAGCATCAAGACATCAAATCGACACAAACCAAGGCCCCGATGTGTTGGAGAAGCGGACACCTACAGCGGTCGTATACGCAAACCGCTACACCTGCAACATTTACAGCGGTTTCAGTAAGACCTTCTCGCTACCCAATATGCTTGTATCAAGCTCGAACTCATACGGTTTCCGCAGTAATGTGCATTGCCGAGTACCTCGGGAGCAGCCCATGAAAATCTTCACATAATCATGATGCCTCCTTCGCTGGTTGTGTATGTGGCGAGTCCCGTGCAGTCACTGTGCTGTGGCCATCGCGAGGTCTCGAAATCCCCAATCTGCAGAGCGTATAAGCGAGCGAACGTCGCAATGTATCGCGCACAAATGTGTTGAATATAAAGGAAGGACAGCCGCTTGCAAAGCGAGGCTCACGCAAACCCTATTGCTATAATATTTGTTACAACCGTAGACGGGGTCATTTCTTGGGGTTTGCTCTTTCAGCTCAGCTCAAAGCCACTCGCGCGAATAGCTCTGATTTTTTCTAAGTGTGAGTTTTTGATCAGTTTAGCGCGTTTCACCTGCCATAGGAATGATATTTACGTTGAACCAGTAAATTATACCTTGGATGCGACTTAACGCGAGGCACAACTGTCACACGCGCCAATAACAAAATGGTACGGTGCACTATTTTTGTTTTTCGTGAAAGCCGTCGGACGTTTCCATGGAAGATTCCACGACTTTCGTCGAAGCTTCCATCACTTAAACGAAAGCTTCCATGGAAATGTGAAAACTTCTATGGAAGCCGTGAAAGCTTCAGTGGAAGTGGTGCAAGTTTCCATGGCTTCCATCGAAAATTTCAGTTTCCATCGCCGTTGAAACGCCCGTGAATTGTTCTGCTTCTGAAGAGGGCCTTAGACCACTAGAGAGGGCTACTGCGGTTCCGCGCTGTGCGGTTCACGGTTTTTGTTATCCCATTTGTTCTTGGTCCATGTTTTGGTATCCGGAATGGGCCTACTCCGGGTGGGATGGTGTACCAAGTGGGATCAGGGGGTTACTTCATGGAAGCCCCCCTCGCTTCCATGGAAGCTTCCATCATTTTCATGGAAGCTTTCATGGAAGCGGCGGAAAGCTTCCGTGGGATTGATGAAAGTCCATGAAAACTTGGGGATTTCTGAGGGAAAAACAATAGTGCAGTGTTCGAACCTCGGTGTAGTGAAAACTCGGGCACACGCCCTTACAGCAGGACACAAGTTAGAGGTCCCCTATCGTCGCGTACGAACAAAAAACGGGTGTCAGTCACGTCAGTTTCTGCACTCTCCCCGACGTGGTGAAAATCAGTTTTGAATTTCGTCTGAGGGTGCTTGTGCGTGTTATAATTGCGTGTTACAACTACATACAATCGTATTATCCCACGAATTAGAAATAGCCCTATACTACAGCAGGGCACCCGATAAGAAACTGGGTGATAAGAAAGCCAACCTGAGATTTTCGAGGAAAATCATAAATTCGGCAGTCGTTATCTTGAAATTAGTGTAGAAAGCACCCTCTCCCAAATAAGAAATCTAGCCTGGATACTGTTTTCCTGTTAATTATTAGGCACCCTGTACTGTACTACAATACGGGAGAAAGCTGAGGTTAGCCTTTTGGGGCGTGCTAGAAAATATTTTTTGGATTGACAGATAGATGACATGCGCTGCTCAGCGACGAGCGGCACACTAGAAGACGCGTGCTACGAAAGCGAGGTGGCACATTTTGGTTAAAACGGTATCTGCACAATCTACCTCCTTCACTCAAACTCGACGGACTGTCATTCTTGTGTCGAACTCGGTTTTTTGTGATGCACTTGGGCCATGGGGTTGCGCATCGGGTAGCACTTTTCGTTTACTCCAAAATCAGACCGGGCTCGGCTTGTACCCTGGACCTGTCCATCGAGCACTTATGCACAGTCGCAACTCCTGTTTCACAGCCGTCGTGATACTTACATCATTGCTCCGCGTTACACCTGTCTTATCTTGTAAATGTAACCGTCGTGTAGGGAGGGACGGGTGCAGACGACGGCTTTCTTGGAGCAACAGTGGGGTTCGACGGGTCTTCCATCATAGCAGGTTACACCATGGAAAACGCGGATAGCACGAGCACCGATTCCAGCGAATGGATGGCTGTTAAACTGGACGCCGATGGCAACCTCCAGTGACAGTGGCAGGTGAATTAAATGACGGGAGAAACAGCAACCTTAGGGGTAGCATGCATTCACCAACGGCGTCCCCTCGTTATAGCGTGACTCTGTCGCAACCAACACCCTCACCAGATGCATGCTACCACGGTGGGGGTGCGCCGTGTTTTTATTTCCGAGGGGTGATCACTTAAGGAGCTCCATAAAAATTTCTCCCAAACTGATTTTGGAGGGAAAGAAATATGCTTCCCGATGCACGTTCCCATGGTCTCAATCAATCAAGCATGCAAATGAAACATAAAACAACACGAGAGTTGTACGTAGTCCGACGGATTCGAGTTAAGGAGTCGGACCATTCTTGAGAAAGTTTCCGCCATAACGCGCCGCCTCTGTCGTAGCACGCGGCGAAGTGGAACCATATTATGGGTAATCAACCATCTACCCTCTCCTGTCCCTGTAAACCGGATTCGAGGCCTTCGAAACAAGAATTATTTCTCGTATGATCTCACTCCCCGGCTAACAACGTACATTCAGCAAAGTGTCTACATGGCCGGCCACTCATCAACACCCTTTGTTCGCTGTAACCCGGGTTAGATGGCGCTACGAAACGGGCGTTTCGTCTGACTCTACACCTGCTGCTACGACACTTGGGCCAATTTTACATGCCTGTCGCTTGGTGCATCGTTAGGGTGGAGTCGCTGGGTTCACGCCGACAGACGCAGAAGCGATGGGAGAGGACGGGTCCGTGATCATGGCAGGGAATACCGGACACACGCCCACATACGCGGCGGCCGCGAAGTTCGATGAAAACGGGACGCTGCTGTGGGAATGGCAGGTACTTATAGTGGTTACGGCTGGGATGGGCATAGCAGTGTTGCTGGCGAACTGCGACGAGCCATGTCGCACGACCTGGAGAATAGATATAGGGAATCTATGACAAGACGACGGCACTTCGCCGTGGGGCCGGTCAAATCCCTAAATAGGCGCTTCCCGTACAAATACACGAAAGTGCAAAACTAACATCGTTGTTTTATTTAAGTTCTATAGCTGCATACACATGTTTTTGGTTGAAGTGCGAGCTTTGATGGCTTCCGATTTTCCGATAAAGAAAAACGTTTCTCGGGCGTTAATGGTTGAAGTATCGCCCATACCACAGTTTTAGAAAATCTTGCACGTACGGAGAAATGTTTTATTTTGTGACGGACACCGGACTGGACCGATGCCCTTTTCATCACGAACAGTTGCTCATACCCAAAAACAAACATTTTTCATACGTCTGCTTCCTTCCGCCGGATTGACAAATCGGGGTGTCTCAGGCTGCTGATACGCGGTTAACCCACACTTTGTTGACAATGGAGAACGTTATTAGGCGAGCCTGCCTCGGTCTTATGCGCGGCATAGTTTGCAGCGTCTGACAAAAACACGAAGTGCAGCACGTACAGAATAGGAGCTCCGGAACCCTAAGACTTTGCTTCTGCTGACCACGCTTGTTTCCTGCTGCATAAACAGCAATGGGAGCCCTCCCTTACAGATCCAAGGGCCATAACGCCCTCTAGAAGCCTTAATGGGCAGGGGTTACGGGGCTTGGTTACGCCTTTTCGGTCGCGAAGCATGCAATGTCATAGTCTTACTGTACCACCACTTGTATTGCGGGTCAAAAACTAACCGAAATCTGTAAGTTGTCCAAAGACACGCGTACTTTTGCTTTTCTTGGCCGTGGGGGGGGGGCTTGACAACCAGTTCTAGCCGCAACCGAGAGTCACCGAAGACTACCGCCGCCAACCAGGGAAGTGCTAGAGTCTTCTCCCTTCATGATTGAAGGGCTAGACATTGTTGAGGCTGATTTGAATCGTGGAGGGGTGGGCTGTTGGTCACGAAACCGTCCCTCCAGCTATCTCCTAAAGTTCGCAAGGAAATAGGTTGTTTCGGAGCTGGAATGTGGAGGGTGGCGGAGGGAGTAATATTGGCCCACCCAATCTCAGTTGTGGTCGCCGTTTGACTCCAGAAACGAATATCACACTGCACAGCAACTAACCCTGAACGCTGCCGTACGGCTGCCTCGTTTTGGTGCAGGACACATATATACTAGGTTCTAAGGTTTACGACGCCGCTTTGGCAAGGGATGGCTCAGTGATACTGGCCGGGGCAACAACACTCGGTGCTCTTGACGAGTTCAACGGCGTGGACTCCTTTGCCGCATCGAAACTGGACCCTGACGGTGGTTTCGTTTGGGAGTGGGAGGTAACCCGGGATATTTGGTTTGAGCACCTGCCGCCAACGTTTGCATCAGGGGGTCGTGTCCCGCTCATTCCCTGCGCCCGAACTTTATGTTTATAGAGGGTTTGATTCTGCTCAGTCGACTGGAGCGACGGCTGTGACCCAGAGCAAGGGCAACGCTTCGTGGTCCTTCCAACGCTTGCCACTTATTGGGTATTAACACGAAGCTATCAAAACTTCGTCTTAGACATGCAATGCATTTTGAGGGGAAAGTAGTGCAGAGAGCGGGGTAGGCTGGAGGATGTTGTCCCTTGGACGTACTGCACCCAATGAAGCACATATAATAACGACGTTCAAGATTTCATATTCACAAGTACGGTTTAGACCGCAGCTGACTGTGCAGCTGTTAACTGTAGGGCAGGTAGACGTTACCAGCGGGATAAATGCGGCATTGAGTCCACCGAAGACGAAGTTAAAAGTGATTCCACGGTGGGTTGACATCTTACAAGGCCTTGGTCGACGAGTAAGATAGGGTCCTCGTGGGGCCGCTCCACGTATGAACTGTCCCAGGCCCCACTTGCGCTCGCGTGGCCTTGAAGCTACGGCAACCTGCATCTGCCCTGAGTATGTATGTGTTCGGCCCACGATGCAGTGATACGTAAGGACGTCCAAGACTAGCCAGACATTTCGAAGCTGCCAGGGGCGCTAATCTGGCTTGGTCGGTGTTATCTCGGTTGCCCCATCAATGAGCATATATTCGTCCATTCACTTTTACATTGCACGGTCGAATTGCCGCATCAATGCGGCTCTTCCTAACTCACCAACAGTCCCCTCGACGGTTCGACCGGCGGCCTCTTTATCACTTAGTGACAGTGGATAACGCTGTTCGGTGTCCTTTCGGTGGCTGGTACGTTGTTTGTGCACTCTGCGAGCAGGATGGCACCAGCGAAACAGAATTTATGCAGACTGCAGTTGTCGGAGACGACGACTCGGTGATCCTGGCCGGAAATACGCGCGGCAACTGGAGCGGACTTAGGTCTGATGATTTTGGAGCCGATTTTGCCGTCGTTAAGCTCGACGCCGACGGGAATGAGCTGTGGAGGTGGCAGGTATTCGGCAACCCAGACTATGATTGACCTCGTCCGACAGATTGAACCGATTGAACGCAGATAATATGCGAAACAGAAGTGGGGTAAGGTCACGACCTATACGATGTAGTGACCGGTTTCAAGGTAAGAGGGCGTCGTTTACGCCTGTTGTTGTTTTCAGTCCCGTTACAGCCGCTCCGCCGAGTGACTGCACTACGTTTGTTTCCGTTCACACATTTTTTGCTTTTGTGTTTTTGTGCATTTGCGATATGCACTGCCATGCACATGATTCGGTGCTTCTTCGACCACGAAATAGTTTCGAAGTCCGATTCAGAGTGAGTTACAGAGGCCCCTCGGTCTACTGGTGTAAAAGCGCGTTAATGAAACGAGAGGTACCAAATCTCATCTTCTTAGCACCAGTCGAGTATATTTCACATCACCCTATCCCTTACAATAGACATTGAATTCGGTCGTTACGTTTGTGCGATACGTGCTATCGAACACGATATTACGATACGTTTTATATGCACGTGTTTAGCTCCCTCCTTCCCGTCCACGTTGAAAGTTGCACGAGTGAACATGTGAGACTGCTTGACTGGTTTGATTGGTTTCTGGCAGGATTGGTCCACGACAACAGATACCTTCGTCGCATCGGTGATGGGACACGATGGCTCGGTTGTTCTTGCTGGAGTAACCGCGGGACCATGGCGCGGCTCCCATGCCGGTGGAGCTTTTGACTTCGCTGCCGTGAAGCTGGACTCCAGCGGTGACGAAGTCTGGAGATGGCAGGTGGGGTGGACAGGCGGTGTTTCTCGTTATGTGTGGCGGGGGCGTAGGGCCACGGGAGAGTTCACTTAGACAAACCATGCATGTGTACTTGTTAAGCAGATTGTACCAGAGTGTACGGATCGGCTCGAGCTTCGCCTTCGGACCACTTGGGGACATTTTCTCGTCAATGTTCGCGCCAGGATATAATTGCCTTGCGATCCGTGATACGATGGAAAGAGGGAACACGTATTGACTAAAACACTTCAGACTGCCCGGGAAGTCGTCGACCAAGCAAACACTCACTTCCCTTCGAATGCCATTCGCGTACTCCACTACACGTCGTTGTACCCCTTGGATTTGCAGTGTGGCTTATCCCGATGTATGTCCCATCAGTTTGCGGCTGAGGTAGAGAGATCTTCACGTGGAGATTGTCGGCATATTAAGGAACTAGCCCGACCATAGCACCCGAATTTCACCGTGCAAATTCACGTGCGGTGTAGTGTGATATGTTCTGTGCATCCGCGAGCTCTAGCCCCTTTGCTCCGGAGGGGGCGTTCGTGTTTCGCCAGGTAGGTATACCCGTTGATCTATTCGTTACTATTTACTACGACACACGAACGGTGGCTCCATGTTCCGTTTTGAACCTCTGCGGATAATATTACACACGTTGCCGCAGTTGCCCTTGAACCATGACGCCACTCCACTGTTTCACAGGATGGCACACTGGGATACGACGTGTTCACCCACGCAGCAGCTGGAGACGACGGATCCTTTGTTCTGGCTGGTTATACCGACGGAGAGTGGAGGGACTCTTTTGATGACAGCTTCGATTTTGCTGCGGTCAAGCTCGACGCAAATGGGACTGAGCTTTGGCGCTGGCAGGTGATCGCCGATGATGGTAACGATTCCGACTGAGCAGTATCGCTAACCTTCTCCATAAGGGCTGCGCCGAATCCTTCGCCCCATTCCATCTCGCTGCCCTTTTTTCCCTATCTGGCACGGGGGGTCAGCCGAAGAAGCGGACGACCAAGGTACGGCCATTGCGACCGGAAACAACGGCGCAATGCTCATGGCGGGTTGGACGGAGGGGTCCTGGACCGAAGCACCTGTAGGAAACATCGATTTTGCTTCTATAATGCTGGATACGGGTACCTCGATCACTCCTTCGCCAGCAGGCCTACCTCTTCCTCCTCCGACCACGAGTGCCTGGATCACTCCTTCGCCAGCAGGCCTACCTTTACCTCCCCCGACCACGGGTACCTCGATCACTCCCTCGCCAGCAGGCCTACCTCTACCTCCTCCGACCGCGTTCGGACTGACAACCCCTGCTCCGGCGATTTCAGAACCACCATCGACGGTAGCGTCTCCGTCACAAACATCACCCACCGCAGCCCCGTCGGAGTTACCTCCTACGCGACAGCCTGCGTTAACATTTGCGCCCTCTACTCCGTCACCGGTACCAACAACCGAGGGCCCGACCGCCGTTAGTTTGCTAAGTCCCGGGCAGCCCTCGCCTGCCCCCGCGCTGCCGTCGCCATCATCGAAAAATGTGTTTTCGCCCACGAACATCGGAATCGTTTCCGCCGCCGCCACGTTGACCGTGATTATCGCAGGGGTGATTCTGAGAAAAAAACACAAGGCAGGCAAGAGTGCCACCGGGCGGTTGGCTCGCGGCTCTGTGAGTGCAGAATCCATGAATGGTGTGGACGAGAAACACAGTCAAGTCCGCTCACCCGGCTCTGGCGGCGGCATAGAGAGCACAGATCTTCCTCCGTATCCCCACAACGACGTCTTCGACCCAGAGGTTGGCACGACGGAATTACGTTCCTTAGCGGGGTCTACTCCAGGAGGCACTGATCAGCCAAGGGGTGGAGCTCAAGCTTCTCCTGGCTTCGACAAGAAAGGACCAGCGGAGGAGGTTATTGCGCCTGGAGTCGTGGCGAAGGAAGAAAAGGTGCCCGATGCCACCGGAGGGACGCTAGCTGAGGTCGGTTCGAGTCCGAAGTCTTCCGGGAGCAGTGACATCATTAAGGCTGTGGCGGAGGCGGCTCGCAAGTTAGCCCTGCAGTGCCCATTTCCCGGAGTTTGCGAAGCTGCGACGCTTGTGTCGTCGTTGGTGAATATGATCAGAGATGAAAAAGGCCACACCGCGGAAATGGAGTCGAGGGTGAAGCGGTGTCGCCTCGTGATTATGATACTCGAGAGGGCGGCTATGGTGCTCGGAAAGGTGAGGACGCACGGCTCCTGCGGCTAAGGAGACAGTCTCGGTACGAGGAGGCCATTGACCTGCGATTGCTTCCGAAACGCTATAATACCTGGTTGCCCCGCGTTTGAACAACACTTATACAGGCGTACCCCCGAATTGTCGCGGGATGTTTGTCATGCATTCGTTCACGTACGGTTGCTCGGGGTAGGATTGTAGACGAACTTATCACGTAGGAGTCATCCCACGGTAAGGGAGCAGCAGAATTTTCTGAGCTCCTCACATGAGGAGCTCGATATCTCACCCGAAACATGAGTCCGGAAACATTCGCTCGAGCAACCCGACCAAACCCTCCAATGCGGTATTTCCGAAAACAACAATACCCGTAAAATAATACTAGTATCCGGTGGTTACTCACGTGAGGAGCACAACCGGTCAGACAATATTGAGCCTAAAAGTGGTACCCCTAGCGTGGCATTGCAGACCCACAGCGATGTCAAGACGCCTGCTACGATCGAGGTGGCATATACCGTTTTCTGGCTGAAACGGTTTCTGAGACACGGCGGGGGTCCTTAACCCAAAATTGTCGGAATTTCATTATTGTGTTGCAATTGTGTTATTTTTATTTATACGTGTAGGCCATGGGATTGTTCATCGGGTATGTACGTAGCACTTTTATTGTTTTCTCAAATCATCACTTGTTTTAAGTGAGGTATAGAGAGAGATCCTCCAGTGACCACCGACGCATGCTACGATAGAGGTGCACCATGTTTTTTCTGAGCTCCTCACCTAAGGAGCGTCCTGCCTCACCGAAAAAATGATTTTGGAGGAAAATAAAAGTGCTGCCGGATGAGAAATCTCATGACCGAAGTACACTTAAAACATGATTCGTCTTTTCAAATGAAAGTCCGCCGAATTTGGGTGAAGGATCCCGATCGTTCAGAAAACGATTAAGCCAAAAAGTGCTACCTCTACCGTAGCACGCGTCCACCCTCAGAATCATCACGGTGCACCTTTACGAACGTAGCATGCGTTTCAAATCCAAAGCTCAGGCTTCGGGTTTTGTCCTTTTTGTTGTCATAGACGCTTGCCCGTCATAGGCCCGTAACGGAGACACTATCGCTGCATCGGTTTTGTGCGGGTCCTTGACTTCCCGCAACCATGAAACCAGCCGCACTGTTGTTCAAAACGAGTTCACACGGTCACAGTATCCCGACCCTGAACACGACGATTTCTGAAGGGAGACACAAGTTTATTCCCTGTCGCCCGCCAGGCCAGTCGGGAGTGTTGTGTGTCCAAACCAGAGGTCGAACACGGTTTTCCGCTTTTTCGGGGAGAGCAGAAGTGACGTGTTGTTCGTTTTGGCACCGAACTGGAACGATCAGACACTGTATACGGCCTGTTCTGAACCGATGAGTATATATTCAAGATCGGCTGGCATACACACCAAGTAAGTAAACGTCAGATGTGGACTCTCTCATGCTCGCAAAACGTTCGGCTGTCGCAGAAAGGCTCCAGTTGGTCGACAGCCATGGATCCATGCGTCAGGCCTCAAACCGAACACATATAACAAACAACGTTGATGGTATTGGGGCTCAAGCGTCGTTTGATAGGCGTATATCCATTGCGCACGCAATTCGTTCGTTATAATTGGGCTTTTTTAAGAGCATAAACACTAGCTCAGTAGCGCTTCTGCACAGGCGCGCAAGGTGTCGAAACCCCACCCCCATCGAATAGTACGCTCTGCATAGTTTGTCTACGCCCCCCTTTCATCGAAAACGTTGCACTTAATAAAATTAAAAACACGGAATTCACGTAAGCTCATTTTTCATCTATAATTTTTGCAAACATCTCATTTGCCATTCTTGATATTTCCCCAAACGTCCACCACTAAGGGAAACGACGCCAATGAGGAGATGGGGCGTATGCTGATCGAGGACGTGCAGTCAGCCGTCGGGGACATGGTAGAGCTGATCAAAACATACAGGAGCAAGAGGAGAATATCCAAGGTGATAGTTTCGACGATGTTCAAGCGGCGGATGGAGGAGACTGGTGCGGTTATCGACCGGGCTATTGCAGACCTGAAAGTGAGTTCCTCCTAAAATCGTAAACATGCTGTTAGCATTGATGGCGCACGTTCCCTTTTACATGGAACATCTGCGTCAAGAGTCCAACGTCCTGCGTGCTAGGTCGTTCGTTGTCTCTGTTGAATTAGCCAGTCAAGGTGGCTAGGAGGCACGAATATCGTTGCGTGCCGGAGGCTAGCAGCGTAAATGGACAAACCCTTCGGCGCTTTGGTCGACTGTCCGGCGCGGGATAAGCCAACGTTACGAGGGGATAGACGAGAACAGCGTTGTGCGCAATTACGGGGAGGGGCATAGTAAGTAGAACCAAATATTGTCAGTACAAATGGGTAAATATATAGGTTTTTGGGTGTACCGTAGGTTCTACTTAGTATGGCCCCGCGTAATAGTGACTCGCGTTGGAGTGACGTCCTGGAAGAAAGACAATAGCCTGTGCCGGCATGGACTGTCGTCGAGCTAACACTCCCCGAGTGTTGTCCCGCGCTACGTGCTGAATCGATTTCCAACTGCCCTCACGAACGGCCCGCATAGCAGGAAAGACAGGGCGTGTTTCGTGAAATACTCTATTGTTCAGCTACGTTCTTCCGTTCGGTGATACACACGTTGACAAAATGCCTGATGCTCCCGTCGAACGCCATGCAGCTGGGCTTACACGTGCAAGTCGCGGTCAATGACGAAGAGTATCGCCTCAACGAGGACGAATATCGGCGTCAACTCCAGCGACTCCTGCCCAGCCCAACCGGTAACGGGAAGGACACACTCGTGCCCAGCCCAACCGGAAACGGGAAGAACACGACAGAGGAGGTCCTCCTTCAACGTCAGTCCTCGGAGGTGGGCAGGGTGCATTGCCTTTGCAGACCGCCCAAGAGTAGCATAGAGGGCACGAGGGCCTGGTCTGTAATGCGTGTCAAGGCCTAGGGTATCACCCGTGAGGACTAACAGCTCACCACGACGTCGTTCTCCGTAGATGGTTTGAAGTGGTGCTTTGACTATGTCATCTGAACATTGGATGCGCTCGCTGAAGTTGTTTGTGTCCAACACATGCGTCGAGCTCCCTTCACCGCCCTGTCTCACGTTCCCACTGTATGCCTCACTGGGTTGCCGTGGTGTCACGATCTCCGTGGCAGCGCAAGGCGATCGCTTTGGCAGATTCCCGTCGCCTGCGGCGAGAGCGTAACCTCAACCA
Organism: Saccharina japonica; assembly: GCA_008828725.1. NCBI lineage: Eukaryota > Phaeophyceae > Laminariales > Laminariaceae > Saccharina > Saccharina japonica. Next base: position 435,034 of record MEHQ01004368.1, on the reverse strand, counting down.
AGTCGAGATCCCCGAAGAGCACGTCGTCATATCCAGTGAGCTCCTCGGGAAGGGCGGGTTCGGCTCTGTCTTTATCGCCGATTACAACGGGCGAATCGCCGCCAAGGTAAGCGAGCGCGGTTGGGGTTGCGGAGGGCAAGGGAAATACCGTGCTCCTTCGCATGCTTGGTGAAACTGTTCAATGCCTTCGTGGTTTTCCTGTCGCCTCGAACACTCACGGGACGGGCTAGTCCGCTGCAGTGGGTGTAGTCTGACTTTTTGTTGCCAGAACATTACCACGAGGTCTGTACGACATGAACCACGTTCTACCCACAAGCCGGATCCGACGCACGTACTACGACAGTGGTTTGCACATTGTTTAGCAGAAACGTTTCCCGAATATACGGGGCTCCTTAGCCCCAAAATCGACGGATTTATTTTATTGCATTGCAGGATTGTTCCTTTTTCGGTTAGGTCATGGGGTTGTTCGTCGGCCACTACTTGTATTCTCCTCCAGAAACAGTCTTTGGGTGGGGTATGGGACTCCTCAAGTGACCACCCTCAGAAACAATGTGGTCCACCCTCTATCGTGGCCCGCGTCATCGGGGGAAGGGGATTTGTTTATGTGCGCCGCCTTGTCGTTCGCGCGGTACCCTATAGGTTACCTTCAGACGTCGGAGTCATCCCACGGTAGGGGCGCAGAAGCAGCTTCTGAGCTCCTCACATGAGGAGCTCATCAATATATCACCCCAAACATGAGTTCGGAAACATTATCTCGCGCAATCCGACCAAACCTTCCAATGCGGTAGTCCAAAAACAAATATACCAGTTAACATAAGAATAGTATCCGGTGGTTGCTCATGTGAGCAGCACAACCGGTCAGATAATACAGAGCCTAAACGTGGTACCCCTACCGTGGGATTGCTCGTCGGCGCTGCGCCCCGGCCACCCCACCCTCAATGGGTGGATTTGCAGGTGATAAAAATCGACCACGAACATATTGAGATCGTTGGCAAGGACGAAAAGGATGACAGAGGGACAGTGGACGAAGGCGATGGTAGCCGCCAGCGCGCGTCCTTGCTGCTGGAGCTGCAGGCGATGCTTCGTCTCCGAAGCCCTCACACCGTGAACGTCTACGGGGCGATCACATCCCACCAGGACCGGCTCGTTCTCGTCATGGAGCTGCTCACGGGCGGCGACTTGCGCTCGTTTTTGAGACACGCCGAAGAGCGACTTCCAGAAGCGAAAACCAGGCAAATCATAGGGGACGTTTGCGCTGGCATGGCTTTCCTCCACAGCCGGAAGGCCGTCCACGGCGACCTAAAATCCGCGAACATTATGCTCGATGGAGAAGGGAGGGCTAAGGTGAGATAATGGTACGCCTGAAACAATCCAGGAATTTTCACCTCGGCTTAGGAGCCATGCTCGGGAAAGGGGCTTTGTACATCAATGAAAATGACGTAGTCAATAGTGCTACACTATGTCGGTGCATATCTCAAACCGCAAATAATGCACGAACGTTCAAGACTGCGAAGAAATGGGGCAGTCACCCGGCTCAGTTGTTGGTCGAAGCGGCCGACTCAAGACTATTTTTAAGGTACCCATCTCTACTGTAGCAGGACTTTTGAGCTTCTCAAGGGAGTAATTACCGGTCGAAATGATACGTTCGCCAGTCAGTGTATCTGCTTTAGGACTACCGTAGCTGCTCTAATTTTGTTTTGTCGGTTGCGCGGAAGCTCTTTTTCGGGGTCATGTGTTAGACGCGTGCTACGATAGAGGTAGCACTTTTAGGCCTGAACGTTTTCCGAATGATCAGGCTCCTTAGCCCAAACTCGTCAGACTTTCATTCTTGTGTTGTTTTTTTTTTCATACTAGACTCGGGTCATAGCATTGTTTATCGGGAAGCACTTGTACTTTCCTCCAAAAGCAATTTTTGGGCGACGTATGGAGCTCCTCAAGTTAGGAGCTCAGAAAAAACAGGGCGCACCTCTATCGTAGCATGCGTCGTTAGGTGAGATACTATGCTCTCGATGTGAGGAGCTCAGACAATACACCGCCGCCTTTACCGTGACGTTACGCTTCTGATATGAGGGGCTCAGAAAATAAGCCTCAACCCTTACCGTGTGGCATTGCTCGGAAACGATTGTTGAGGTGGGTGGATACTACGACATGCCCCGTCCTAGGCCCGATCATGTTCGACTGCAGTGTCATAGGCCAAACGTCCCACACCTATACGAAGAACTTGTTTTCACCCTGCATGTTTGAACTACAAGTCTGTCGTGAACGATGTGTCCGCCCCCCTCCCCAACCGTACGGTTCTCCGCGTGACGCCTTTCCGGTTCTAGATCGGAGATTTCGTAACCTCGAGATGGGCGCAGCACAGTGACTCCACGGGGCTCGCCACGTATCAAACATGAACAGGCGACACCATGAAGATGATGAGCTTTGCATGGGCTGCTCCCGAGGTATTTCCACTGGATTTGGGGACTGAAACCGTAGTCATAAGAAAGGGGTGATAGCTTGACCGTATTCCCCCGGGAATGTTTGGCACTTCAATGAATGAACCTCCAATATCTTAGCTTCGATTCTGCTCTGTACGTCCATAGCATTCTCTAATGTTGAGCAATAGATCTACGACATGTCGCCGAGTTTCATTAATAAGTGTTTGTCTAGCCGAGCGTTCACGATTCGCATTTGGAAGAGGTGGAAACCAAGATGTCGAAAGGTAAGTCTCGGTGGATCTTACCTATATGGTGCAAGTGCTAAAACGCCTAACAAAGATATTCGATCGTGCCTATATTTCCGAAGCGCTTGGTGTACCTCTGGGAGCAAAACGGCCGACCATGTTTGCGACTACATGATTGCGCAGACCGGTAAACGCAAGTTGCACATCAATACTCAAACAGCTGACTCTCCTCTATGCCTTGCGTGAATCATTACGTCACGCATATATCTCCTCGTTTGATCCCTCTATAGCAAGCGTGAAGTTTGTATGCCCCTTAGAAACGCCCCACTCCCCACCATGCTTGTTCGTTCTCCCACGACATACTTTGGGTGTGATAAGGTGCTTGATGCCAAAGGGAGTTCCTACGCTAGCGACGTGTACAGCTTCGGCATTGTGGTTTGGGAAGTGCTTTTGAGGAAAGTTCCTTGGGCGGACGAGTCTCTCCCCCTTGATATCTACAGACGCGTGGTGTTCAAGGGAGACCGCCCCGCAATGCCTGCAGGTGCCCCTGATGGCATTGCAGGCATCGTGCGTGAGTGCTGGGCAGGATCGCCTAGGGAGCGACCACCTGCGAGCGAGATAAACGAACGACTTAGACACCGATAGCAAGAAGAGGAGTAGTCACGCGCCGTGTACATGCCTACCGACCATTTTACCTTGGTACAATAAGCTACCGTCTGTTTTAGGTCGCCGCCGAAACAAAGCTGCCCTCCTGCGTGGCTGCGCCCCTTCCTGACGCCTGGACAAGCTCGGCGGACACAACAGTAGATCACTCTTGATTCATCGATACAATCTTCACCACACAGTAGATAAAGAAGGCGCTGAATACGATAGTCGCAGTTTCAATTTTTGTACCATACACCAAGGTTTCGTTTTTACGAGCACGAAGGGCACATGCTACGGTAGAGGTGCACCATTTTTGTTTCTGGGGGTGTGGTCAATTGAGGAGTTCTATGTCCTCGCCCGAAAAACTGAATTTGGAGGAGAGTAGAAGTACTACCCGATGAAAAATCCCGTGTGGACTAACCATGCTGTAACAAATATCGTTCTACGTACACAAGAATGAAAAGCCGACGTATTTGGGTTAACCAACCCGATCGTTCATAAACAAGTATGTCAAAACGTGCTGCCTCTATGGTGGCCCGCGTCAAAGACAAAGCGGGCTGTGCGGTTGCCGCAGGACGCTTGCCGTAGGTTTTCCCGCCGCAAAAAACGTTCGTTTCTATTTAATGACGGTCTTGTGTCAATGGAATCGGGTATAATCCGTTCTGGTGGCAGAATGTTTGCGAGTGTCTTTACCGCGGGAATGTCTGGGGGGCTGTGCGTACTGCTTTCAATGTTTTGAATGATCGACGTATCCTCGACAAGGCCCAACGTTTTGCTGGATGATCGACGTGTATCGCGAGTCGAAATAAAGCAATGCGCTGCCGTGCCGTCACGAGAACGATATTTGCAGAAGGAATGCACGTCTCAACGGGACTATGTCCTGCATGTTTTGGGGTAAACAGGCGACGAAACGCGCACCAAAGACACAGCCATGAAATCGCGCAGGCGTGTTATTTGTTTGATCTTGATAGGACTCTTCCCACCATGACGGCCTCACGTTTTGGCTCAATATGTTACGGCCGGCTGAGCTGCGCATGTGAGCAATATTTGTGGGTTGGTATGGTAGTCTAATCACAGTCCCTGTGAGCCAAACTGGCGTTTGTTTAGTGTAATTTTTTTGGGAGACGAACGGTCGCGACTACTTGGAAGTTGTAGATGTTTCGCCCGTGGTATATTTGGGGTGTTGGGCAGTGACGTGGATACGTGTAGTTGTAGTCGTTTGAGAGGTTGTCACAGGTGGTCAAACGGGGATTGTGCTCAGGCCAAGTGGGGGTGAGTAGTGATCAATTAGGGGTAGAGGATATATATTTGTGTTTGATTCGTGGAGTCACCCCTCCCAACATATGGCCAAAGGGAGGAATCATTTTGCGCCCTCATGCGCCGTTGTCCCGTTACGTCTAAAACATCCGAAAAAAGAAAGATAGTGGTGTGCGTGTTGGCATGGGCTTCAGGCATTTCGCCAGCGCATTGGAATTGCGTTGGGGGCAGGTTTGAGTATGCGGGAGCACCTGCCGTGGGCGCGCTTTGCCCGTATCCCCAAATGGACGAAATACCGGGGAGTATACCCCCCTTTTACTATGTCCTAAAAAAACAACCCTGGAGTGAGAAATAGGACGCACGTATTCGGGGGGACATGCGGTTTGTGTTCCCATTTGGTTTCAATCTCGTCTTCTGGTATTTTTTCAATACTAGATCCAAGCCGTTTAGTTGGTCTTCGTTACCGGGAGTTCAGTGCACGCTTTATTTGCAGCCTACTCTGTTTCGTTTTTGTTTTTTTGTTTCCATCCCATTCATTATCTTCGCACTTCCGTCTTTCTCCCTCCCTAGTCGTAACTCAGATCCGGTGTCACAAAGTAGGCTCCTCTCCCTCCTCCCCCACTACGGTTCTTGCCTTGGTTTTTATCGCGAGAAGATTTCAGCACTTTCTTCCCTCGTCAACTTTCGTCGAATTTTGCTTACCCACGCTATAATATGCGCTCTCGACAGTCGGTGTCATTTGAGAATAAAACCCTCCATGGGGAGAATCGAACCCTCGACATCCGGCCCTACAGGCTTCGTGGCTACCAGTTGGACCACCGGGGCGACCGGTTATTTGGATCAACACCACTCGTCGAAAAACAGCAGAGAAACGCTGATCACACTTGGAACGATATACGGGCCTATACCAGGCATTGTAATATTAAATAGACATAATGAGTATGGAAATGCGACATTGGTATTCGATTATCTTTTTTTGGACGGATTTTTTTTGCGCCTTCCCCACACGCGATCACGGTAAGCATGTCTCAGGTGTGAGTGTTCTTCCATTTAAACCGTCCTTTCTACTCGTCGACATCCAGCACACCCAGTGTCCGTGCCGACTCTTCATCCGAGATAGAGAGATATCAGTTATTATGGGTCTACAAAACTATGACATATTTCTATACTACGCTGCAACGCACTAAGCAAAGCAGACAAGGCAATGCCATACCAGGTATACAACAGGCACGACCTACCCCGCTAGCAATCCAGCTGCGTGAAAGAGAAAAAAAAAACGGCAAACGAAAAGAAAACAAAGAAGGATTTTTGTTTTGTAAAAGCTGCTATTCTGTCTGTCTGTTTGTCTGTCTGTCTGTAATTGGGTAGCGCTATCCGGAGCGGTTCAGCCTCGCCTTGCCCCATGGGTGAGGAGGCAGGGTGGGTCCCACAACCAACAGACCACCGGGTCCCATGACGCGCCGAGCCGTCGCCGCGGCACAATCCCGCAGCAGTTGTGACAGCCATCTAGCCAGCCTAGCTGCTCACATACGATTGGATTTGAATCACAATTTCGGCCGCTGATCGGTTTGCCAATTATTTACCAGCGATCACTGGCTGTTTCTATAAGACTGGTGCGGAATAGTGCCACCGGGGTTCCGCCACACTCAGGGATGATAAGGTTCCATCCCCGGATTGAGAATACCTCCATATTTCTACAACTCCGACGACCGGTGGGAGAAAACGGATATTCTCCGGGTCGATACCGCTTCGAAACGTTTGGAAACCCTCACCCAACTGACTGATTTATAGTTGACTGGGGATCATGGCGCTAGCGTGCGGCGAAAGTTACCTCCCGAAACAGCATCGAGGTCCCTCCGCACCCCGGGATGAAAACGTACCATCCCCGGGGTCATAAATCATTCCATACATCTACAACTCCAACAACCCGGGGACGAAAACGGACACCACTCCGTTCGATACCGCCCCGCAAGGTGTGGAAACCCCAACCCCGCGGAATGATTAACGGTTACCTGGTGTTCATGGAGCGAACGAGAGTAACCTCCGGGACAGCGTCGAAGTCCCGTCGCACCCGGGGGTAGTAAGGCCCCTTCGCTGGATCATAAATAAGTTCATACATGTACAACTCCAACGATCCGGGGACGAGAACGGATACCCCCCGGATCCATACCGCCCCGCACGGCGGTCCTTACTTTTCCGTTCAGAGTGGTCACAACACCCTGTTAATCAATGTGAGTACTCGTACCATAATACCAGGTACGTACATACTACTACAGGAAACGGGGTGCTAGCGCCACGGGTGGAGCCTTGGCCGTACCGCTACTTACAATCAGCTGCTTACAATACATGCAATATAACAGATCAACACTGAAACAAACAATAAATGAAACAAAAGACCGAACAAAAAAAGTGTCGTGCTTTTCCCGGAGGAGATGTGACAGATAATTAAATTAACATAAAGAAAATAACGTGAACATAAGTCTGAAACCGGAAGGAAAGGATAGGCAACCGAATCACACCGAAACCACCTTCCAGGCGGCCGAGGCACAGGTTTTGTACCCGTGGTACAGACACGTTCTACCAACGGCAGTCTGGTACGGTACTACCCTGTCTGCGGTCTCCTGCTTGCTTTCGTCAGCAGCGGTTCCCCTAAGAACCGTTGCGCCCCCCCGGTCTTCATTCCCTTGGGCGCCACCCATACAACGAACTCGTGGCGCTTCCTACTCGAATCCACTTCGTCTTCGTGCTAAACACGGCGGAATACAAGGAAATCTAGGAGGAACAATAGAGTGTTTGCGCAAAAGTCTTTTCAGAAAATATTTTTCTTGACCCTAAAAAATGTGAATTTCCTTTCCCTCACGATTTGTTAGTGTTTGCGCAAAAGCAAATAAAAAAAAGACTTTGCAAACCCTTCGTGCCGTATGAAACAGGGAAGCGGGTGAGCACGGGGAGACAAAAACGAAGAAACAAAAAGGAATTCGTACACGTACCAGCGTATGTACATACTACTGGTGGTACCAGGTGCATCCTATACTCACTCGTATATAGCAAAAACAGCAACGAATACAAGCAGGGTATGTATCAACAGCAGCAACAGCAACCCAGCATCGGCGGCATATACCCAGACAGCAAGCAGAAGCAACAGCACAGTTAGCAGCAGCTACTCGTACTCTCCTAAGGGTGGCTAGGGTCAGCAGCAGCAGCAGCAGCTCAGCAGTAGTAGTAGCTCAGCGGCAGCAGCTCAGCAGCAAGCAGCTTCCGTTTTTGCAACTTTCAATCATGGGATCATCTTTTTTTCCTATTTTTGTGCTGCTGCTGAGCTTCGCTGTTCGAGCCTACGCGTGCCAACGCTACGTTTCAAGCACGCCCGATCCCCTCGCACAGCGGCGCAGTCGCCCCCGCCGCGCCGCCACCGCCGCCGCTGCTGCTGCTGCTGCTGCTGCTGCAGCTGTAGCTGCAGCTGCTGTGCTGCCGCCACCACGGCCGTGTTACGAAAATGGTACACAATACTTTTCATGCTGTATCATAGGGAGGTACACGAGGCACGTACGAGTACCAATTTCTGATCGAGGCACCTTCCACGACGACACCAAGTGGGCGGGTGCCGCAGCAGCGGCCCGCCGTGACATCCCAACGCCACTCGTCTGTGCCATACTCCAGCCTACATCTTTTGAGCCTCGGTGCGCTCCGCGGTTAGTTGCCGTGTTGTGACTAGCAGCGCTTTTGTGCGGGTGTGCAAGGTACGGCTCCCGGTGGTGTCGATGAGACCCAGTGCGTCGGGTGAAATCTCGGTACGTTGTACGCCAATGAACAGAGAGCACAAAAAGTACCGCAAATTCCGGCCAAATCGTTACTTCTGAAAAGTATTTTCAGGTCGTTTTTTCAGAAAAATACCGCTAATTTTTACCGCGGGACAATTTTTGGAAAAGTTTTTTTCTAAAAAGTCTTTTGCGCAAACACTCTAATAGGAATTATATAATGGAGTACGTACCTACAGTACCAGTAAAGGAGACGAAGAGTACTTAAGGCAAACACGAGAGAACAGAAGGCAACGGCAACACGTGACCACAACATGATATGATCAAATGAGGCGAGGGGTTGTAGCATCGCTGTCGTGCTCCCTTGGGGAAGCTGCAACGGGCAATACGCCAAGCAAAATAAACGGGAGCACAAAACAGAAATAACTACTGCTGTACACAGGTTCGCCACCCATTAAATAAAGCAGGCATGCTTTTTCTTTCGTATCGCAGGAATGAGTACGGAAGGCGGAAAAACAAAAAGAAACCAAAACAAAGCGGAGTCGCCTGAAGTCGAATTCGATGAAGTCGCAAATGTATTTTCGGTACGGGTAGCATAGACAGGTTTTACCTCGTACTATTTAATAGTCGGCCTGGCACGTTGCTACCCTGTCGGCTGTCTCCTTCCTGGTTTCGTTACCCGTGGTTTCCTTACCCTGTTGCCCTTTCCCCCCCCGCCTAAACACCAGCTGCTTATCACGGGGATATCACACACCAAATATATACTCTGTACTGCTACAGCTGTAATTTGGTGCCGGGTGACTCTTCGAACCTATGACTATGTGTGTGTGTGTGTGTGTGTTCTTCACATTAAACCTTCCTTTCTACCCGTCGACATCCAGCACACCCAGTGTCCGTGCCGATTCTTCATCCTAAAAAGGTACCAGTTCTGTGGTCACAAAACTACGACCCTATGGGAGATACTGAAGCGAGGGCATCGTGTATGCGACGTCAAACATTGATGATACATATTTGGAAAGCAATACCCTTTATATTGACGGATAGTACGCTTTAATAGATTATATACATGTATGCGTACGCGTAGAAGCTCATTGGTTTAGGTTGCACCACAATTATTTGATCTACTACTGTAGTAGTTGCACCGCATATTTGTGTAACGCATATTTTTAGACACTTGAGAGTACACGTCTTCTAGGCCGCCTATCGACCTCAGTTCTTCGTCCCCCTATCCTGAGATTGCGATGTGTCTCGTCTACCTTTCCTTGGTTGGAACGACTAGCTCTACCGGCTCTACCCCACTCAAACAGAACGCGTGACCGCAGGCGCATCATCAAGCTGATTTATCGTGAGTGAAGTTAAGTGATAGACATCAAGCACTGTACATTTGGTTCTCCTCTGTTATAACTGCGGCTGTGGTATCACCCACACACACGCAGACGCCTGGTCTACGTTGTGGTCACTTGAGGAGCTCCACTATATCCTCGGCCAAAAACTGATTTTGGAGGAGAGTAGAAGAAGTGCTCGTAGCCGATGAACAATTCCGTGTGGATTAACCATGCTATAACAAATATGGTTACGTACACAAATATAAAAGGCCGACGAATTTGGGTTAAGAAACCCGATCGTTCAGAAACAATAATGTCAAAAACTGCTGCCTCTATCGTAGCAAGCGTCGTCAAACACAAAATCGGGCTGTGCGGTTGCCGCAGGATGCCTGTCTTAGCTTTTCGCGTCGCACCAAAACGTTCGTTCATGTTTAATGGCGGTCTGTGTCGATGGAATCCCGTGGAAGCAGTGTTTCGAGTGTCTTTCTTTCGCGGGAACCTCTGGGGGGCTGTGATATAACATATGCCCAAAGTCTTACTTCCTCTTATGTCTACTTCCCGCTAAGCTTTATCCACAATACTCAATATTCGTTGTCCTTGCTGCCTCCTTATGTTCATTCGTATGCACTTTTTATTATGGGAAATTGTCATTTGGGGGTATACCCCCTGGTTTTACGGCCATTTGGGGGGTAGGGTCAAAATGCGCCCGCGGAACGTGCTCCCGCGGGCCCAACCAGGCCTCAAACGCCATTCCGAAGGCTTGGCGAGATACCCGAAGCCCATGCCAAGCACGCACATAACTTTTTTTTTTTCAGACACGTTCTTGGGCCTAACGGGACGGCGGCGCACGAGGGAGCAAGCGAAGTCCCCCCTTTGACCACATCTTGGGGGGGGATAACCCCACGTACCTACTAAATTTATCTACTCCCCCCGATTGACCACTTTGTTCACCCCAGTTGACCGAAACCATACCCCCTTTTGACCATTTGCGACAGCCTCAAAACCGACTACAGCAGTACGTGTCCACGTCACCGCCCAACAGCCCGAATAGACTAAGGGGCGGAACACCCAGAACTTGCGAGTAGTCGTGATCGCTTGCCTACCAAACTCTCGGCGGAACAATATTAAAATAATTTCTTAAAGACGATATGAAGATATCGGCTCTTCTGAGAAAAATTACGGTGATGGGATAATGATAATACATACGCGCAGTAGTTTCTCCGCGTATGAGTCGTGGGTCGTGGGTTGCTGGGTGCTTGGTGCTTTGATGCTGGGTTCTGTGGTGGGGGCAAAGCGCCAGAAGCGGTGCCCAGACCAAATTGGCTCGACATGGCAGGAAAGAGATGGTCCACCTGACTCCACGATCAAAGCCACTGGGTGTCTGTGCTGTGTGTTGGACGGCAGGCTGGTGTGTTTGAGTAGGATAGCCCGGCAACGAAGCACCAAGCACCCAGCAACCCACGACCCACGACTCATACGCGGAGAAACTACTGCGCGTATGTGTTCTCATTATCCCATCACCGTAATGTTTTATCAGAAGAGCCGATATTTTCTCAGACGAACCGATTTCTTCTTATCGTCTATAAAAAAGTTGCTTTTTATATAGTTCCGCCGAGAATTTGGTAGGCATTCGATCCCGACTACTGGCAAGTTCAGGGTGTTCCGCCCCTTAGACTATTCGGGCTGTTGGGCGGTGACGTGTACACGTACTGCTGTAGTCGGTTTTGAGGCTGTCGCAGATGGTCAAAAGGGGGTATGGTTTCGGTCAATTGGGGTGAAAAAAGTGGTCAATCGGAGGGAGTAGATACATTTAGTAGGTACGTGGGGTTATCCCCCCCCAAGATGTGGTCAAAGGGGGGATTTCGCTTGCTCCCTCGTGCGCCACCGTCCCGTTAGGCCCAAGGACGTGCCTGAAAAAAAAACAAAGTTATGTGCGTGCTTGGCATGGGCTTCGGGCATCTCGCCAGGCCTTCGGAATGGCGTTTGAGGCCTGTTTGGGCCCGCGGGAGCACGTTCCGCGGGCGCATTTTGACCCTACCCCCAAATGGCCGTAAAACCAGGGGGTATACCCCCAAATGACCAGTTACCTTTCATTATTATTGTAACGAGTTTATGAAAATTACCACATACACTACTACATTGTGTATGTATACTTATCCTGGCGTTTCAGTACCAGAATCTGAGATGTACGGGTATGGCTGATGTGGATCACATAGTAATGGAACATATACGTACAAGATAAATGTGTACGCCAAAGCAAATATATACCGTGCACATTTATTGTTTCGATGTTAGCATGGGCATTTCTCTACTAAGGGTCGTTCTTATCGGAGCCATAATTTTTCAAAACTTCCATGTTTTTTTTCGCGCAATTTTTTAGATTTCCATTTTTTCCATATTTTTTTCATTTAATTTTGCGGAACGTGAAGCCTTCCAAACATTTTTCCCTCTGAAGAATTTCCAATATTTTTATTTTTTCCAATATTTCCAAGTTTTCCAAGTTTTCCTTTTTCTTTGGAAAAAGATAGGAAAATACTTGGAAAATATGGAAACAAGCTGCTCGATAAGAACGACCCTAATAATACACGTATGTTGTACGTATTGCGTAAATCACCCTAAGAACTATCAGTTCAAACAACAACACAATAATGAAGGCCCTGTTGATGTGTGCATGATGGGAAATAAAAATAAGGCTGACTGAAATTCCTTGTCAATCCTGTCTATTCCAACCCTTCAACCGGATTGCCCTGCCTGAGCCAGCATACCAATACAGTATACGTCGTATTACTTTCATACATATATAGTATGTCCTATTAATAGGAGACGCACTACGTAGAACATACGTCACACATGTCAAAATGTGACCAGCGGGGGCGAGAAGAATCAACATTTTTAACCCTTTTAGAACTGCAGTCCGGTTTTGGTGACAAACCAGTCAAATTCTAAGTAATTTGTCCCCAAAACGGGACTGCAGTTAAAAAAAAAACACCTTCAACGACACCTAATTTTTTTTAGTTTCATTGTTACTCTCGTTTTTATCCCTGTGATGAGAAAGAAGTACTACCTGGCCTGATGGCGAACTGGGTTTCATGGGTATTTCTGGTGGTCTTTCTTTCCCTTTGTTTGTTTGTTTGATTTTTTTTCTTATTTTTCTTTTTTTGCTTGTTGTATTGCCTGTTGTTGCTTCTCAAGGGGGGCACGACGGCACGACAGCGATGCTACAGCCCCTCGCATCATTTGCTTCATTTACTTTGTTTTACTTATTTATGTTACCGTGATCGCTTTTGCCTTTGTTTCTCCGCCTTCCGTATTTTTCCTAGGACTTTCTTTCGTGGCTTAGCTACGTACGTATTCATTTTGTTTTTGTCATTCCGGGACTCTCGTGTGTTACACGAGAACGAAACGGAATTGAGTAGGAAGTGCCACGTACCCGTATGGGTGGCGCCCAAGGGAAGGGAGACGGAGGGTGGGGGGGGTCATAGGGAAACCAGGGCGAACGAAAGCAGGAAAGAGACGGCAAACAGAGTAGGTGCCAGACCGACTAGCTGGTAGAACCTGCCTGTACTACGGGCACAAACCTGCCTCGGCTGGCCTTCGGTGTGCTCCGGCTGGCTGTCCTATCCTGTCGTTCTCAGTCTTGCTCTGTTGGCGCTGTTTCGGTCCATTTTATTTTCTTTCATTTCATTTGGTTTTTTATTGGAGGTCGCATCTCCTCTGGGAGAAGCACGACACATTCTTTCTTTTTTTGTCATGCTTTTTATTTGGTTGCTTGATTATTGATTTGCTTCAGTATATTTACTTTTTATTATTTTTTCCTTTTCGCTTTTTTCTTTTTTCTTTTTTTTTCTCTTGCATGCACCTGGATTGCTAGCAGGGTAGGTCTTGCCTGTCGTATATGGCATTGCATTGTCTGCTCTGCTTTACTGCACTGAGTGTGTAGTATCTCTGTGTCGTAGTTTTGTGACCACAGAACTGGTACCTTTTTAGGATGAAGAATCGGCACGGACACTGGGTGTGCTGGATGTCGACGGGTAGAAAGGAAGGTTTAATGTGAAGAACACACACACACACTGTATCGCGTTCATGTGAGGGAGGAGCTATCCCTCACCCTCCCCGTAAACCGTAGGTACAGCTCTTGGGCATATGCTTATTTGGTGTGGATGGCGGGTGCTTTACGGCAGATGGGTTGTACGTCCTGCATGTACTGCTGTATCACGTAGGACCGTAGTAAAATAGGCCCTAAGATACGACACGAAAACCTACATATTTCCTTTTTTTCTCCGACAATCTCTGGTCCTCTTTACTTTTTTTTTTTTTTTTTTTTTGTCCATCCCATTTATTATCTTCGCCCTTCCTTTCTCTCTCCTCCCTATTAA